>VXBL01005369.1:324322-357749 GCA_013400195.1 Aramus guarauna | reverse complement strand
GTTGGAGAAGTTGGTGAAGGACTGTCTCCCATGAGAGGGACTCCATGCTGGAGCAGGGGAACGATGAGGGGAGTCCTCCCCCTGAGGATGAAGAAGCAGCAGAAACAACATGTGATGAACTGACCGTAACCCCCATTCCCCGTCCCCCTGTGCTGCTGGAGGGGAGGAGGTTTGAAGCAGGGAGTGAAGTTGAGCCTGGGAAGATGGGAGGGTTGGGGGAGATGTTTTAAGATTTGATTTTATTTCTCATTCCTCTACTCTGTTTTGCTTGGTAATAAATTAGATGAATTTCCTCTCTAAGTTCAGTCTGTTTTGCTCGTGACAATAATAATGAGTGATCTCTCCCTGTCCTTATCTTGACCCACAAAGCTTTTCGTTCTACCTTTTCTCCCCTGTCCAGTGAACGAGGGGAGTGATAGAGTGGCTCTGGTGGGCACCTGGCCTCCAGACAGGGTCAACCCTCCACAGTCCTTTTTGTTGGCTGGTGGAGACATGGCTGCTATTTTGTTGACAATATCCATTGGGATCTGATGACACCCATCATATCATCTTATTCCTAAAAACTGGATCTCCTGCACAGGCCCCTTGACCTTACTTCGTTTTATGGTGAAGCCAGCCTTCAGCAGGATTTGGATTATTTTCTTCCCTTTCTCAGAAACTTCCTCTGCTGAGTTGCTTCATACATTGATGACACCATGTTTTGATATAAGTTGTTCCAGCTGCTGGGAAACTGAATATGGTCTACCAAGAAAGAGCACTAAGGATGTTTTCCTTGGTCCTAGATAGAAACAGAGGCAAAATATACAGGGTTCAATCTCTTGCACTACATTAGGATGGCATAGGGGGAAGGAGAGAAGTGTAGCTGTTATAGCATGACATAGCATTTTCCCTGGCTGGATAACACACTCCCTGTGTTATCAAACATCTGGTGTTACAGCTGGCAGAGGACGGTGTCCATAGACAGCACATTGTCTGGCAGTGCAGAGATCAGAGAAAGCAATTTTGCAGAAAAGTGAGTTAAGAGATCAGCCCTTCTAGGGACGAACTCTGGATCCTGGGGTTCCAGCTCCATCCAGATATACGTACAGAATTGCTGGGACTGGCTGTATGGGTACCTTTCTATCACACTTTTGTAATCTTTATATTCTGATCCTGCAACACCTAGTGCTCAGAGGGGCTGCTGTCCTCAGGCAGGCAGAGCTGCAGTGGTCAGCAGGGTATTGCAGAGGCTTCTGGGATGTAGACACAGGGCCCAGGCTCAGGCGCTAACTGGTTCTTTTCTCCTGCTGCCACATCTCTCTCAGGTCCTGCTTATGCTGGCACAGCTCTGCCTTTGCAAACTGATTTAATGCTGCAGTACCTGGGGCTCATGCAAAGCACAGCTCTGGGAAAAAAAAAAAAAAGCATCTGTAAATCACCTCGGTGGTGTTGAATTCCAGGGTGGGCAGCTCGAAGGACTGTGGCGGGAGAGGAGGAAGGCAGGCTCGGACCTGGCTGATATAGCTGCTGTGTGGCAGACAGCAGGTCTGTAGCGTTTGTTTTTTGTGTGTGTCTTGGGGATCTGACACAGCCACCTACACATGCTCAGCTACAGCCTGCAAGTGGGACCAGCAAAGGTCATCTTCTCCAATGGCAGTGGAGCAACGCTAGAGTGGTTGGAAGCATTGTGAGGATGGTAGAGAGCATTGTGAGGATGGTTAGGAACTGAGAGTGGTAGGTACTGAGAGCTCTCTCAGGGACTGGAGTGATGAGACTTATCTGAGAAATTTGAACCGTGCTGCTCTGTTTGGAGATCATTCCAGATCTTGCTGATCCTCAAATGCCAGGCTGCATCTTCCTTGGCAGTATGCTTTTGAAATCCAATTCTGTGTCACAGGGACCCCTTTCCCATCATCCCCACTGTGTTGCACATTGAATTGTGTGCAGAAGATGATCACAAGTGCAAGCCCCTTTGTGAGAGGGAAGAATGTCATCTTCAAAAGGGATGTCCAAGAGAAACAAGTCTTGGATCCTTCTGCAAATTACTCCTCTTCCAGTAGTTCCAGCAGTGGCTGCTGCTTATGCATTTTTCCCAGGCTTTCCACAGGTTTATACAAACTTCATATTATAAATATGAATTAAATTGGGGACATCTGGGTTAAATCCTTCCAGTGGTTGTTATTTTACTTCTTCCACTTGGGATTTCTGAAAGAATGCTAGCATACATTTAAATGAGAAGAAAGTGCAGGAAACATTAAAATCTTTTCTACCTCTATTTCATTAACCACTTTGCTTTCTGAAGGACTGGAAGCCTTGTAAGAGAGCAGATTTTTACTGCACAGGGTACAGACCTGTCAGGAAGTCCCACCAGAATTCAGAGACTGTCTGCTTCTACTTTTTACATCCTAAACTTTCATTATTAGTATTATCATCACGGGTGGCCATGGCCACCTTTTCATTCATTTCTTCTAATTTCAGTTGATACTTCCCATTGAAGAAATATCCACAGAGTAGAAGCCTCCTTCTTGATTTCTGACCCCCCAACAGACCCTGTAGCACATCCACTAACTAACCTCTGAAGAGTCCCTTGGACCTTTGCTCTGTGGTTTCCTTTGCCTAGTCAGTGGTGGGCATATTTCTCCCATTCTTCCCTGCACAGCCCCTTCAGTCTTGCCACATTTGAGATTTACTCTCATTGCTATTGTGTTTCATAGAATCATAGAATGCTTTGGGTTGAAAGGGACCTTAAAGACCACCTAGTCCCACCCCCCTGCCATGGGCAGGGACACCCTCCACTAGACCAAAGCCCCATCCAGCCTGGCCTTGAACACTTCCAGGGATGGGGCGTCCACAGCTTCTCTGGGCAACCTGTTCCCTCATCACCCTCATAGTAAAGAATTTCTTCCTAATATCTAATCTAAATCTACCCTCCTTCAGTTTAAAGCCATTACCCCTTTTTCTGTCACTCCATGCCCTTGTAAACAGTCCCTCTCCAGCTTTCCTTTAGGAAAGCCCCTTTAGTAGGCCCCTTTAGGTTCCGGAAGGTGCTATAAGGTCTCCCTGGAGTTCTCTTGTCCAGACTGAACAACCCCAACTCTCTCAGCCTGTCCTTACAGGAGAGGTGCTCCAGCTGAGTTTATGGTTATATCTGCTCATATAGTGATGGTGTTGGGTTTTTTCCCTCTCAGATTTTGCTAAGGAGCAGATGTGATCACACATGAGTGTAATCTTCTTGCAAGCAAAAAAGGTATTGTTATTCTCATTCTTGTTATGCTTTTTGCCTGTTATCTTGGTGCTGTACAAACCTGCAAGTCAGGCTTCCCTGAAGAGTCTCCCTGCTAAGCAAGCATGGCAAAGGAAGGCTAGGAAGGAGGATGCAGCATGCCTAAGTGAAGATTTTATATTTTGGTGGGGGTGGAAGTTCACTGAAGATGATGAACGATTTGGAGTAATGCTGCATTTTCAATTATCTGCCATCTTTTTCAAAATGTACACATAAAATAAATTCACAGCAGTCTTGGCTGAAATGATTGGTCTTGGAAGCAGTTATTAATTCTTAATCACCTGCATCATGTAATAAGCCTCATGACTGCTTGCATTATTCGAGGTGGATGAGATAGCAGGCAGTGAGACAGCATGAGAAGCATGCCCTCAACAACAGATACTGAGAGCTGCTGTGCCCTGCTGAATTTGGGAGGATAAAGCTTCACAGCAGAGTTAAAAGAGAAATATTGATAGGGAAACACTGATAAACTGAGCTATTCTGGGAACAGCAGAATGTGTGCAGTCCAGTGACTTCAGGGCTCCTTGTGCTGTGGGACTTCTCCAGGGTCTGCAAGGGGAATTATCTCCAGGGTCTGCAAGGGGAATTATCCCCAGGCTCTGAGATTGCTCTGGGGTGGGAAAGTGCAAAGTCGGGTCTGTCCTCCCTCTGCCCCGCCGCTCTTTGTTCATCACATATGTGGGACTGCTCTCTGCTGCCGTCTCTCCCAGGGGTTCACCCCCACACAGCTTGGCACGTACTCCCTGAGACAGAGGAGAGGATGGAGAAGCGGAGGGAGGTAAGAGGAGGGGATTTGGAGAAATTTTCCAGTTTGGAAAATTGTTTTAAAGCTAAAAAATGGAAAACTAAAATCCCCCACTGGGAAACCCCTTGGAGGATATCAGAAAATGAGGCCGAGTAGTTTCTTTGGGTCCTGGGGAATTTAACACAGATTTGTCATCTAGCTGTCAAACCCACTTGAAATGTCTCACTCTCTATTAATAGTTTCATAGCTTTTAGAGATTTTGCAGCTCAAAAGACCGTTCTGTTCATCTCTTCTTGCATAAAATGGGCTATTCCTGTATCAAGCCCTTCCACTCTGGCCAAACAGAAGCTTATCTTTCCAAAGGATCTCCGCTGAGATTTAAACAATTCCAGACACAGAGAATCCATCACGGTACTTAGTGAATTCTTACAGAGGCTAATTGCTCTCACAATTAACCATGTCTTTCTGAACATACCAAGCCTTCCAGCTGCTGCCTTTGATCCTGCAGGCAGGGATTCAGCTAGGTTAAAGAGCTCTTAATCAGGAGGTTCCCCATCTAGGGACTTGTTCATTTCAGCAGCTTTTAGTCTGTGGTCTGCTGACCTGTGGGACCTTTCTCAAAGGGTCATGACAAGGAACCTGGGAGCAGCTGGCATGTTAGGGAGCTTCAATTAATTGTACACGGGTCACCACTAGAAAAATACCAGGTCCGCAAAAGGGAAAGAGCCAAAACTGTTAGTTTGTGAGTCTTTGGAGAAATAGAAATAGGATACATTTCTTGCAGTGTCTGCACCCATGTGTGGGAAGATGTGGGAGCAGTGGGGAGCTGCTGGTGGAGGTGGCACAGTGCTGGAGTGCTCCTCCTTGCTGTTTTCCAGAGAATCAGCTGCAGAGAGTTGAGCCAAACCTCATAATTAAAAGCCAGTAAAACCTTCTCCTTGCTGCCGTGGCTTGTTACAGCTGCATCCTGAGAAGCTGATTTAGAAGTGTTATGGGGACTGAGACATTTTTATGAGGTGCTGCTTTCACACCCCACTGCTTGGGAAGCCCAAGCTGTCTTAATTAAAGACCTGGAGGGACACAGCTACAGCTATGGGGTTAACTAGGTATGCCTCTGCAGTATCCATGACCTGGTTTGAAACATGGGAAGAATGCTGGCCCAGGACCCCCTGAGTGCCCAGCTCTGCCCTGAGGGGCCCAAGGACAGGGCTGGTGCCTGCAGAGGGGAAGATGGGCACATTTGTAGTGCAGGATTATTTTTCAGGGCTCGTCTTCTCAAAGCCCTTGGAGCGTCACACTGGTTCTGCCTGGGATAATCCATCATGAGACAAGTCTCTCTTCTGCACTGGGCTGTATTGTACAGTGATTGTCCTTGGAACCTAAGTAGTTTGGATGTATGATTCCAGCAAAAGTGAGACTCAACAGTAAATGAATGCAGCTATGGGCTGGAATAGAACTGCTCAGCCTTTTGGTTTGACGTATCAGCTATATTTTCTCCAAATTAAAACATATTCCACTATTTGCCATACCTCTCTCTGTTCTGTAAGCCGAATGCTCTGATTCGTAAAAATCTGCAAATGGCCTGTACTTAATAAATGGTAACAAAATCATGTGTTAATTTAGTTAAATTTTTTGAGACAAGCAGCCCAGATAGACGTGTTCAATGCATAGATGATAACAGAAATTTATATTTTTCAAAAAGAGCAGCAAATCTAATCTGTCCTTTCTGATAGAGAACTTCATGAATTGCACAATCTCCAAATGCTCTTTAGTCATTAACTGTAATTACATACAAATTTACATTTGCAACTGGGAGAGCAGGAAATCTAGATATTTAAATAAGTATGTAGATCTGTCAATTTTATTAACCCTTCTTCTCCCTGCAGAGAGCAGTGTGACCTGAAAGGAAAAAAGTCCGAGAGGCCTCACATGTGTGATGTACTCTGGTTTCTAACTGCCAAGCAGGTATGAGCTGTGAAGCTTGGTTTCAGTAATGAAGCATCTTCTTTCAGTTTATTAAGAGGAGGTTAGAGGTGATGTGATAATGGTCTGGAAGTACCTACATCCAGGGGGAGCATCTGGAAGGCTCTTTAATCTCTCAGACAAGAGCATCATGAGACTGGAGAGTTAGCCAGAAAAAAGGTTAAAGGTATGGCATGCAGTGTGAGTTTAATTATCCAGAGGAACAGTTCCCCAAGGGTGATATGTGCTGTTTTCAACCAAACTAATTTTGGAAAAGTGAGGCAGAACTGCCAATGCAATTCTGTGGGGAGTCCCAGGAATCTCCTGCCCCCAGTAAGCCATCCGGGCAGAGCCAGCACGTTTATCTGGGAGCTCATCTCAACTCCCAGGCTTCCAGGTGGAACTGCTGTGTTGTATATTTGTCCCAGGGTTTTGGACAATTGCTTTCTTTTCAGCTTACTGGTTGATGCGTTGTTCACAACAGTTCCTGGGAATTTATGATAGCCTGGGAAGAGCTGGTGAGTCAGGAGGCAGGCAGTCATTAATTCCCAGTAATGCCTTGGATTGAGTTCATTACTGTTATCAGAAGATGAAATGAAGTGAAAAGTAGATTTATTTATTTTTCTGAGGCTGATGCAGTTTGCTTTTGAAAGACACTGTGCTCTGGGGAAAAGCAGTGCCAGTGCATTGGCAAGCAAGGAGCCTGAATCCTCTTGCAGCAGTTTGTTCAACGCAGAACTGTTTGCTGTGTGTTTGAAGCAAAAGGTTGTATCAAGGTCACTCCACTGAGATTCAGCTTTGCAGTCTCTGTGAAAGGAGAGCTCTCACTGTCCTCGTAGATCTTTTTTTACTCCCCTCCACACATAAAAGGCAGGTCTTGCAAGCTCTTGCAGAAAGAATAAAAGGTTTGCAGAATAGGACTCTTACAAAGTGTCCTGCTATAAAGGACTGCTCTGAATCAGAAACTGCATCTGTTCCAGAAACTGTCTCTGTCTCTCTCACACCCTCCCTATGGGTTCAATACTTGCCTCCACTTCATTGCCAGGAGGACAGTTTGGGGTTGCAGAGACGATTCAGGGCTGTTCTTCCCATACCAGACCCTGTAGGGTGCCAAGGAGGAAATGGAGAGGTACCCATTTGGAAAGCATTTAGCAGATTACAATAAAATTAATCTGGCCGTATCCGGCCAGGAGCCGGCCTCACAGAGTGTTTCCTTGTTTTAATGTTGCATGGAGGATGCATGGATGGTGAGACCAGCAGCATTTCCCACTGCCCTCCCAACCAATGTAGGAGTGGCAACACCATTTAATTCCTCTGCTCCATGTGCAGTCACATTGGACTTGGAAAGTCAATCTTGGTTTGAATGTCATTCCTTTCCAGCAACCTAATGGAGGCAGAGTGTGTCATGGTCACCCTCCCATTCCCCGTTAGCATTCTGTTGATGCCACAGGGAGGGGAGCAGCCCAGGATGGACTGAGCCCAAGGAGCACAACTCCTCTTTGTGCCAGGGAGGGCACTGGGGTCCTTCTGACGCTGATAGGGGACGTGGATTAATTCACTGTCAGGACTGAAGGAGCAACAAAAGTACCCATCCAGGCTGGAGGCTGAGCAAATAGAGACACTGATCACTGAAAAGTTTTATGAGCATAATAAAAAAACATTATAATAAATGGCCATGAATATTTCATGGCGGGTGTAGCGCTGATATGATGTATCATAGAGAAGTGATAGGGTTTTTCAACATTTGGATGCAAACGGGGAATGTGTTCTATATTTTGCAGGTTTCTCCCCAGACATGCTATGTTTTCTAAAAATCAGATTGACTGGCAGCTTTTGATATAAGAAACAACTTCAGGGCTCTGGTTAGAGAAAAAAAAAATAAAGCACAGGCAGTATCAGAGGATTGTGGGTGCTAAAGATGAAGAAATCCCACACAGATGAAGTAGCCCATCTCCCTAAAAACTGGGGGAAGCTAGGTAGGAGTTACCAAAGGGAAATCATGCACTGTGCTGTCCTTGGAGCTGGGAGCTGAGTTTTCTACCTGATAACAGCAGCCCCTCTGTGCCGGGGACTCTGAAACATGGGATGGCTGCAGCACAATGCAGCCACTGATGTCTGGGAGAGAAGATGAAAGCTAGGGGCCAAGTCCTCCTTCCTCACTTACTGCTTGGTGGCAGGTGTTTGAGCTCGCTTGGGATTAGCCTGGGGCAGAGAGCAAAAGAATCCCCTTTCTGGAGAGGACCAGAGTTTTTGAGTTTTGCCCAAACTGGCATACTAGGTTTACTTTGGTGGAACCCTTTGTTCAAAGGCATCAGCTGGCAAGATGCCTGGCCTGATGCCTTCATCTGAACAGGTTCCTCTGCAGGGATACATGGTGCCCCTCCTTCTTGTTGTGCCAAGGGCGCTGAATAACTGCACAGCACAGAGCCGCTCTGCCCTGGGAGCAGCACCTTTACCTACTGTGAGCCCTGCAGGAGTTGGCCCCGTGCTTTGTTACACAGCCAGAAGAAACTGGATTTCTTGGGTTTGTTTCCTGCTCTCTACTGGCATATGCTTCTGCATGAACACGAGCATGTCTCAGAGCACAAACTTGCTAATATATAGTCCCTTGATAGACAAACATCTATATGCCCTCGCACACAGGAACACATGCACAGATGAGCACAAGCAAGTGCTTACAGCTGCCAAGGCTGAGTACCAGTCTGCCCAGATGACAGCAATGGGAGGACCAATAGCCCCCCTATTTCCTTTCCACAGCCCTCTCTAGCCTTCACTGATACACACTGCACCAACACTGGCCCACTCCTCTTCACAAGCACCTTTCACGTACTTGCCCTGTCTCCCTCTCTATCAGGTCTCCACACATCTATCAAAATGCAATGCATGTTGCGTATTTGCAAGTTTGGGGGTTGCAGGAATAGTTCCTAATAAGCCACCTGCCTGCTATCTCTCCCCTCCCTACACTGTGTTGTTTGGCACAGGTGGCAAAGCCAGGGTTTGAAACAAGAGACGGGGCAAGAGGAAAGCAGCCTTTGCAGGTGCCTGGCTGGGCAGAGGAACATGTATGAAGGGGAATAAGCTGAAGCAGACAGGCTGCAGGTGTGTGCTTCATCAGCCATGGGATAAACTTGGCTGTTTTCACCCATTGCTGTTTCTCTCTCTGCTTCTGTTTTCCTATTTCTAAGGCAGGTTGAGGAGCATTCTGATCCTCCTGAGTGAAGCATTGGTGAGGAGGACCTGCAGATATGCACTTCATAACAATAAGATCCAGCAAATTACTGGCTACTGCCACTTCCAAAGCCTGTTTTGCCACCCAGCATGGGCTGGGGAGCATCCCTCCTGCCTCCCCTGTCTGTGGGGAGCCTCTCCATCCTTCTGGGGACATCAGTACAGATCTCTCTGCTTTGCAAGTTGCCAAAGTGATTCCTTTGGATTTCTCACATAGTTCCTCCTTGTGGTGCTGCTGAACTGGTGGCACCAGTGATGCTTACCCTGGGTGCTTGTTCCCAAAATGGTTGCTTTATGTTTTTGCCCTCCATGCTGTACTAGTGAACTGCAGTGGCCCAGGGCTTTGCTACTTATTGCCTTTTCAGGGGCTTGTTCCAGCTTCCCAACCACCGTGACCAAGGTCTCCTCCTCCCCATTTTAATTTTACTCCCAGCTACCCTGGTTGGGACACAGCACCCGCACACAGGTGTGGATGCTGCTCATGGGAGCACTTCTGCAGAGCACTGTTTTCACCAACACATCAATGAATAAACAGGTCACAGCCATTTGCAGAGCAAACCTTTGCTGATGTGTTCAGCCAAATGGCATCTCAGTGGAGTTGGGACCATCAAACTGCAAGTACCTTTCCAGAAAAAAAAAAAAGAAAGAAAAAAAAAAGGAAAAAAAGGGGAAAAATAGAAAAAATGCACATTTTTTTAAAAGTCTGTGCTTGAATGATGCTGTGAGCTAATTTTTCCCAAACTGGGTGTTGTCAGTTGATGAAACCTCTTCCACAAAGGTGTTAAGCTCCCTTGCTGGATCAGAAGTATTTCTTCTTGGAGAGTGCTGATGAGATTGTGCCTTGATCAGCCAAAATGGGGCTGATTTGAATGTGTTTACTACAAAGCAGTCATTACATTTCTCTTTAGGATTCAAATGAACATTTCCTCCATATTTCAGCTGTGCTGAACTGGCTTTGCAAAGACCCCTCTAGGCATTTGCTTAGGAACTGGTGAAATTAGCCTGCCTAATGGCCTCCAGAAGTTAAGTTACCCAAGTGGAAACTGTGCCACAGAAGTCCCAAGAGCTATGTGAAGCAAATGGCACGTTGGTTTCTATGCCAGTCTCAAGGTAGCAGCTGAAGCATAAACCGGGGATGGGAAAGTGCTTAATATGCTCACGCTCTTTGTTGTTTTCTTTTGGGCTCTTTTTTTCCCACTAATTTGTCACTGCTCCTCCTGGAAAATGTGTGGTTGGGAGAAGCAGCATTTGTCCATTTGTTCCATCTGCTCTGCTAACACCTTGGGTCAGGAGGGCTGGGGCTGCCATCAGCAAGTCCCATGCTGAATGATGAAGGGCAGTGGCTGGGGACCGAGATAGATGTGCAAGTCTAGTAGACCTTCCTGCCACCTCTCTGACTTGCAGGACCCTGTAGCAGAAGAGCCTCAGGCTTCTTGCTCGTTACAGACAGGACTGAGTCAGCAGTGCAGCCAGGTAGGATGAATCCTAGTTAGCTTTTCTATGTGGTGTTTTCTTCATGTGGAAACTGGTGGGGTTAAATCCACAGGTATTGACCACACAAATGCCTGTCAGCTGGACTGATAGTTTTTGGCTGTGGCTCTCCTCCTCCCAGCCCGCTGCAGGAGAAAGAGTTCTCTCTGGGGTGAGCATGTACTCAGGTTTCCTTTGACAAGGTTGAGTTTAGCTGCTGTAAAGTGTAACAATAGAGACAGCCTGTATCAGCTTCAAAATAGCTAGCAGAGCTCCAGGTAGTATTTTATACAAAATTTGAATCAAATCAGACAAAATGTTTCTCAATTAAATTCCCTGAAGGACAGAGTTATAGTTAGGAGCTCATGGGAGTATTTACATGTTCTGGTTTGTCACTTGGAAAGACATTGGGGAAGAGAAATGCTGGTAACCAACATTTTGTAACCAGCTGCAAAGCAGCTACAGAGAAATCACCACTGTAAGTACCAGAGCCCAGCATCAGCATTGCCCCCTTCACCTTCGTGGGGCTTTGCTCTTTTCTTCCAAAGCAGGAGTACAGCTCTGCAC
Organism: Aramus guarauna; assembly: GCA_013400195.1. NCBI lineage: Eukaryota > Metazoa > Chordata > Aves > Gruiformes > Aramidae > Aramus > Aramus guarauna. The sequence goes on along the minus strand of VXBL01005369.1, from coordinate 346,515 downwards.
CCAAGCTAGGGCTTGGCTCTGCAGAGGCTTTTTAGACCTGTTGAGAGCTCCAGGAAGTTAGCTGTGAATTAAGGAAGTTACGATTGTATGTAGCTTGAAACTTGGGGGCTTCTTGATTTAAGGTGTCTGCCCTGGAAGGTCTGGGGTCCCATGCTGTTTAACGGAGGGGGGCCTGTGTGTGGGACCCTGCAGTGATTTACTCCCTCCCCATGGTGATGTAGCTGTGGGCTCAGAGGGTGAAATCTGTTCCACACAGGTCAGGGAAGAGGTGCAGAAGAGGCATATTATGAGTGGAGGAAGAGAGGCAGTTTGCAGGGATTGTTTTGCCTCTCCCTGGGGGGAAGTGGGTGTCACAATTTTCCTTGGCTGGGGGCTCTGCGGCCCCTCGGCTGGCAGGAGGAGGTTGATGGTGAGCAATGCCAGTGCTCCTGGGAAGGACGTGTGCAGTCTCACTGCTGAGGCTTTTTTTATTTTTCAAACCATCAGTTACCTGGGTAGATTTGCTTTCACACATGTGCAAGGAGGAAGCATGATAAAGCATCATTAGAACAAGGTCTGGCTGATTGGGAACTCCATCACCAAATGTATGTACCTTCTCCTTGCATTGGTTTACTCAAATAAGTCTGAGTTATTGCAGACCTCTGAGATTTGCTCTCCTTACATTAACAGTGACTAGCTGAAAAAGGAGACATCTTTTTTACTTGTCCTGTGTTAAGCACAAATGAAGCGCTTCCCTTCTAAAAGCATTTTAAGATGGAATAATTAACAAGCAGGAAAACAACCACCAGTTTGGAGCCTTGTGAAGCTGTTTATGCTTCCCCCGGGACCCTTCCTCTCTCTCATCACATTTCTCCTGCTTCCCTTGCAGTTTATGGCCCTGAGCTGGTAAATCACATTTGGGCCCATGCATCATTCTGCATGGAAGTAAGTAGTGGTTTGATCCCACAGAATAAATGTGTGTGATGAGAGTGCCTTTAGCGAAGCGCACTCCCTCTCCCCCCCTGCCCCCCGCCAGTGCATTGCCCCCAGGCTTGTGAGCACTTGGCTTGTAGGTTTATTATTTGTCTTGGTGAGCTGTGTTCAAACCTGACTTCATGCCCCTGAATTACTGCACCAAATCTCTGCATAAGGACCTGAGTTTCAGCAGTGACTGATATGAATAGGTCTGCCTGCAGCTAAAAATAGAAAGCACGGGCTAGGCTTCCTGGCAGAGCTGTAGTAACTTCTAATATAAGGTGGGTTGGCAGCAGTTCCCATGGCGAAGCTTCCTCTGACATAGTGAGGAAGGCTGTAGCATGCACTCAGGGCAATATTAGACAACAGAAGATTCCTTGTGGGAACTGACTCGTGAGGTGCAAAGGCCAATATTGTTTCTTGAAGTTTCCTTCTCCTTAGTATGGGGGTGCCCTGCCCTGGATAAATGACTCCTTGGCTTTGTATTTCTCTGTGCCTTGGTTTCCCCTCTGCAGGAGGGTCTGGGTACCGTGGTGGCTGTGTTTTAGCTGCACGGTTTTCTTGCTCTCTGTGCCACAGGGGAGGCTGCAGCACCTGGGCAGGTCTGCAGACCACAGCCCGCTCCCCAGTGAGACTGTTCTGTGCCATGGCTCTGCCCTACGCTTTTATTCCTCCTCCTCCACGTAAGTGTTTGCTCATTCCCTCACTCCCAAGCCCAGCAGGAAGATGCACTTCTCAGCACCCTTGGCTATTCTGCCCCAGGTATTGCTCTATGGCCTTGCTTGCAACGAAGTGTTTCCTTCCTTGCAAGGCTAGGTGTGTCTGTTGTAACTCTGTAAATCTCCCACATCATGGGAAGTTATTTCTTTGTTCATTAGAGTTTATCTGCTGTGAAAATCTGCTCCCCCCCCAACTCCCCCCCATTACATCAGTCATGACAATGGTTCATCACAGCGATGCTAATCGCAGTGAGTGGCTCATTGACCCCCGTGCTAGAACATATGGTCTCCTGCCTTAACGCTGCCCCCTGCAAAGGCTTCTGCACTAGGAGCAGCTGTGAAAAGGCTTAGTGGATCTCCCCAGAGTCACCCAAGTGTAATATCCATAAGGAAGAGGACTAGACAACTGCATGGCAAGATGAGGCAGCAGGAGAGTGGGGACGGCTCTCCAGAGCATCGCCGTGGCTCCAGCACAGGTCTCCTCCTTGCTCAGCAGCAATGGTGCTGAAATACAGATGCCTCTGGGGTGGAGGGTAGCAGCAGGACAGCATGAGGACAGGGCTGAGGAAGGCAGGGCGAGGAGGAGGTCTTGGCCACTACTGCTGGGCTTGGCTTCATGTTAGTACAAAATGAAAGTGCTGTGATCTTCTCATCCTAAGCAGAACACTCTGCTCCTGCATCAGCCTGAGCAATGCCTTGGTGTAGGAGTTGGTTCCTCTGGAGCAGAAGGGAGCTGTCAGATGGAAGATTTCTTGGGGCTATTGCACAGACCATAGAGTAACCCACAGGGCTGGGATCTTCACCTGCAAGGGTGCTTAGTCCCTATATCAGCATGAGAATAAGTGTAAATGAGTGCTGTGGATGGAGAAAAGAGCAACCCCTGCTCCCCTGGGTGCATGACTTCGGAGGGAAGAGAGGGCAAATGCGTGCCACCAGCTGGTTCATCCCGACTCTTCCCCAGCTGGGGAGTGGGCTGCCCGAGCAGCATGCACACTGATGTCTCCCTGGGCACCTCCTGGCCTGTGGCTGGGGTCCCCTCAGCTCGCTGGTGCTGCAAGAGGGTAGCACAAGTCTGAGGCTGCCCTGGTTTCTCTGAGCCTCATCCTGCCACCTCCTTGGGGAGGAGGCAGGAAAACAGGGTGGACATTTTTTATTTCAAGGCAGAACTCAGCAGAAACAAACAATCCAGCTTTTGGGCAAATGGGTTGCATAGGACAGGCTGCCATCATTTTCCTGTTCTGCCCTCTCCCCTACCAAGTAATTTTTGGCTGACTGTAACAAGGAAGTTTTCCCTTGGGCATTTTAGGTGGCAAAGTTGCTGGATCAGGGCTGATTGTAGCTCTTGCGTCAGCATGTCTGTGGTGTGGAAGTGAGCAGCCCTGGAGTGTTGTGGGTACCAGGGGCATGCAGGGGGAGGAAAGGGCTGCCAGGGAGAGGGTCCAGAGATTAGAGATTAGGGGTGTGCTGTGAGTAAAGACAGCCCTTTACTTGGGATGGGAGCCTTCTGCACCTTTGCTCTCCTGTTCCCCTGGTTTTTGTCCTGTCCCCAGAGAGCTTCTGGGGAGCCCCAGAACTGTTGCTTTCCCAGTGCAAACAGAGCCCTTGCTGGATAAGCACAAAATGCTCTTATAAGAAGGCTGTCACTTGGTGTTGTGTCCATGGTCCATCATTTGATGCTGCTTCTGCTGCATACAGATGAAAGACAGGATGGAGATGTGCTTGTGGCTGCCCATGAGCCCTGGTCACTCACAGATCCATCCCCAGGGCAGCTGTACTCCTTGGAGTTCCTGTTGCCGGGGGTGGCTGATGGGTAAGAGCAGAGCCCAGCCCAGCCCTGGCAGAATGAACCTCCCGCAGTCACTGCCGAGAAGATATGGCAGTGTCCATAGGGCGTATTTCAATGCTGCTAGAGATCAGGCAGGCTATTGAATGCATCTTTCTTGATTTGCTGTAATAATGGCTTTAGGACTGTGGTGTGACTGATGCACTTCTATTTGAACTAACTGAACTTTGGCCCAGGCAGATGCTCAGCAAGTAGGTCTAACCAAAGTTAATCCTACTGTGTGAAGCTATCAGTGAGAGCTCAGCACCAACCCCCCAAAAAAATGGTTTGGCTGGAGACTGGGTTGATAAGCAGCCGAAACTGCATTAACACAGCAGAAAATCTGACTACAAATCAACCACTCTATAAATATCTACAGCCACCAGGGTCCATTGACTTCTTCCTCCATAGCAGCTGGCTGTGTGGTGGTGATGTCCCCTTGAGTAGGGATGCCTCTCAAGCTTATCCGATCCCTTAATCTGACACCAGACATCGATGGGTTTGTAAGTGACATTTTTTGCACGTATGTAACATTTAAGATATGCATAGTAAGATTAAGCGATAATCTTTGTATCTTATACTAACTTTAAGTGTAGTAGAGTATTAACCACCAATCCATCTGTGTGTGTGTTTGGTCCTTGTTACTCCTCGAGGAGCATAGGGCTGCAACAACACTATGCCACCGAACCCGGTGGGATAGTGTTGTTGCAATTTCTGTAACAGATTTTGTTTTTTTACATGATTGGGTTGTTAGCCCAAAATAAAACCCCCAACCTGGAGGGCCAGGGTGCAATATTTTAGTCTGGCCCGACAAGGCACGTAAGCCACCACACCACGACAAGGTAAGTTGCACCAACTAGTGGTGGAATCCATCTGTACTTACTAAATATTTTACATACCTAAATTTACTGATTAGAACTCGATCAACTAACTACTAGCTCAGATCTGTCTGAATGATCTCTGACTCTTCTCCTGTGACACTGTGGTTGGCATTCTTTGAGTTGAAGGTGCACTGTGGCATTTTAAGTCATCTTTTCTCCTGTTCTGCTCTGTTTTTTCCCTTGCTGAGATCCTATATCCTCTGTTGGTTCAGCTCACAAGGACCTTTCCAGTTTGCCCTGAGTGGGATGGGGTAGATTTGTGTTCTGGGGTCAGTGTTAGCTCCCCAGTCCCATCACAGCTGAGAGGGTACACTAAGAGATTTCCAGCACTAAGCCAGTGCAGGAGCTGGCATAAGACTGATTCTACCTGGTGTCTGCGAGGGCTGGAATAATAATAGGAGGGATGGGCTACGAGATGGAGAGCCATTTACAGATGTAAGGTGGTGGAGGATGCTGTGGTTGCTGTGGCTTGCAGCTGGGGTAGGATATGTGCTGGTGGTGCAGGGCACAAAAAAGAGCCCAAATCCACCTATGTGTCCTATCTCTACCCAAAGGTAGCCCAGGCAGATTGGGACTGCTTCAGGAGATCAGTGGTGCTTTTGTACTTCTGCATCTATAATGTGACTGTATCCAAACTTCTAGGAACTCTTTACAGAAGAATAATCCTGGTCCCATTAAAAAAAATAGACTTCGAGTCCCTCAATCCTTTTTGTGGCTTTGAAGACTTCTGCCTGTCTGGTCAGTTCAAAGATGTGCTGCTATGCTGGGGCTTAAAAGTGGCAGAAACCAGATTTTAAATCGCTGCAAAGATCACGAAGGGCTGGGAGCTGAGCCCTGTTACCTGAACATGTAGATCAGCATTGCATTAGCCAGAGGCCTGGCTGTTTGCAAAGAGCTGATCATACTAGCTGAATACTTGGCCCACTGCATCATCTCTTACAGAGTGGAGAAAAATAGCTGAACAAATGGAGATGTGCAGGTGATCTGCAGTTCAGGGACTTGCTTTCTGTCTTGTGGTTTTTGGCATTTTTTTGTTTTATTTTTTACTGCTGAGCTCTGAAGGGATTTGGATGGTTGACTCTCCCCAGCCTGCTGGCCTTGGCAAGCAGGCTTAGCTTCTCAGTGCTGAGTAAGATAACTGTGCAAGCATAAGTGTTTCAGCCAGGCTGGACGCAGAGCTGATTTATTACTCAATAGAGCCACTGAGGAGCTGGAAATTGGATGTGATTTGTACTCAGGGCCAGTGTTGGCTTGCTGGGATGAATTCTGTGCAAGGAGTCACCTGTGACTGCAGTCTTCCCTCCCGTTCACTTCCAGAGCTCTAATACCAAGGGGTTTTACAGTGACCTCCCCACGGCAGGCCCAGCCAACAGTGGGACCCCCACTGCTGCCTCCTCCTGCTTTTCTTCTCCATGCCCACACAGGATTAACCAGCCCAGATATAATCTCTTCATCCCTACTGAACTGCTGAGAGATCCTGTGCTGGCTGCTTTTGAGCAAAAAAGCTCTTTGCTAATTCACACAACTAGGGGGGCTAGACAAAGAAACCAGGAAAAATAATTGGCCGATTCCCGACATCCTCGATGGCTGCTCTTAAGCAATTACGGGGACTCAGCAGCACCCGTATCACAGCACGTTCTCGGAGATTAACCGTCTGCTCAGCTGGCAATTAGAGCTGGTTAAATGGGAAGCTGCCACTTAGCTTTGACTTTGTAGTGGCTGTTTTCACTTCTCAAAGTCAGGCTCCAAGCACTGAAGGGGGGGGTCTGAATATCTGTGGGGAGGATTAACTGTGAGCTGCCTTTCCTATGCAGGGAGAGAGGCTTGCAGACAGGGTGGCTGGAAGGGAATTAAAGCTATGCTCTCTTTTCTTTGTTAGTCCCTGCCCTCCTTTTTCTGTCAATCTGGAAAGCACAGGCTGCTTCCCGGTCCCATGCTTTGTTCTGCTCTAACTTTCCCTCCATCTTTGTTTGCAATCTTGGAAAATGACTTAGCTTGCTGATGCCATCTGTGAAAACATCAGCACTGTGTGTTTATGTGCTGGCCTCATTTGCACAGGAAAAACGCTGAGCCGAGAGATACAGGTTCATCTCTCTGCAGGAGATCTGTGGCCTGGGCAAGATCCTGCTCAGGTCAGTAGGGTGTACTTCATGATTTTTCTGCTACTGAAGAGGCTTGTGGTGTTCCTGCCTCTTGCGCTGTGGTGCAGAGGACCTGAATGATAAAAAATCCTTTAGCCTCAATTGCTTCAGTGACTGCTGGTGTATTTCTTCAATGCTTCATGTACACCTGCTGGCCCAGCCAAGAGGGTGGCAAGCCCTCATCTCTGGCCTCCCCAGAGCTCCGTGGGGTTTAGTACTACACTAAGGCAGCACTAAGACTCTTGCCCAGCTCCTTTGGTGGGGTTGAGGGTCTCGGATAATGACAACATAAGAAAAGGACAGGAGTACAGAGGCCAAGACAAGTCCCTGCTAGTCCACTTCAGCCCTGTTTGCATCCTGCAGGCATGCAGAGGCTTGGTATGGCCTGGGTTGGTGACCCTGTGCTGCAAGCATCGTGCATTCAGATGCATGGTGCAGGTCCCCTGCTTGTGGGGAAAGCCACACAGCCATGCAGCCATCTGCTTTTCCTTGGCTATAAAACACGCTGATGTGAAGGGCTTTGACAGCTGCCAACCGTGGCTGGGTGCTGGCCACTGGTACGTTCAGCAGCAAGGAGTCACAGCAGAAGCCGGTGCTATGTGGTGCCTCTCTCCTGTGGGCTCATGAAGAACCTTGCACTTTGGAATTAGCTTCAGTTTTTTCCTTGCCAATTTCTCTTTTGAGTTTTCTAGGCCAGCTGTCCTCCTTTATTATCTTCCCACTACCTATTTATCTCGTCTGCCCCCTCTTCCTCCCGCTTTCCTCCCTCTGGTTGCCTGTTCGTTGCTGAGCTCTTGCCCGCCAGCAAAAACAAGCCACAGCAGCAGAGCGTGACAGACCCCACTGAAGATACATCGGGCCTGACAGCTGAGGCCGAGTCAGCAAAGACGGTCCCTGCTCGCCATCCCCCCGTATCCAGCCCATGCGTGGGAGGAAACTCCCGAGGTGTGCCACCACGAGCACCTCAAACGCATCCGTCATCCTGCCTGCGCTGTTTCTGCTCTGCAAGGACAACTGTGGTACCTGAAAGCTGCAGGTAGGAAGGCAGTTGCCATCTCCTCTACCTAAGTGGCGTGCTCAGGCCAGCTCCTTCCTTACCCATGCTGCCCCAACAGCCCCAGACTGAGAGACTGAGGCGCAGATCCAGGGCGGTGTTGGCCTCAGCAGACACTATTAGACTGGAGATCATCCTTCCTGGAAGTCCTTTATTATGGCCTCTGGGCCTCTAGATATGGCCTTGGTGGTGACAGTACAACCTGTTCGCACACAGATGATGATGATGATAATAATAAAAAATCTGCATTTTTATCTTCTGTTCTGGTCATCATGTTTTCAGAGAGACCAGCTGGAGGGGTGAGATGGAGGAGTTCTGGAGAAAGTCCAGCGAAGGGCTACAAAGATGATCAGGGGACTTGGAGTATCTCTCTTACGAGGAAAGGCTGAGAGAGCTGTGTCTGTTTAGTCTGGAGAAGACTGAGAGAGGATCTCATCAATACTTATAAATATCTAAAGGGTGGGTGTCAAGAGGATGGGACCAGACTCTTTTCAGTGGTGCCCAGTAACAGGACAAGGGGCAATGGCCACAAACTGGACACAGAGAGGTTGTGGACTCTCCTCTGGAGATATCCAAAACCCGCCTGGACGTGATCCTGTGCAACCTGCTCTAGGTGATACTGCCTAAGCAGGGGGGTTGGACTAGATGATCTCCAGAGGTCCCTTCCAACCCCTACCATTCTGTGATTCTGTGAGTTAGGGGACATGTTAACATGAAATAGTCTTGGTTGTCTGACCCAGAGTGGCTGCGGATATGAGGCAGACCCCAGGGTCCCATCATCTGACCAACCGAAAAAACCACCTGTAGGTGCAGGTGCTATAAACACAGTCTTTGCAGCACTCTGCTTTAACTTACCCCTTGCTTCTACTTCTGCTGACCTCCAGACACCATGCACAGCCATGAACTAAACTGCAGGGACCCTTCAGTCAAACGAGGACTGTGGAAGTAAGCATAATAAACCCTGCCTCAAAAATATCCTGCATTTAATTTTGCTTCCTCTTACCCACATGCCAGCTCTATCTCACAGCAGAGCTCTCATCTGAAATCAGAGGTGCTGATCAGAAGTAGTCTGGTGCTTCAGAGATGTGCTTTCAGAGCCTGGAGAGGAAACCAACCTGTCATTACACACAGCTGTAGGACACAGATGTGCTGAGGCCCGGCCCTTTCCAGAGACATGTGCTTGTGTTAGAGCTGTGCTTTCGGGAAGCTTTGGGCTTGTATGTGTATTGACTGCCAAGAGAAACCGCAGCATATGCAGGATCCTGGGGGAGGGCCAGAGGGCTAACTCAGGTGAGACCTTGTAGTACAGCTGATTTACAAGCTCTAATCCTCTGGGGCAAGGCAGTGCAAACCCCTAACTATGCCTCCGGATGTACAGAACATCATGAAACCCTCTGGCAAGGGGAGCAGGAATGAAATTGTTACTGAACTGAACTTTCCGGGTCATACTCCCTCCTTCATCTTTCTGGCACTGTCAAACTTTGTCAGGAACCTCCTGCCAAAGTTTTGGGGTAAAAGTAATGTCCTGGTTTTGGTTAGGATAGAGTTAATTTTCACAAGAAGCTGGGGTGAGACATAGCCAGGACAGGTGACCCAAACTAGCCAAAAGGATATTCCATACCATATGATGTCATGCTTAGCATAAAAGGGGGGTGGTTGGAGAGCAATGGCGCCTCCGGGATGGTCTCAGTGTACAGTCATGTCGTTGGGTGAGAAATTGCATTGTGTATCTCTTGCTTTGCATATTCTAAGTACTGTTATTTCCGTCTCCCTTTTCTGTCCCAGTAAACTGTCCTTATCCCAACTTACGAGTTTTACCTTTTCTTCTGATTCTCCTCCCCATTCCACAGTGGGGGATGGAGTGAGCTGCGTGGTGCTCAGCTGAGGCTGGGGCTAAACCACAGCAGTCCTTTTTTGTGCCCAACATGGGGCACAAAGGATTGACATAATGACAGTTCTGATCTGAGTGTGTTAAAACAAAGTTGTTATAAGCATTTATTATATTAGGTAAATAGTCGCTGGTCACAATGGTGTTTTGTTTGTTCACATGGCTGGGCTAAACCATGAATAGGCTAGAAAAAACAAGTAGTCAAATTCTTTTCAACTTCTGGAAGCAACAGGAAGGCGGCAGAGCCTTGGATGTCTTGTTCAGCTCAGCAGCCAGAGCTGTTCCACATGGCTCTGATGCAGCAGACCTGCAGCAGCGTAGGAGCCATGTCTGTGGTTCTCAGTGTACCCCTCAATGGAAAGTACAAAGGGCTATGTGCACCGTCCCACCTGCCTGGAGTTTTAGAGAAGTACATGAGGCTTAATCAGCATGAATCCCATTGGAAAAAAAACCAACAAAAGCTGTGCGGCAAAGACCCTTCCTGATGGTTTGAAAAATGTGGGTGCCTGCCTTGGATGGGCAGGAAGGGTGAGGAGAACTCTTGAAGCATTTGGAGATACAAATTGTCCATCAGGAAAAGGACAGACACAGCCAAAAAGATCTGGAAGGGAAGCAGACCTCATTCTGCTGTACTTAAATGTGCAGGGCTGCTAGAAGTAGAGAACATGGTAACTATCTTCTGACCTCCCAAGCTAGAATTAAATTTGGGGTCTGGAGGTTCCCCTGGGGAAGGTTAGGGCTTGGAAAGGAGTATTTTCTGGCCCATGTAGGCTGAGTTCCACACCTCAAATCCAGGAGCCCTTGCTATTCCAACACTGACCTCTCATCAGGGTTTTAGGCTTGTTACCAATAGGCTGGAGGCTGCTTTGGACTTGCCTTGGCCTGAGGCCCACAAAGCTTTCCACAGACAAGACAAAGTGTAGAGGTCCAGGCAGGGTGGGTGTAGGTGGTCTGCCTGTGGTTGTTCCCACCAGGTGGCACTACTCTCTTCATCTTCTTCATGGAATGGACAGAAATCAACACACCCAAAGTGCAGGTGAGACTACAGGTAAAATAGGGAACTTCTTTGCAGTGTTAGTGGTCAAACATAATTTTGTGGCAGTCATTATCAGCAGTCCATGGCAGGGAGTTGGAACTAGAGGATATTTAACGTCCCTTCCAACCCAAACCATTCTATGATTCTAAGTCCTTAGGTAAAACTGTGCAACTGCAGCGTATCATTCCACTGGGCAAACTATCTGGTGCTTCATGGGACAGAGTGTTCCCTCAGCAAGTTTGCTGATGATACAAAACTGGGAGGAGTGGCTGATACACCAGAAGGCTGTGCTGCCATTCAGTGAGACCTGGACAGGCTGGAGAGTTGGGCAGAGAGGAACCAAATGACATTCAACAACAAAAAGGCAAGTGTCAGGTCCTGCACCTAGGGAGGAATAACCCCATGCAGCAGTGCAGGTTAGGGAGTGACCTGCTGGGAAACAGCTCTGCAGAGAAGGACCTGGCAGTCCTGGTGGACAACAAGCTCTCCATGAGCCAGCAATGTGCCCTTGTGGCCAAGAAGGCCAATGGTATCCTGGGGTGCATTAAGAAGAGTGCGGCCAGCAAGTTGAAGGAGGTTATCCTCCCTCTCTACTCTGCCCTGGTGAGGCCACATCTGGAATACTGTGTCCAGTTCTGGACTCCCCAGGTCAAGACAGAGAGGGAACTACTGGAGAGAGTCCAGCGCAGGGCTACAAGGATACTTAGGGGACCGGAGCATCTCTGGTATGAGGAAAGGCTGAGAGAGCTGGGTCTGTTTAGCCTGGAGAAGAGAAGACTGAGAAGGCATCTTACCAATGCTTATAAATATCTAAAGGGTGGATGTCTAGAGGATGGGGCCAGACTTTTTTCAGTGGTGCCCAGTGACAGGACAAGGGGCAATGGGCACAAAGTGGAACACAGGAAGTTCCATCTGAATATGAGGAAAAAACTTCCTTACTGTGAGGGTGACAGAGCACTGGAACAGGCTGCCCAGGGAGGTTGTGGAGTCTCCTTCTCTTGAGATATTCAGAACCCACCTGGACGTGATCCTGTGCAATCTGCTCTAGGTGATCCTGCTTTAGCAGGGGGGGTTGGATTAGATGAGCTCCAGAGGTCACTTCTGACCCCTACCATTCTGTGATTCTGTGATCTGCTCTTACCTGGGTTGCTTCACAGGAAAGGCAGAAGCTCTGGGAAGAAAGTCAATAATAGATGTCTCATGCAATACAGAAGGCAGGAGCTGGATCTTTTTGTTGAAGTAGCCTCCATCTCTGTTCTTGGTGCCTAGTTCCATCACCAGAAAGTAGGCTGTGTGTGCCAATAAAGACATCATTTGGCAGGTCACTTGCAGATGATGGGTCAGAGTATTTCTTATTTTTAAGAGAGACAAATTTTTTCAGAGAGAGAGGGCAGATTTTATTTTAGCAAGGGACTACAGAGGCTTTGGGTAACTGCACTGCTTGATGCTTTTGTGCTGGGCTTGGGTTTAAAAGGGTCTAGTAACCTTTAGCAGGATTAGAGCGAACATGGAAAGGAGAACCCTGAGTTTAGATTAAAGATGTTTAAAAGTCTCTTGTATCAGCAAGCTCTTTTCTCTGGGAGAGATTAGGAGTGCAGTTTCTCTCTGCCACTCTGTTAATCTGGTCTCCATGGAAACAGGATGATGTTAGTGGTGACACGCTCCCCTAAATGGCTGCTCAGCAGCCTCATTAGAGGGGGAGACTGGCTTTACTTTGTCACCGAAACCTGGTTAGCTTGCCCCCTGTCAGTCCCTGACAGCTCCTGCTGGGGGATTTTTTTCTGCCTGTTTTGTGCTGGTGGAACCTGCACCAGTGCCCTCATGCTGCAGATATTTTGCTGGAGAGTTCACAGACTCGCTCATTTCACACCTCAGCCAGCCAGCCCAGAAAAAGCCACAGATGTTTACAGAATCACAATTTTACTGGAGCTCCTGAGCAGGACAGGCTATGGCTCTCTTGCAAATGTGGCAGAGCTGTATGTCTTCCACCTTCCTACATTCCCCAGTGCGACTGAGGTACCTCTTTGTCGTGGGACGGTATTCAGGAAGTCTCCTGGGTCTGCTGCAGTGCCCACTCTTGGTCAGATATCGCAGTGCAGCACATGGGCAAGGCATTGAGCAAGAAATCAGAAAACTTACCTTGTCTTAAAGCAAATCCAGCCTTGCAATGTCCAGCCAACAGTAATGACTGAGGCAGACCTTGTGTGGCTTTGCTCTGTGCCTGTCTGTGCTGGGAACAGGAGAAACGCCTGTCCCAGGGATTCATCCCGAATGCTGGCCTGGAGGTGCTAATGTGGCCATTGAAGCTGAGGGTGAAATGGTGGGTGGCTTGTAAACGTTCCCTGCATCTTTCTAAAACTCTTTTCATCCTGAGTCACATGCGGGAAGAGCGTGGGTGAGTGCAAGTAGGCAGAGAGAGAGGGATGGTAGGGCTGCATGAATTTGGATATGCACATCAGCTATCAAACAGTGCAAAATTGCAGTGAAAGCAAGGAAAAAAGATAAATTTCATGTCGCAGTCTTCAGATGATGAGCTACTGCTGTTACTGTTTCCTGTGTTTGCAGAGTTAAAGTGGGACTCGTTTGCTGAGATGAGCAAGTTGTCTTCTGCACCTCATGTCTCCTCTTCCTAACCCTTCCCTCTTTTTTTCTCTCCACTGCTCCACTGTTGTGTTTCCCAGTGGATCTCAGCCAGGTGTGTGGGACTGGTGCTGCCTCTAGTCCTTTCAGATCAGCCATGAGTTTGGCTGAAGAAAGGTGAAACAAAGCAAACAGAATGTAGACAACCTTTCTGCCTACCTGATTCCAGCTCCTGCTTCAATAACATTTTACACCATCAGCTAATTCCGCCTAAATCTGGAACTATATACTTATAAACCTCATGAAACTGAAGAGTCAGGAGGGAGATTTTTATCAGTAGTCGTGGCCTCACTGTAAGCTCAATCCTAAATCTGACCTCAAAAGATTTCTGTCCCAGAGACAACTCCACAGGGATCCAAGCTTCCCTTGCAGAGCTGGCTTCCTGGGTCCATCTGGAATTGCGTTGCAACAAGTTCATAGGTGTTGTCTGTAAAACCCATTGCTTTTTCAGCCCATGTGAAAGTTTTCACAGAAAACATGTCTAGTCCAAACAGCCACTTCAGATTTAATATATGACTGATGACTTGAATAAAAAACTAGCTACAGCAGCACAGTGTCAGCCACAGGAATTCTATTAAAGAGAGGTCCAGCCCTGGTCTGGCTGTGAGTGAGAGATGGGGCTCTGCACACCCTGCCTGGGTGGCTCTTTCCGAGCTAGCAAGCCCTATGGAGGGGTCCTGCAGCCTCATGTATCATTTAAAGAGCCATTCTGCTCTGCAAAGCAGGCAGCATTTCCCATGTAGGCTATACCTCAGCAATCTTAATTTGTCCCAGTTTATAAATAAGATGTTTTTTCCATGACTGCCAGGTCCCAGTGACATCTACAAGGCAAGCTGTGATCTCTATGGCCTGTGAATCATCGCTGATAATGGTGATCCTGCAGGCTAACTCCTACTTTTGCCAGCTGTACAGCACCGGAGTTTGTGGATGCATGCAGAGAGAACTCCCTGGTACTATGGTGAGAGAAATAGCCTCTTCCTTCTGGAACACAGTGGAGATCACCTGGGAGGGATGCTCTTATGGACAGAAGGGTGGTACAGCTCACCTTCGCTGTCCCTGGAAGGTATTCTTAGGTCCCTGACTCAGCCTGGGGAAGGTTTGGCCTCTCCCTTCCCCTGTCTTTGTGTTCATGCTTTCTCCTAGCACCAAGGCCAGATTAAGTCTGAATTTTCTACTCTCTTGCCTTCAGAACTGTTCACTGCCTGTCCCAGGTGCAATAGTTTCCAGGAAAAGGGGAAAACTTTGGCTATTCTTTGGGTCTGAATATCTCCTCCTGCTCCTACCTCTGGAGCATCAATATCTTGGCCTCTATGCCTGGGATGTTTGTCTGCTTGGTTCAGAGCTCAGGTAAGTCCTCTGCTTGCTCTCTGCATCAATGTCCTCTTTTCTGTGGTCATAAGAGCATTGCCCTTTGTCAGAGTGGAGATAGCAGCAAAACCTATGGTGCTTAGTAATGGACACCAGCTACATACTGTGGGGTGAGAGACTGGAACCTGTGCATTTTCTGGGAACAATGCTCAGATGATGCTGGAGGCATTGGCTGGTCAGGGAAGTGTCTTGGGTCCTCTGCCTGCCTGTGCTTCATCCATCTGGTGCAGCTGATGGTGTGTTATTTAGTCACTCTGCATCTCCCTTACAGCCAGGATAGCAACACCTTGTGGGGGTGAGAGTAGATGTTCATTGGCATTTGTCATTGGCTTGGCTGCAAGCACCCTGGGGAGGCCTATAAATAAGTGAGGGGCTGTGATTCAGCAGCCACTGGAGGAGCAGCAGCTGCCACTGTGTCCATTTCATGATCACTTCAAAAGCCTAAACTCTCTTTTCGATTTGGGTTTTTGCATTAAATTTGCAAGACCTCCCTCCACAAGTGGAGCAGGGGAAGGCAATCTGCTATGCCTCTGGGGAGGATGGTGTGGAAGTAACCACTGTGGTAATGACGCAGCCCATGAGACTAATTACAGGCTCCACCACAGCACCCTCATTCCTTATTGATGTGCACCTGCTTTCATGTTTCTTCTTCTATTTGCTAGTGTGGGTCCCCCTGATGTTTGTTATTGCTGGGCAGAGAGAGGCACTAAAAGAAATTGTTTAGGTCAGGCTCGTGGACAAGCAACCAGGTATCTGGATGTGTTATCAAGGTAGCGGCACTTTTGCATCTGCAAAGTCATTGATGGGACTAACGTGAGACTCAGTGATCTGAGCAAAAAGCACAACTGTGTACACCTCGAGGCTCTGAGCAGCAAAATTGCAGCTTGGATTTAGGTTCAGATCGCTGAGTTCAACTTTGCTCATTTAATTCACCCAGTGCTTTGGGACATTATTGACAGTCATGCTTTTGTAAGCCTGTGGGGGCCTGTGTGTGCTAGGACATGCTGAAGTAAAGGTTCTTTTCTGTGTGCATGTTGGGGAAAAAAGTGTCTGTGTGTGTATGAACTTCTGTCAGCTACAGGATTGAAGCCGCTCTCTGTAGCATTTTTATGATCTATCCTTTGCTAAAATAATCAGTGAAGGCCTTGGCTTTGTCTCCATTTAGGAGGGAGGACGTATGCCTGTCCCTTGTGTCACAGTGTAAATGCTGCCACAGTTTGATGGGGTAAAGCTTGCTCAGCAGATTTGTCTATTTCCCCAATCATGAAAGTGGGAAGATGTTTTGTCGGCAGCAGGAAGGAGAATCAGTTGGCCCTGAGGAGGTGAACAGTAATCATAAGAGCACCTGTGAGACCTGTGATGCCCTAGGAGATACTAGTGACTCCATTTGGACCCAACAGTAGCAGGCTGAGCTCCACTGCTGGCTCAAAAATGCCTGGACATCAGTCCCATGACATGTTTGCAGCTTGGTGAAGGAAGACATGTGCCCTAGATGAGAACATGGGAAACAGTCACAGAGGCATCACACAGGCTTTTTGCTGAAGCACAGCCAGTGGGCAGGGAAGATGTCTTGGCCAGGTCATCCTGTGGCTCTCACCTTTTCTAATGAAGCCTTGTTCCTGGTGGCCACTCAGCCTTTCTGCTTTCAAGTCAACAAATCACAAAAAAGGTAAAAAGCAAAGAGGAGGAAAAAGACAGAATGATATATTTTTGTGCATACTCTCCCTCTCTCTCTTCATTCCTTTGAGCCATTTTTAACCTAAGCTAATTCAGCTGGAAATATTAATAACCCTATAAGGACACCACCTCCTTGTAATGAAGTGTAAAGGTCACTTCTGCTCAAATCACAAAACTCTTTCATTTTGTTCTCTGCGATGAACAGCTCCTCTCTTTAATTATTCAGTTTGCTTTTATATTGCAGTCACTGCTCTCTTGTCTCTAATCTCTGACACTTCCCCATTACGCAAGCCCCCAGGGGGCTGGGCTATGTGGCCTGCTGGGTCACAGGAGGAGCATGGATGCTGTGAACAGCAGTTGGGACTTGCCTGGGGGAGGAAAGAGAGGCTGATTCTTGGTTTTCAGAGTTATTTTTTGATGATGTGGGTCCGCCAGTGTTTCTTCAGGGTGTGGGCATTGTAAAATATGTTAATTTTTGGTTGAATTAAGTCCTTATGCATGAGGTGCCACTTGACATGATGGGAAAGAGAGAGGCTGGAGATTTGTTGGGGCATTCCTGTCCTCTGGGCCCACCTGGTGAGTGGATGGAGGTGGGAGGCTGTGGGATGGGAAGTGACCTCTGGCTGTTGGCTACTCACTGAGAAACATAGTTGCTTACAGGGCGCTGAGATGAAGCAAAACCTCTGGCATCAGTGCAATGTCCCCAGTCCTCAGGTGTCTCTTGGCCCATGATGCCCACAGCCAGGGACAACAGAGGGAGAAATCACAGCAGCATGCTGCAAACGTGAGCACTCCTGTGACAGGCCATGGGAGTCATCAGAACAAAAACGGGTGATAGATTTGGGGAAAGCCATTCTCTGGGGATGAATTTGGGGTCACATGCAAGTTCTTCTTGGACAGGTGCCCAAGAGAGGGCTGGAGAACAGGGCCAGCAGGACCATGCCATAGCTCCCCATTTCCCCCAGAGAGGTTTTGGTTTAGCAGGCCTTTCCCCACTCTATGTAGGCACTCAGTGAGTCTTCCCAGGAAAGCCGTGGAATCCAAACTGCGTGCTCCCTGCTACCCTCCCATGTGGGGGCAGCTCCCATCGCCCTCTACCCCGGCCCCTGTCCATGTATCTGAAGGGTGGTGGGCCCTGGCTGGGGTGGTTCTTTCTCCCTGCTGAGGCCACCAGCTTTTGCTTTCCCAAGGGTGCAGTAGGCCGCAAGGCAAGAGACTGCATGGGAACTTGTGAGGTCCTGTGAGATCTTTAGGGGCTAGAAGGGGCTATTTCAGTGTCTGAGATGATTATTGCACTAATTATTACTGTAGCATCCTAAATAATTAATAAACATAATTAATTGTAATGACCCAAGAGAAGCAGAAACAACTTCTGCGGTGGCTGTAACCCTTCTCTCCCTCAAGCGCTGCTCCCTCCAGAACTTCCCTGTGGCATTTTATCTCCCTGAATGTTTATGTGACTTGAGCAATGTGGGGTTTCCTCTGTTTCCCCATGGGAGTCCTTGTTCTCTGCTCTAATTATAACACTGTAGCAGCTATTAATGCCCACAAACAAACACAGGTCCTCAGTAGCTGGGGTGAGTTAAGGTTTATATAATGATGTGAAGATTTGAGAGCTGAAAAGCCTGTCACTGTGCACTGCATCAATCATTTAAAAGGAGCCTGACTGATGGTTTTTGCATGTGTGTGTGGTTGTTTTCTTTTTTCCCCACTCCCCATGGAGTCCAGCTGTTGTTGGCTATACTTGGTGTGGTCAGCACCAGCCAAGTCACTGCTAAAGCCAAAATGATTTCTGAAGATTCACGTTCACATCAATCTGGTGATGCACTCATGCAAGTCAGGCACTGTGCTGGTAGTAAAGCAGCATACCAGGACTTTTGATGAGAACATGTAAAAGTTTTGCTTGTTAATGGTAAGACATATTTCATGGTATAAGAAGTCTCACACTGAAAGAACTGGCATGGTCATTTCCAAGTTATAGCTGGCAGCTGACGCACAGAGACATGAAGCAACACTGGCACAGACGCACGAGAAGTCTAAGGAAGAGCATAGCACTGACCAGCTCTTTGGCTGAGGATGGAGGTGTCCTCTTCCAAGCTGTGCTAGTGCCAGGGGGTTGCCCTCTCATTGCCCCTTTTGGACAATGGTTAAATCAAGCTGCCAGTTTAAACCGTGAAGCTATTTTCTCTGACATTGCCTCAACACTGGGCTTCAACAGCAGCCATCCTTGACACAAGTAGCGGCAGAAGATAACTGTTGTCCACAGCCTCAGTTGTGTACCAGCATCATCCCTCACTACCTTCCCTTCTTTAATTGCTCCAGTGGACCATTAACAGCAGTGCAACATGCAGTAGTGCAGACTAGATCGAGGCACAGTTTGCTCTGTGTGGAGCTACAAATGTAGCTTGGTTTCAGCTGACAGGTTTATATGACCTCATCTCTATAAAACCTGATCTTAAACATGCACCACTCATTCATTTAAAACCTCACATGTACATAAAATCCAGAATTCAAAAGCTGTAACTTTCCAGAGACGGGGGAGGGAAAAAAATAGCTGTGAGTTTTTAGGTGAAAATCCAGAAACATTTGACTGTAGTTCTGCAGATGCAATTTCTATGCTGTATCCAGGATGAACTTTGGAGGGTACAGTGTGAGGTTTGACACCTCTGCTGCCACCATCCTCCTTCCAAGCCCCTAAGCATGGCTCATGGTAACAAGATTTAATGATATCAAAAAGTCCTAGAAGAGCTAAGGAAAGATAATCAGGTTTAGTGTGCTTACATTGGGGGAAGAGGCTGAAAGAGCGTGGGCGGCTACAGCCAGGGTACTTGAAATGCCACTTTCCAGAGTCATCATCAAGGCAAATCCAGTCTTCTGGCTGATGATGTGGACTGTTTTAATAATGAAGACATTGGGATTAGAAACAGAAGTTGAGAAAACAAGGGGACTTGCTCAGGCCTATAGGTAGTAATGCTCTGGGTAATTCATGTCTTAAAGTTGTTTGAAAGCATCTCTTCTGAAATTGATACGCCAGGTATTCCTACGGTAATCATACGTTATGATGCCTTCTGGCCCCAGCCAAAGGCATTGCAATTAAGGAAACAAATGTTGGCTTTTTCTGCTGGTCTTGTTTAATACTCCAGATGTCTGGTGCAGTACTATCTTGCTTTTTGGTGGATGGTCTGTGCTGCACAGTGACAGCCCTCACCTGGGTGGAAACGCTGAGCTCTGACATGCAGGGGAAACTGTAAATGGGGGGAACAGATGGCACTGCCTGACAAATGCAGACTTCCCCCCCCCCCTTCTGCTGCAAATTGAGGCCTTAAACAGGATTGATGGGCTAAAACCAACCTAATCTAGGATGACTCTTTGGGGGATTAATGACTAGTCACTGGGGAAAGGTTTAATGGTCCAAAGAGATCAGCAGTCTCAAGCCAGTTTATTAATCAGCTGGGGCTAAGGCCATTGTAGCTTAACAGCTCAGCTTGCATGGGGGCAGAGGAGGCAAGGGGTAGCAGTGATCCATCTCTGCACAGAAACAAACCAAACAAAGCAAGGAGATCCCTGGAGTGCAGTGCAGAAACTCACTCATTGTCAGGGACTAAGATTTAGCAAGGAAATGCAAAGAGAAACAGGAGTGATGGGCTTGTTTCATTTATGCCTGATACAATGCAGCCCACTTCACTCCCTCCCTGCTGCAGCAACTCCTGAACAAGCCCATGGGCTTCCAGACAGCTTTGTCTCTAGTGATGGCCACTAGACACAACTAAGCCGTATGCTGTGTCCTGGACAGTTGGGGAGTACTATTGGGAGAGGAAATTTCTTTCTAACACCTTGTTCAGAGATCAGGTTTCTGCCCTGGAGCATGAAAACTGAGATTATTATTATTTTTATCACAGCAAGTTGAACCGCAGAAGCTATTCTTATTCATATAAATGTCTAATCCTACTCTGATTCCTCCTGAGCTGTTGCATTTGCTTTGATTACTTTTTCCTCTTTTGCCAGCTAAAATAATTTTTTCCTTTACAATGCAGCAGTCCCTGAGATGAGGAGAGGAGGCACTGAGCAGGTCCTGCTGTGGACCCTATGCCATCTCAGGGCTCAGGGAAGGCTTGGCTCTGTCCTGGCTGCCCCAGAGAAGTTAGATGCCATTTTTACGGAGGAGGGGGCTAATGCTATTCCAGGATGTCCTGGTTTCAGCTGAGAGGTTTAATATTCTTCATAGTAGCTAGCATGGGGCTATATTTTGGATTTGTGGTGGAAGCAGTGTTGATAATATAGAGACGTTTTTGTTATATGGACCTGTTGTTGAGCAGTGCTTACACAGAGCCAAGGCCTTTTCTGCTTCTCGCACCGCCCTGCCAGTGGGATAGCTGGGGGTGCACAAGAAGTTGGGAGGAGACACAGACAGGACAGGTGACCCAAACTGACCAAAAGGGATATTCCATACCATATGACGTCATGCTCAGTTTACAAGGAGCTTGGGGGAAGAGGAAGGGTGGGGGCGGCGGCATTCTGGGTCATGGTGTTTGTCTTCCCAAGTAACCATTACACGTGACAGAGCCCTGCTTTCCTGGAGATGGCTGAACACCTGCCTGCCCATGGGAAGTGGTGAATGAATTCCTTGCTTTGCTTTTCTTGCGTGCACGGCTTTTGCTTTACCTATTAAACTGTCTTTATCTCAACCCATGACTTTTCTCACTTTAACTTTTCCAATTCTCTCCCCCATCCTGATGGGGGGGGGGGGAGGGGGGAGAGAGGGGCTGCATGGGGCTCAGTTGCCAGCTGGGATAAAACCATGACACAGGACTACCTAATGCGGCATCTCAATGCCTGAATATATTTACTCTTCAGTTTAGACCCTTTGGGGGTAACCTATTGCAGGATGTCTTAAAACAGAATAGGATAAAGTTATTTCCCCTGGGGCACAGCATGGGCCAGCAGTAGGATTGCTGGGGAAAGAGACCTGCTCCCAGGTACTGGAAGTCTCTGGAGCAATTTTCAACTGCCTCCATGCAGTGGGACTGGGTAGGAGATGCTGACTTATTCTGGGCAGGCTGAGGTCTGGGAAATATTACAGCAAGCTGGAATGGGTGGCTTGGGGTCAGTAGACTCTTTACTTGTTTGAAAGTGAGGTCGCTGTGCTTCATCCTCACAGAGTCTGTTTTAAGCAGAGAAAGAGTCTGATCTTCTGAGGAGAGCTCTGGCTTTGCTCTAGAATCTGATCACAGTGAGAACCTGTTTCCATTCTGATACATTTTTAGGTGGCCAAAATTTTATAATATTTTTTGATTTGTTTTTCCTGTGCTTGCTCCATCCAAAGTCATGAACAACATGTGAGGGCAGATGCATTACTGCATTCATCAGCTGCCTTTTTGGGTAAAACTTCTTCTAAACTCATGTTATGCTCTTTCTCTTTCTTCCTGTAAATGCACGTATCAGCCATACACATTTCAGCTCCCTTGACACCCTTGCTGATTCACTCTCTATAGAGCTCCTGGAGAGCCTGGACCTCTGGCTGGCCGAAGATGGTGAAAACCAGCAGGCCCCCTACACTCCAGTGCCTGAGTCTGAACAAACATCATCTACTGGACTTTAGTAAAGCCTTCAGTACTGTATCCAATAGCATTCTCCAAGACAAGCTGGCAGCTCATGGCTTAGACAGCTGCACTCTTCGCTGGGTAAAAAACTGGCTGGAAGGCTGAGCCCAGAGAGTTGTGGTGAACAGAGTTAAATCCAGTTGGTGACTGGTCACAAGCAGTGTTCCCCAGGGCTCAGTCTTGGGGTCAGTTCTGTTTAATATCATTATCCATGATCTGGAGGAGAGGCTTGAGTGTGCCCTCAGTAATTTTGCAGATGACACCAAATTGTGCGGGAGTGTTGATCTGCTTGAGGGTAGGAAAACTCTGCAGAGGGATCTGGACAGGCTGGATCGATGGGCCAAGACCAACTGTATGAGGTTCAACAAGGCTCAGTGCTAGGTCCTGCACTTGGGTCACAACAACCCCAGGCA
>VXBL01005369.1:289831-318946 GCA_013400195.1 Aramus guarauna | reverse complement strand
CCCCCCCCCCCCACTTCTTTATTGAAGGTCTGCAGGCAATAGGGCATTTCCCCTGGGTATATGGGTGTCCTCACCCAGTCTGATTGGAACACTGGGAGCCCAGCTGTGTTATACCCCAGCACTTCACAGCAGGTACCTTCTGCCCCTAACGGGCTGCCAGAAGTTGTGCTGTTGGGCTATTGCTGCCATTCTCCAAGAGGAGACAAATGATAACAAATTGGCAGGGTGCAGCAGGCCTGACACAGGCCTGGGGTGGCAGCTCCCATCCCAACCACGCTGGTGTTTATGACTCCTCTCTTGCCCAGTGGTGCACAGCTTGATACATTTTTGGCCGCGCTCCTTATCCTTAAATTCAATCTTCCCAAAGCCTATAAATCTGAGGCATTAAGAGGAAGACAAATTATAATGAATGTATTTTAGGAATATAAAAAGTAACGACTTAATATAACTTTCTCTTCTCCCCCTGCCCCCTCTCCATCACCACCTCATGTTTTTAACATTTTGAGAACTGTCAAAGCTTGAAGGCACTAATGTGTGCCGGAGAGAGCGGGAGGTGTTCCCTCCCGGGCTGGAGCGCACTGTGCCTGCGGGAGCTCCTCCCTGAGGCGGTGGGCCCTCAGCCCCAGGGCACATGGGCACCCCTGCCTTCCTCAGAAACCAGTGCTCTCCCTTGCCGCACTTCAAGTAAAAATAACGACACTTCCTGTTGGGACTTAAAGTGGGTAAAGAATGGGGGGAAAAAATCATGTTAGAAACACGATGATTTTATAGTTCAAGCACTGGCCTAATGGTTTCCACAGCGACGGGGAGGAGGGGAGCTGCCATGGCCTGGCACCGCGCGTGCGCAGGAGAAGCTGCCCCGGCTGGGTGCCGGTCGGTGACATGAGCCGTAGGGTGCTGGGAAAATCCTGGGCGGCCCGGGGCGGCATGGGGGCAGGACGAAACCCATAAAACAAGCCCTCAAAGAAAGACTGAGGAGAGGAAGTAACATTAAGGGGCGGTAAGTGGCGTGGGCTGCGGTCTCTTGGAGACGGCTCAGTCCCTCTCTATGTAGCGGGTGAGGTGAGAGGATGGCGGGGCCACATCCCCCTGCAAGTTCATGGAGCACATATGGGTGGTAGAGGAGAGGTGGAGGAGGCTTTCGGGGCAGCAGGCCATCCTCGGGCAGGCCTTGTGCAATGCTTTTGTTGGGGTGATCTTGTGTTTTTAAGGGGGGTGGTGGTGGTGGTGCTTCTTCATGAGCATCAGTGCTCCTTTTCCTCCTCCTGTAAATTGGATGTCTAGGGGAGATTCTAGGGGAGCTTCAGGGCTGAGAGAGTGGTGGCAGCGTGGTGGGGTCATGCAGGTTGCGGGGAGGCAGACAGCACTGAAGGAGGGAAACTTTTTTTTTGGGTGAGTGGGACAGCAAGAGGCCAGTTTGTCTAGTGCATCAGGCATGACTAATGAATGCCTCTCCAAAGGAGCCAAAGGTAAGGTTTCACATACGTGGCTGTGTGGGCCTAGGGCTGGATTTGGCAGCCACACAGGCACTACTGGCCTTCGCTCCTCCGTGTGGTTTGGGGACAGGAGGCTGTGTGGCTTTTGGGGGATGCCTTCTTCAGAGCTGGGGTTGTCATTCTGATTATGATTGCCCCAAAAGTCACCAACATTACAATGGGGAGCAGAAAGGCCAAAATAAAGTCCACCAAATATCAAGGCCACCCCCTCAAAAAATACTTGAGGAAACACCAGTATTTTCTTTAGAATGGCAACAAACTGAGGGAACCAAACAAGGGTTTCACTTCCATTAGAAACAATGATTTTAAATGGTAGAGACTACTTCTGAGCAGTGCTAATTTGAAGCAACTTCTGTCTTTCTAAAAAAAAAAAAAAATCAGAAAAATTTTCCACCCCCCCAAAAAATATCAGACCAACATTTTCCCCCACTTTCCAACAAGGTATTTTTCTCTGGGGAAATAAAAATATTAACCAGCTCCAGTAATCCCATCAGGAGGGGGATGGGGGACAATTTTTGACCTTCTTATGAGATGTGGATAGACAGTGGTATTGAACACAGGTAGTCCATACTGGTTTTTATTATCTGTCATAAGTAGCATCCAGAAATCTCGGTTAAGGATCAAGCCCTAGTGTGCTAGTCCTTATACAAACACACAATAAGAGAGCCCCTGTCTTGAAGAACATACAGTCTAAATATGGTCCCTTACACAACATAATTTGAAGGGGAAGGATAGGAATTGGGAGACAGAGAAATGAGAAATCAATCTTTTTCCTGACTTCATCTTCCAAACAGAAGCCGTATGTGCTGAGATCATTGTTTCCAGTCCCCATCATTAGCCAAATGTTAGATCATAGAATCATACAAGTTGGAAAAGACCCCTAAGATCATCAAGCCCAACCGTTAACCTAGTGCTGCCAAGTCCACCACTAAACCATGTCCCTAAGCACCTTGTCTACACGTCTTTTAAATACCTCCAAGGGATGGTGACATCACCACCTCTCTGGGCAGCCTGTACCTATGATTGATAACTCTTCCTAATATCCAATCTAAACATCCCCTGGAGCAATTTGAGGCCATTTCCACTTGTTCTTTCACTAGTTACTTGGGAGAAGGACCGACACCCACCTGGCTACAGCCTCCTTTCAGGTAGTTGCAGAGAATGATAAGGTCTCCCCTCAGCCTCCTTTTCTCCAGGCTAAACGACCTCAGTTCCTTCAGCCACTCCTCATAAAACTTGTGCTCTAGACCCTTCACCAGCTTCGTTGCCCTTCTTTGGACATGTTCCAGCACCTCAAGGTCTTTCTTGTAGTGAGGGACCCAAAACTGAACACACTACTTGAGGTGTGGCCTCACCCGTGCTGAGTACAGGGGGACAATCACTTCCCTAGTCCTGCTGGCCACACTATTCCTGATACAAGCCAGGCTGCCGTCGGCCTTCTTGGCCACCTGGGCACACTGCAAGCTCATGTTCAGCCAGCTGTTGACCAACATGCCCAGGTCCTTTTCCACCAGGCAGCTTTCCAGCCACTCTTCTGCAAGCCCATAGCATTGCCTGGGGTTGTTGTGACCCAAGTGCAGGACCTAGCACTGAGCCTTGTTGAACCTCATACAGTTGGTCTTGGCCCATCGATCCAGCCTGTCCAGATCCCTCTGCAGAGTTTTCCTACCCTCAAGCAGATCAACACTCCCGCACAATTTGGTGTCATCTGCAAAATTACTGAGGGCACACTCAAGCCTCTCCTCCAGATCATGGATAATGATATTAAACAGAGCTGACCCCAACACTCATCCCTGGGTGGCGGAGGAAAGAGACAGCTTGGCAGTGAGTCACACTGCTGATGTTGACACATGGTACCCAGGTGCTATTCTTCCATCTGCAGCAATGACAGAATCCTGCAAGACTTCCTGAACACCAGTGTTTCCTAGCCGTGTGTCTTTACCCTCAGCTATCCTCATCCTCAGCTCTTCCTCTTGGTCTTGTCAGTGAATTTCAATTCTGTTTGTTTCAGCCATAAGACTGACTCTCTGAGGAAGGTCTTCTTCAGTCTCCTCAAAAGCTGGCTTAACTAGTCCGCAGCAGCTTCAGTGCCTTCTGCCACAAGTGACGATCTTCCACTTGGTACCTTTGGATTCTTGGGTGTGTTTGTCTTCACCTTGATAGGGGGATGTTCCTTCCCTTTGGAAATGGGACTGTTTTCCATTGTAGTTCAGATTTGTATTTCTTGAAACCAGGACACCTATTCTGCAGATGAGCTTCTAGTTCACGCTGCTGCATTGTCTGCTGATACTCTGACTTGAAAGGACAGAAGACAATCAGCTTATCCAACAGGTTTTGTACTACAACGCTGGATTTGTGGCACTACTGGAAAGAGCTTTTTCTGATGTATAGGACAAATTTATACTCCTGCATGAAGTTTTCAAGGCATTTGAAACAGTACATATGTCCACAGGGGTGTCCATAGGTTGGAGCAGAGCCTAAAGGCAGGTATAGCAGATGAGTTCATTGTCCACTTCATCTTGGAAGTTGTAGAGATGATTGTCCAGCAAGAAGTGGAAATGACCACATTCACTAACTTGGGATGTGTGTTCTGCTACAGGATCAGCCATGATAGCCAGCATCAGGTGCTCTTGAGCCACCAGCAAGGAAACTTGTCATGTAGTAGCTGGCTGACAGAGGTCCTCTGTAGGTGCCAGGGTCAGGAAGGTAATGCTTATTTCTGGGAAGGGGAGGGAGAAGGTGCGGGAAGCTCAGCACCAACTCGCCTGTGAGTCTGGGAATACACGACTCTTCCACCAAGTTTCCGGGCAGGGAAGAAAGTCAAAACCTATGTGAGAGGAAGAGGCAGCTCAGCTGCCCAGGTGTCTCTGTCCCTCCTGCCTGGTGTGGCATGGCTCAGCCCCATGCTTTCAGGCTGTGTCCCCTGGAGTGAGCTAGTCAGACACTAGTGAAAAGGCAGCAGCTGTCTCGGGCTGAAAGACACTGTGGGACCATAACCCACTCCAGCATGATAGCAGAAACTACAGCATGCAGGGAAGGGCGGGTGGTTTATACAGGTCTAGGAGGAACCAGTGGGGCTCTGCTCCCACTGCCTTGCTGAGCAGAGCCACACACAGCTACTGGATGTCTCTGTGCCTTGGATTCCCTGCTGATAGCAGGAAAACCTTTTTTCAGGAAACTGGAGCTTTGCAAAGTAATTAAAAAAAAATGGCGGATTTTTCTTTGCTTTCTCTTTTTGCGATACTGTAGAAACTTAAAAACATGATCAAATTCATGTGTGCCTTTATTTATTGAGCTATTTATGATGGGCACAGATTTCCCTAAGCCAAAAAGCCCCCTCCCTCCTCCTTCCCCAGCCTTAGTAATCAGCTTCCTTGTGCTCCAGCCCACGCTAGGCTATTTTCCTCTGTCAAATTCTCCATCATTGGTTAAATTACCTAGGTGAGAGTTGGCTTTCTTTTTTTGGTGAAATCTTATAATCTTTCAAATCTACTTTGCCCAAGTCCCTGTCATCCTTTTAGGTCTCTTGTACACCCTGCTTTTCTCCTGGCTGATTCTGTAAAAGGTCTATTTTCAACAAGCTTCTGCTTTCTGGGCTGAAGCCTGTACTCCCGTGCCCATGATGATTGTCTGTGTCCATCAAGGCTCCCATGTGCTTTGAAGCTGCAGTGAATTGCAGATGTTTCTTGCACATGGATGTTAAATATTCCCTTCCACTATCCCTTTCTCAGATGCTCCCCTTCCACATTTTGCTGCCTGTATTCTCTGCAGCCTACATTGCCTGCAAACCTTTTATGCCACTGCACTGTTAATGAGCGTATTTGGCACAGGCCCTGGTTTGCCACTAGGGTGCCCCCTCCCACGCACACACTAGCATCTGCCTTCTGACATGTGAAGACATGCTTCACTCAGACTCTGTCGTGTGAGCCAGTTTTAATCTCGGATGCTCTTTCCTTTTGGCTCCCCACAGAGATCACAGGACCCTGTTTAATCCAGCTCCCTGTCGGTGTACAGTTGAGTCATAGGAAGTTTTTCTGTTGCTACATCTAATAGCGCTTTGCTATCAGGAGCAGAACGTCAACCTGCTTGGCTAGGAGTTGGCACTGTCACCCAGCAGCTCTCCTTGTCTGCAAGTTGTTTTGATTCTTTTCTTAGACTTCTCCCTCTCTGTGTCTTTCTCTCTAAAACATTAATTTCCTCTAATTAGAGCCTCCTTAACAATTCTTTTTTTCCCCTCTCCTCAGTTAATTCCCTCTAATTAGAACCTCCTTAATAATTCTTTTGCTAAATCAATTTCCTCAGTTAGAACCACCCGCCATAATTTCTTTCCGTCCTTTCAAAAGCTGTCGGAGTAGCTAAGCAAATTATGCTTCTGAGTAACCTTTATCTCTTACTTGGTATTTTAAAAGAAGAACTGTAACAGGTTAGACAGGCACAATTTCCCCTTCCAGAGCTATGCCGGTCTGACCCCATTAGGTTATACTTAGCTGAGTGTTGTACTGTTGTATACTTAATTAGGTGCTCTAGCTGTTCCTCTGGAACCAAGGTAAGGCTGTATTTATGAATGAATTAAACATGACACTTCATTATTCAGATCAGATTTAACAGTGTCAGAATCCATCTTTAAAGCAGATCAAATTGCTCTCTAAGAGTACGTAAAACCTTCTGCCCCTGTTAGCTGTCCTGTGACCTAGCTGTTCGTAACTTTTTCTCTGCAGCCATGTCAGCTTTCTTCTTGTAACAAACCTTTTAAATACTAATTGTTTGGAAAATGTGCTGGTTTTAAAAAGATTTTTTGTTGTTTGTAATTTACACAGTAAGTAACTATTAATGGCACATTGCTTTTCACAATCATGCTGTGGGCCACATCAACAGTTGGTATAAATGGGCAGGCAGCTGATTTACACATTATGGACCTTGGGTCTGTGTTTCCTCTTCTACATTATGCAGCTTCTTCCCAGTTGAGATTGTATTATGCATTTCTCTAGCCCTTTAAGATGGACCATCTCACTATGTCTGACCTTCCTGAAAGTACTAAGGATGACTCTCTTCATTTCCTGATTTTGGGAAGAAGAGGGCCAAGGATTGGTGGCAACTGGGAGGAGCCATACAGTTTTAGTGAAATCTCTTTATGTAATTATTAAAAAAAAAGAACTAAGGAAACACATTTGAGCTGCAGGAAAGCTCTGTCCCCACCACTGGTAGGTGCAGCACTGGTAGCTGATTGTGTTCTCATTTCTAGTGCCTCTTTATCAGGTTAGCATTTACTACCAAGCACAGATCTGATGGTTTCAACAAGTGTTGTTATGAAGGAGAGCACTGCCCTCCTACGATGCATGGTACAATAGGGCCCAACTCACATGAGAATGGCCAAAGAAAGCTGTCTCACAACTGGCTTGTGAGACTGCTTCTGGTCTTTGTAGCTAAGCACTTTCTCCCTCTTTTGGCTATGCCCAAACTAAGCTGCATAGCCTGCTCAAAGTCCTGATCACAAAGCAGAATGTCACTGGGGGCTCTGAAGAGTCTGCTCCAGTAAGGCAAATGGGCCCTTCAAACTTGTGAAATGCTTTTTACCACCGTCTGATGAGAATCAGCAACACCTCAGTGGGTGGATGCCTTGGTGCCACTTGGGTGCCACTTGGTACAAGTGGAGTGATCCATAAGGAATGCTCCATAGATATTCTACAGGGAGCTAGTGGAGGCTTGCAGCCACTCCGTCCTTGTCAGTGCCACTGTCAGCTTTCTGGGCAGGTTCAAAACATTTTAGCTAAGCCCAGCTCCTGTGGGAAAGCTGTACTGCTACTCTCTTTCACACTTCTTTCCTTCTGACTTTTCCAAGCCTCTAACACTCCACAAAATCTGTTCAGGTAGAAGTGGTGCAGAAGTTGTAAGATCTACTTTATTTCCTTTGCAGACTTAATAATAGTGCAGAAAATTCCATTTACCATCACTTCCCATGAAATTTTGGAGTAGGATTGGATGAAAAAATGAAACGTATTAAGGTTTTTGTTTTTGACAAAATCCCTAATGTTTCAGATGAGAACAGGACATTTTTGGGCAATCTTACAAGGAGTAAAATGCTGGTAGTGCTGGACAGTGGGTTGTTTGGGAAGGGTAGATTCTCTTAAAAGATATGTTAGAAGGCTAAAAAAAAGCTGTCTGGTTCTTCTCAGAAGAGATGAGAGAGCAGGAAGAGGGAATCACCAGGTTGGATTGTTTAGACTGCTAGTTGACTACAACAGAAGAGATGCTGTTCTCTATGCTCCTTGAGAAGCCCTTCTTGCTGATCTCCAGTCCATTCCAGCTGAGGACAAAGAACAGCTAGAGATAGAGATAGGCAATCCAGTAGACAATGTTGAAGAGCAGGAAGGCGGTGGGGAAGAAGACACGAGAGTAGGAGTCCAGTCGGGAGATGTGAATGCGGACCCTCCCCTCCCGCCACATTCCTGTCTGACAGTCCTCAATGCAGCAGAAGAACCTCTCACATTCTTTTCCTTCCAGGCACGGGGAGCCAGGGTCTTCATCCTCATCCTCCTCTATCTCTGGGGGCCAGTGCATGATGTTGTTGATGTTGATGGTGGTAAAGGATGGCATCACCTGTGCCCCAGCAGGTGGCTGTAATGAGGAGGGTTAGGTGGATTAAAAGGAAGGAAAAGGCAAGAAAACATGTTCTAGACACCAAAACTCATCCAATTGGCAATAGAACAATTCATAGCATAGATGCAGTTCAATGGAGAGGGATGACTGATCATCCTCTATCTTTGCACTTGTTTGTAAATCACCACCTTGGCATACTGTAGGGACTGGCAGCTCCCTCCATGACTGTGAGTTTCCTCCCTGGCACCCTAGGCCATAGCTTTAGTCAGCAGAGATCTAATTGTTCTGATTCTCCATCTCTGCCACTAATAGTGCAGAAACAAGACCTGTTTGGTTTCAGATGTGCTAGCCTCTTCCCTCATTCTCCTCATCTCAGCTGTCTCTGAAGACACAGCACACGGTCCAGATATGTCTTCCGGTTGCTGTCAGTTGCTGGAGAAAAGCTGGGGAAACACTGTGTGTGACTCATAACCTCTTGGCCCAGGAGAAGAGGGATATTATGAGCCTCATGGAAGAGCTTACTACTCATGCTGGGAAATGAGGCTGGCACAGAAGTCACCTGTCTTTTTTTGTTTCATTTCTGTCCCAATTCAGAGGCTTGTTTCAGCTGATAAGTCAGAAGTACCTGCCATGAGCTTGGGCAGATCTCAAGAGGATGATGACCACGCTGGGTTCCCTAACCCCATGCTCAGGAGGTCTTCTGATGGACAGACCACAAAAGAAAGTAGGTTTCTGCATCTCTGTGACCTAAGATACCGCTGTAATCCACAGAGATCTAACTGGTACAGGTGGAAGAACCTGGGTGTGGATCACTCTGTCTTAAAGTGGACATTTACATTTGGTTATGTGAGTCATCCTAAACTGTACTGATAAGCTCTAGCAATTTTGAAAAGAGCATAGGGTGCCTGGCTCTGACAGGGACCTCCTTATTTTAGGGGAGCCTCAACTGCTTTTTGTGGTTGTGTCTCTCTTGCCACGTGCTCAGAGCCAGCACGCAGAGTGGTCTGAGGACCTTATGAACACAGTATGAGTCAGGCACTATACCACATCAGCAGTTTCCAATGCAGGCTTAGGGAGACTATTTCTAAATAGCTTGAGGTTCTAACAGCATCCCCCTCTGCTGGCTCCTTTGACCTACCAGCCTGGCTTTCCTGTTGTGCTCAAGTGGTTTCTTGTTTCCCACCAGGTAGTTGAGTGTAGCATACTCCATGAGAGCTGCAAAGACGAAGATGAAGCATACAGAGACAAAGAGGTCCATGGCTGTGATATAGGAAACACGGGGAAGGTGCTTGCGGGAGATAGTACTCAGGGTGGTCATTGTTAGCACAGTTGTGATACCTAAGAGAGAAAATGGCTGGTTTAAGTAATGAATAGAAGCATTTCTGTCTTCCACATGCATCCAGCCCCCAAAACATCCACATTTCCCCTCTCCTGTGGGAGAAAAGTTCCTCTGGTTGTCTGGTCCCATTTTTGCTTTGCTCAGCAAGACTCTGGTCTTGAGGTGCCCTCCGACAATGCTGTATAGAAAAAGAGCTGTTCAAAACCCAGGTGTCACACAGGCCATCAATGTCAACTGTTAAAGAAAGGAGTGGGGGACTCAGACTCTGCTGAAGGCTGTACACAGGAACAACTGCTTGGATACTGGGAGGAGAGTCCAAAGGAAGGACATGCTAAGAGACAGTAACACTGGATGGATGGCTTTGGGCAGGCAGTGGGTGATTTGGGATTCAGTTGGTGATGTCTGGCTGAGTCAGCAATAATCACGTCAATGTCTCAGATGACACGGAACTGCTATTTCTGTCTGATGTGAACCAGAGCTGGAATGCAAAAGCCTCTGGTTTTGTTCTTCCTTTGTCTTTGAGCATTTTCTCCCAGGATGAATTCAGCCCAATGCAAAGCTCATCATAGAATCATGGAATAGTTTGGGTTGGAAGGGACCTTTAGAGGTCATCTAGCCCAACACCCCCCTGCAATGAGCAGGGATGTCTTCAATTAGATCAGTTTGCTTAAAGTCCAGTCCAACCTGACCTTGAATGTTTCCAGGGATGGGGCATCTACAACCTCCCTGGGCAACCTGTTCCAGTGCCTCACCACCCTAGTCATAAAAAATGTCTTCCTTATATCTAGTCTGACTCTATCCTCTCCTAGTTTAAAACCATTACCCCTTGTCCTATCACAACAGGCCCTACTAAAAAGTCTGTCCCCATCTTGCTTATAAGCCCTCTTTATGTATTGAAAAGCCACAGTAAGGTCTCCCCAGAGCCTTCTCTTCTCCAAACTGAACAACCTCCACTCTCTCAACCTGTCCTCACAGGAGAGGTGCTCCAACCCTCTGATCATGTTTGTGGCCCTCATTTGGACTCACTCCAACAGCTCCATGTCTTTCCTGTACTGAGTACCCAAGAGCTGGATGCAGTACTCCAGGTGGGGTCTCACCAGAGGGGAGTAGAGGGGGAGAATCACCTCCTTTGATCTGCTGGCCATGCTTTTCTTCATGCAGCAGGATACAGTTGGCTTTCTGGGCTGCAAGAGCCCAGAAGGATCATGTCCAGCTTTTCACCCCCGGTACCCCCAAGTCCCTCTCCACAGGACTACTCTCAATCCCTTCATCCCCCAGCCTGTATTGATACCAGAGGTTGCCCCAACCCATGTGCAGCACCTTGCAGTTGGCCTTGTTGAACCTCATGAGGTTCACATGGGCCCACCTGAGCTTGTCCAAGTCTCTCTGAATTGACATCTTGTCCCTCAGGCATGTCAACTGCACCACTCAGGTTGGTATCTTCTGCAAATTTGTTAAGGGTGCACTCAATCCCACTATGTCATTAATGAAGATATTAAACAGGACTGGTCCTAGTGTGGACCCCTGAGGGACACCACTCATCACTGATCTCCACTTGGACATTGAGCCGTTGACCACTACCCTCTGGATGAGACCATCCAACCAATTCCTTATCCACCAAACATCCATCCATCAAATCCATATCTAATTTACAGAGAAGGATGTTGTCAAAGGTCTTAGAGGAGTCCAGACAGAAGACATCAGTAGCTCTTTCCTTGTCCACTGATATAGTCACTCCATCATAGAAGGCCACTAGGTTGGTCAGGCAAACTTGCCCTTGGTGAAGCCATGCTGGCTGTGTCGAATCATCTCCCTATCCTCCATGTGCCTTAGAATAATTAATTTCCAGGAGATCTGTTCCATGATCTTCCCAGGCACAGAGGTGAGGCTGGCAGGTCAGTAGTTCCCAGGGTCCTCCTTTGTACCCTTCTTAAAAATGGGTGCAACGTTTCCCTTTTTCCAGTCACCAGGGACTTCACCTGACTGCCATGACTTTTCAAATGTCATGGAGAGTGGCTTGGCAACTACATCAGCCAAGTCCCTTAGGACTCTGGGATGCATCTTGTTGGGTCTTACGTATGTTCAGGTTCCTCAAGTGGTCAGGAACCTGATCTTCTCTTACAGTGAAAGGGACTTTGCACCCCAAGTCACTGTCTTGCAGCCCATCCACTTGAGAGGTGTGGAATGAGAATTTGCCAGTGAAGACTGAGGCAAAAAACTTTTTGAGTACCTCAGCCTTCTCCTCACGTTGTTACCAGTTTGCCAGTTGTGTTCATTGGGGGGTACACTTTCTTTGACCTTCCTTTTCTGGCTGACATACCTATAGAAGTCCTTATTATTCTTTGCGCCCCTTGCCAAGTTCAGCTCCAGCTGCGCCTTGGCCTTCCTTCCCCATCCCTATGCAACCAGGCAGCATCCCTATACTCCTCCCAGGATACCTGTCCCTGCTCCCACTGCCTGTGCATTTTCTTCTTGCCCTTTAGTTTCACTAGCATGTCTTGACTCATCCATGCTGGTCTCTTGCCTTCCTTTCCTGATTTCTTACACTTAGGGACTGAGAGCTCTTGCACTTTATGGAAAGCGTCCTGAAAGATCTGCCAGCTCTGTTCTGCTGCCTTGTCCCTGAGGGGTTTCCAGGGGGTCCTATTGACTAACTCCTTGAACAGCTGGAAGTTTGCTTTCCTAGAATTCAGGGTCCTGACTTTACTCTTCACCTGACCCATATCCCTCAGGACTGTGAACTCCACCAGTGCATGATCACTCTGGCTCAGGCTGTCTCCAATCTTGATGTCACCAATCAGCTCACTTGCGTTTGTGACCGTCAAGTCCAGTATTGCATCCCCTCTGGTAGGGCTGTCTATTACCTGGCTTAAGAAGCTATCCTCAATGCCCTCCACGAGTCTCCTAGATTGCCTACAGCTCACTGTGCTACTTTTCCAGCAGATGTTGGGGTGGTTGAGAGCCCCAACAGGACAAGAGCCTGTGAGTCCAATGCCTCCTGCAGCTGGAGTAAGAAGGCTTCATCAATAGGCTCCCCTTGATTGGGTGGCCTGGAGTAGACACCAGCCACAAGGTTGCCTTTGTTGCTGTGGTCTCTATTTCTTACCCATAATCTTTCAACCTGCTCGTGGCTATTCTTCAGAGACAGCTCTTCACACTCTACCCATTTCTTGATGTAGAGGGCAAGTGGGTAGGAAATGATAAGGAATCTCTTTTGACTTGAATGGGGCTTGGAATTGTTTTTGCAGCAGCAGTAATGCTCATAGACATGTTTCCAGAGATAAAGTATCAGGAGCCAACAAAGGATCAGCTGCAAGAGTTAGTATCGTGATCTCATCCACTGCTTTTTAGGATGTAGAGAAGAAGCAGGAACTCCACGCGTTCCTCCTTCTCTAGCATTCATCTAAACCCACCTGCCACCCTTTCCTGGGGTCATCCCAATGGCTCTGGGTGGGAGCATGGCAAGAGATTTTCATCTTTTCCTGCTGTATTTGCATTAGCAGATGTGATGTGACTTCTCATATATTTGAAATGCCAATGGAACTGGTCCAGTTTACATCTCCCTAATGTAGGCTGATGAGCTTGAAATGTACTGTGGATCATTTGTATTAAGTACAACAGGGCCTGTGGAGAGAATACATTACTCTTGATGTGCTGAGGTCCCTTCCCACAGAGAGGGCCCTCCCTCCTGGGGAAACTTGCCTTTGTTTTTTGAGACAGCCACCGTAGTGGTGTCAGCTGTGCAGAACATTTTGCCTCTTGCTGTTCATTCCTTTCTCAGCCATGGACTATGGTGTGCCCTCAGCTCCATTGGAAATGACACCCCATTTCTCTTCCTGCTCTCTCCATGGGCACCAAAGAAATTGCTTTTGATAGGGAGGTGGGCAGAGACGGTCAGAATGGATGGGTTCTGAGTAGCCCTGCCTCTCCTCTCCCTCCCCACAGAGGCCTGAAGGCAGGGCTGGGAATGCTACCTCAAATTAAAGGGAAAGTCAGTGGGGCTGATGGGAAGGACATCACTGGGAAGCAGAGCTTGCTGCAAAATGCAGGTACAGCCAAAGTGCATTAAAGATTCATAAAGACCTCTCTAGCACCTATCAGAGCAGGATTCAATCAACATAAGCTTTTTCCTGCCTCCAAGAGCCCCTGCAGGTTGCTGAGAAAATCTAAACAATAGGCAGAGCTGTTGCCACATCCTGGACTCCTACTGTGGTGTGACTGACAGAGAAAAGCTGCACCTACAGGGCTTCCACATCCTGCCAGAGCTTGGGACTCTATGAATGTAGCCAAGCAACTTTGCTCATTACCCTACAACCTTCATATCGCTGGTCCTACACTGAGCCCTTGAAAAGTCATGAGGAAATGCAGAATACATGCATGTGACAGGAGCCATTTGGCAGCATTGCAGTGCCACAGCTCACCCTTTCCCTCTCCCTTTTGGCACACGAGAATACTACATTGTCAACTTCGAAAAGACTGTTTCCAGGTCTCAGATCAAGATATGAGAGTGTTGTGCTATCCTGAAATAATCCAGTAGTCCAAGCCAGCACAGCTGGAGATTCAGTTTAGGCTGAGGATAGTGTTACAAACGGAAAGATGGAGGAGTGGACTATCCTCCAGTAAGCTGAATAATGCCAGAAAATGGCAAAGTGCTTAGGAGACTTTGTACTCACTCCAACACTGCTAGTCTGCTAGCCTTGCAGAGTTCGACAAGCATCACACATGCCACAACTTGTATCTTACCCAGAGATGTTCTGGCTGGTGTAGAGTCTCTCTTGATCCAGAAGGAAACCCAGGAAAGAACAACAGTCAGGATGCAGGGAATGTAGGTCTGAATGGCAAAATAACCCATACGTCTACTGAGGTCAAAAGAAACTGTCATCACCATGTACTCCCCTAGGAAAAAGCAACAGAGACATTGGAAACATAACGTGGCTTCCTAAAACAAAAATCAGCAAAGTTTCAGAATTTGGAGTGTTTCTGATCAGGTTTTTCTTCTTGTTTTAAGTGCCTGGCCAGCTGGTTTTGTGGATGCTCAGATTGTTAGCTTCATGGACAGCTGTGTGGCTGGCTGAGTAGATCTGGTGACTCACTGGCATTGTGGCTGGCTTGCTGGTTTCGTGGCTAGTGAACTCTGTGGCTACCTGGTTGGCTCTGTAGCTGTCTGACTTAATGTCTTTGTGACTAATTTAAGAGCTGACTTTGTGGTTGCCCAACTGGCTATCTGCCTGGCTGACTATGTAGCCACCGGGCTGCATTTGTTCTGGCCTGGCTATGTATCTAAGCACACTGAAAAGCACACTGCCTGGAAAGGTTTCAGGGAAGAAACTAGAGAGTAGTTGCAGCTGATTGCTGCAAGGGTTTCTTTTCTATGGAAGCTATTTAGCTGTAACAGGCTACATGGCCTGGCTTGCCAACTAACTACCTGAGCTGTGACAAAGGAGGTGTCCTTCAATCACTTTCATTGAGACTCTGGTTCTGATCCTGGAAAAGGCATGTAGTGCTGTACATCCTAATTGCTCATTTAGCAACGTACAAGCTGAGGTTCCTCCTCTTTTTCAGAGGCTTCTAGTGAATATTGGAAGAAAGCTACCCGACAGCTCTAGGGTTAAGATGGAGCTTGCAAGCAATTACCAAAAAAGAGAATTACAAATGTCAGACAGCCACTGGTGCATTCAACACACTTTCACTGCACCACTTCTTGTCCCAGTTTGTGCTGCCTTTCTACCCTGGTTAGAGGCTGGCTGCTGGTGTTTGCAACAGCAGAGTGGGAGAAGCACTACCTGAACTTGTTGCTTCAGAGGGCTTAAAAATATGAGCTCACCCCACCTGCAGGAACCCAAAGAGGCTTTCCTCAGTTGTCTGTGGGAAGGAAAGGGGATGTGAGCTATTATAAGGAGGAGGAGCTGAAGGGCCTCCATTCCCTGGTTTCCTCACACATGCGGCCTTGTTCCTGTCTCTTAAAGAGTAATTCAGGTGTTCATGAGCCCCACAGAACTTTACAGAAGGAAAGAGTGAGATCTGCAGGTTCTGATTTCCCCACCTCTGTTCCAATGACAGTCATCACTCAGGGATCACATAGTATGCACATACGGCAGCAAGACGGGATCTGAACTCCATCTCCTCTCCCTCCTGACCCTTCAATAAGGGATAGCTTCATTCACATTGTCACCCCACAGTTCACAGATATCAGTGATTCTGGCCTATGCCTGCTTCATCTTCACCTCACCCTTCATCTCCATCATTTATGCTCCCTCTAGCAAAGGTCCATCCCTTCATTCTTATGTTTCTCTAACTGTGCTGTTGTGGAGCTGTCTGATGACTCTTTTGCCTTGCATGAGGTCTCCAACACACTGGTGTTTCTGTGGGCTGTCTCCCTTTGCCTCACCTGCCCCAGTCCTGAGAACTTCCGAGGTGTTCCTCAGCCCCGTGAAGTCAAACTGATAGAGTCTCCAGGTGCGCTGGTCAGAGACCTCAATGGAGTAGCGCCTCCAGCGATAGACAATCTCCTCGCGTGGGTAACCATCTGGGAAAAGAGGCAAGGACATCAACGAAAGAGCATATCATGTGTCTCCACCTCATTCACCACCTTGACTGCAAAAGCACTGGCATCTCACTCTAGCTGTTTTGTAAACATGAAGCTTTCAGGCAGGTATTTCTGATGCATTTTGTTTAGATTCCCTTAGGCATCCCCACATGCAATGGGAGTAGGGACAGCATCTCCCTTTGTGGACCACTTCAAATCTTAGGGATAGGAAAAGCAATGCTAGAAACTGAGTTTTTCTAAGGACTGCACTGGTGGGAATGAGACTCAGATTGGTATAAGAGGACTCCTTCAGCCTGAAATCTTTAAGGGTTTTAGCTCCCTGGGGCAGTGTGGGACCTTCACCACTCCTTATGACTACCTTGCCTTTCCAGGCATGAGTACACCAGGAATACAAAGCTGCCAATATGGGAAGTAGCATGGCTGTGGCTGCTCTGACTATCTGTGTGCCTCTCACCCTAGGAGCTGATCTATGTATGGAAAAGAAGGGCTGCATTCTCCATGGAGAAGGAGACCTGGCTCCTGCAGGCTGGAGCATGGCTTCTTCTGGCTCTGGCTTTCTTGACAAAGAAAAAACCTACTGTGAAGTAGGGACCTCGACACCTACGAGAGAGTTCCTCAGAGGAGGGAAGGAGCAAGAGCTTGGCAGCTAACTAAAAAGTGTTTGTAATTATCAAGCATGTATGGCATGTACTGTTAATTAGCAAAGAATGACGAATGGTGGGAGATGAGGAGATGGTATCTCCTCAGCATGCTGCCTCCCTCTGAAGCACCTCAGAGCCACGTGAGCTGCATCTCTTCAGTGGCAGGGGAAGTGGGAGAGGCGAACTCTAGCTAAGATGACTAAATCAGATTTCCACACAACACATGAGGACAGGAATCTCTTGGTGCAGAAATGCTCCCTGCAAAATTACCAGTGGAGATGTGCCAATATCAGCAGCCCTGTCTGCTGATGAGAATGGAAAAGTGGGGACTGAGAGGGGACGCCTGTCTCTGGGCTGAGGTCTGGAAAGCCAAGCTGTCCCCTCAGAGAGTGGGAGAAGGGGGAAGATGCAAGGCAGATGGGTGCCATTTGTCTGCCAGCTGAAGGGATATATTCTGTCTAGTAGGTCAGAGTGACCAGAAGGTCAGTGAAATAATAACTTCCAACCATCCACCCAAATCAAGGAGAAAATCAGAGGTGCTGTGAAGCTGTCCCTGAAGACCTCTGCTACACCAGGAGTGGGAGGATGCTTCAGGGCATGACAGGTAATGGCCCAGGAAGAGAGTCATAGAGATTAGGTGAAAAATGTAGCTAAGAGGGAGGATGGTCCCTCCCAGAAGAGTTTTACTGTACTTAGGTTTCTCTACTTGCCTTCTAAAACTATTTTAAAGATATGTATACTTACAACTGGAAAAAACCAAAGGGCAGGAGTGAGTGTCCATTGGGAAATTCTGCAGCTGGAGTAGACATTCAGCTTCGATTGTCAGCCTGAGAGAGGAAGAGAGAGAGAGAGAGAGACAGATTTTGTGTTGGTGAAGGTGGTTTGATTCCAACACCACAACGTGACAGGGGGATTCTCATTTCCTTGAGAGAGAAACACAAATTTGTTGAAGATCGGTCTGTTTGCAGGAACATTTCAAAACAGCGGCAAAACAAAACATGTTTGGATATTTTCAAAGTGAGAAAAAACATCTAATTTTCACATTCAAAAAGCCTTTTTCTTTAGTCAGCTTTTCAGATTCATTTATGGGAATGAGAATTTATGGGAACAAAAGCCAAATGTTTATTATCAGAGTGAAATAGCTGGACTGACCAATATAAACTTTTAAAGGATTTGGTTTAGGAAGCCATTTGTAGTTTTGACTTTTTTCTAGGTATGATATGGAAAAACAATTTTTTGGAAGCCTTCATCCTGGGAAGAGGAAGCCCATTCTCCAACCAGTATTGCATGCATATTCTCATCAGCACTGGGAGACATCTCTACTACTCTGTCCCAGGGCACCCGAAAACCTCCTCTACCTTGACCAGCTCCTTGTTCCCTCACCTCAGCAGCCAGCCACAGTGCCTTCTGAATGTACCTGAGCGTGTAGAGCACTTTTCCATCATTCCAGATGCGGAGGAGCTGATTAGGAGTGGTTATCCAGTGGGAATCGGCCCGCTTGGAGTTCCTAAAAAAGGTGTCTGGGATCCAGATGCGGCTCACCATGTTGGTGTTCAGTGTGAGGGCCTTCAAGGTGCTGTTGAAACGAAGACGCCGGTCGTACCATGTCTGAGCAAAGAAAATATCAATGGTGTATTCCTGTGAAAGAGAAGGAAGAACATGTCTTTCTGAGAGCAATTCAGGCAAAGCAGACCCCTGTCCTCTGATCTCTAGGCCACTGTTTTGGAGTCACAGCCAGAACATTTGGTTTTCAAGTCTGGGAGCAGATGTTGGTGACCACTGATAGCTTTCCAGGCTCACCTTTAGCTCAGGATGAGGACATTCATGACACACTTAGGAAGAGCCAAACACTGTGTGTTGACTAGTGGGCTGAGCTGTAGCATATTTGGCCTCACCCATGCTGGAAAGCCAAGACCATATGAACAAGGGCTTTGGCTTCCTCTTGATGGACAGCTCAAGCCAAACACTCCTTTTAAGTACAGGTGTGAAGGGGGAACATGGATATTGGCTGAATCCAGTCCAAAGTTCAGCTACACCTTTCAAACACAGGTAAGGAAAGCTGCTCACCAGCTTACCAGGGAAGGCAAGCAGACAGCGCTTTCTGCTATTTATTAGGATACAGCCTAGCAGTGCTCCATACACCTTATTTGTACATATAGCAATAATAGTGCTGTGCATAAACCTAGTGAGAATCCATCCCTTGCTGCAGGACTTATACTGTAAATGGTTTATATGAAAAACTGGGGCACTAGGGTTCCTGGGCAGATACCCCTTGCTGAAGATTAGAAAAGGAAGCTGGGGCAGGAGCTGCTATGAACTCAGCTCTTGGTGTA
Organism: Aramus guarauna; assembly: GCA_013400195.1. NCBI lineage: Eukaryota > Metazoa > Chordata > Aves > Gruiformes > Aramidae > Aramus > Aramus guarauna. The sequence goes on along the minus strand of VXBL01005369.1, from coordinate 299,993 downwards.
ACCAGTTCAAAATCCTGAGTCTTTTGCAGACAGAAACCAGAGTTTCCACCATAATAAGGACCTTTGGTTTTGGTGAGAGACAGGGTGTCCTAGCTTACCCATAACTAGCATTTCTGAGAGGCAGGACCTGAACAATGTCTGACTTTGGCATCTCTCCCTCCCATTCTCCTCCTCCCTCTATTGATTTATCTCAGTGGAATTGTTATGACTGCAGCACATTCTCCCTCTGCTGCCCTTGCTGCTGGTTCAGAGCTGACTTCCTCAAACCATGCTGTTAAAAAAGATGCAGCACTTTTAGCACGCTCCCTTGGATAGTATGTCCTGCCTGGGGAGGCAGAGCAGGGCAGCACACGACTCCCTGCTTCATTTTCCTCACCCTCGCTCCACTGTCAGCTAACCAGTGAAGAGTGATTGGTACCAAAAATGTCCCTTGCGTAGGAATGAGATAATGAGAAAAGAGCGTTTGCTCAGGCAGTCGAGTCACTCTCTGGGCTGATCCTTCACCCTGGTAGACACAGGGATGAGCAAAGGTGATAGAGATGAGGTCCTAACATATCTCTAAATGGGGACAGATACAGCATGTTCAAAGTGATGGTGTTGCCTCTACAGTTCATTCAAAACAGACATAAGGAGACACAGAGCTAGGATAGCAGCAGCGCTCAAAGCCAAGCACACAAGCATGGCCACTACCCAAAAAAAAAGAGATGAGGAGAGCCCATTCCAGCATCTCAATGCTCTGAATTGCAGTGAGTACTGCTTGGACATAGGGTTTGCGGTGATGAAGGCATGGATTGGGTTGTGAAACAGCAAAATAGAGCCCACAGGTGGGCAAAGAAGCATTGGCACAGCAGGGACAAGATGGGGTAATGGCAGCCCAAGAAAATGACGTATATGGGGAGGGATGACTTTATTCTGCTTGGGGCCATCTTCTTTTTCTTGCCAGCTGTTGGGGCCAAAATAACACAACATTTGACATATTCTCCCCTACCCCTGCAAACCCTATCTGAGGTAGTTTGAGCTTACATTACTCCTCCTCAGCAATATCTCTGGTTTAGGAGAAAGCAACCAAATATACAATTATAAATCCATGTTAGCTGCTACTATCAGTTTCTAACTCCTAACTGGAGTCACTTGTGAGATCTCACTTTTGGGCTGGCTGCTCAGGTCAGATGTCCTGCTGTAAAGTTCAGCATTCAGGTCTGGGATAACCAATGTTAACGTTTCAGGAGAGTGGAGGGTCAGCTATCCCAGGGGTTTAGTATTTGTTGTCAAGCCCAGATTTTCAGAAGTGATCAGCATTAAAGACCTCCTTTTGTGCCATTCATAGCCAGCCTTTGCAAAAGATGTAGTGCACAAGTCATTCAGCTCTTCCGAAAAATCTGAGCTGTTATTGTCACTGTTCTGTGGTTTGATCTAATTTCAGTGGCTATTATAAGCACAGCTATTCACAAGGAAGATCTTATTAGCTGAGATGGCTCCCTGGCCTCTAGGTGGGGAACCCACTGGGAAATGTTGGCATTTACAAAAGTAATTTCATTCAGAATTATCTGAGGCAAGATTTATACAAAAATGCTCCTGCCTTTGGGAGCACTTTTACCCTTCAGATTCTCTCCCCCATCCGCTGGGGGGAGTGAGCAGGCAGTTGTGTGGTGCTTAGTTGCCAGCTGGGGTGAAACCACCACAGTTCCTGAAGACTTTAGCACCTGTTCCCATCAGGAGCAGTTTGCATTGATGCTGAGGAACCTGACACAACTGTGGCTGTGTGACAGCACTCAAACCTTTCCCTGGGCATTAATCAGATCCCACTTAGCTGTAGGCATCTGGCCAAGGTGATTAAAATAGGAGGTGTTTCACCAGTCTTTGGAGAGGGCTAGGCACTTCTGGAGGGAGATCCCAATATGAAGCAGGCCAAGTTGTCTTCTGGAAATGCCTCACACTCTTACTGACCTTAGAAGAGTCCAGGCTGATCAAGGCTGAATAGCTGAAGTTTGACAGGATGACTTCAGCCCCTGAAACTTATGGCAGTGTTGTTTCTTGAACTCCTGCACCACTGTAGTTTCTCTCTGCCCCTGACTCATTCTCAAGCATCAGAAAGAGACTTCTCAATGCCTCAATTTCCCGATGTGGAAAAGGTTATTGTAAACTACGCCTCCAACACTACTGTACCATCTGCTATGCGGCACATGGAGGTTGTTAACTTCTCTGTAAAAGCACGGGCTTTTTTAGTGTTTTCAACAGAAGGAGCTAGTGAAATAAGAGGAATTGCTCTAAGAGGTCGCACCATTTGGATCACACGTGGGGTAGCACACACATGTTGGCATGCATGCAATATCACATCAAACTTCAGTCATAAAATAATAAATCAAACTACCCATAAGGGTACACTGAAGACTACCTACCCTAAATACTATCATGTGAGTTTAGCTAATGCTGAGAAACGCCCTGCAGCATTGCTGCTGCTGGTGGTGTGGGCTCATGTCCAACTCAGCCTTTCAGCATCTCCCTGCTGACCCTTGGTCACTGCCATCACCTGGCACTGCTGCACATCACTGATCAGTCCTCATTTTCCTCATGCGGGCAGCACAGATGCTGGAGGAAACCCAATTCCAGAAAATGGTAAATCTGAAAACAGTTAATGGAAAAAATCCTGTAAAAGAGCATTTGTGGGAAATAAGGGGATGTGGAGTTGACAAGAATATTTAATCTTGGAAGAAAAAAATAACAACAAAAAGATTTTACTTCACTGGTTTGAGAAACCCTTTCATTTTTAAAAACATAGTTTAAGTGAAAAGCTATGGAATTTCTGTGTGAAAAGTAATTTCAAAAGAAATCCTAAATTTTTCAATCCAAAAGAAAATAAACAAGTTCAGAAATCAGCCTGTCCCCAGCACAAGACAGTTGGGAGCTGGCCACTGTTCTCATTGTGTGCTACCCTAAGCCTTGTTCCTGGGGTCATCCCAGCTGCAGTCACTCTGCCCTAACCTTCATGGCCCTGGAGCACCTCCCTGGTCCCCATCCTGATCTCCTGATACAGCAAGGACATCCAGCCTGGCCCCAGCTAGCTCCTCCCTGCACCTCATCTCTCATTTCTGTGTTTTGTGCACACACATGGGCAACCAGCCCATATTTCCAGTTGGATTTGGCCCCGGGAACTCTGGACTAAGTTCCACCTTGGGTTCAGAGCAGATAGGAGTTAGGGCCACACAATTTCAGACTAACAGCTTAAACTCATAGAGTTAGCATGACACAACTTGAAATTAGCAGTTTGTATTTTCAGGTTACCTTATACACCATATAAACACAGCTGCACACTGCCAGAAGATCCTTTTCAAATGGCTCAAAGCAAGTTTGTGTGTGCAGTTCAGCTGGCCTCTCCCAAGGGTGCAATTAGAGGGATACAGAGGAGCTGGTACTCCATGGTTCCTCTGTATCCATCTATGAGCTTCTTTCTCTATGTTCTTTAAGAGCTCAGTTTTCTGACAAATGCCAAAGAAAGAAGGAAAACCACAAGATAAAGATGTCTTCCTAAACTAGGATAAAATTAAGGATTTAAAGGCGCTTTTTGCAACTTCACTTGTATTCAACAGCAACAAGAAAACCTCCAAATAGAGGTGGCAGAGACTTGGAAACAGGTTCCTCCATTTTCCTCTGCTGGAGAGATAGCTTGGAAAAATCCTAAATAACACTGGGGCTGAGAGATTAATATCCTAGCCAGTCTCATTCTGGCTTTTATTGTTCTGATATTTGTCTTCATTCATAGAGCCCTCTTCCTTCTGCACCTCCAAGCAAATCCCTCGCTGCAGTACAATAAAGCAGGCTGTTTTCCTGGGAAGCATGGCCAGCATTTCAGGTGGGCTGACATGAATCTGATGGGCCCATGCTGTCAATCACAGAGCTAAGCAAAGCAAGTATTACAAATTCTTTGGGGTGCTGCAATTCAGGAAAATCTCAGGAGTTATTGGAGGAGACCCAGGAATGGGGTGTATTTCTTTCAAGGGCTGGTAGGTCCCTCTGTGCAGCTTGAGGCAAGCCAGGCAGCCTCTCCTCCAGTCTCCCTCTTCTGCAGAACAAGGGTCTGCCCAAGCATCCCCCACTTCAGACAGAACTGCATTCAGCAACTCCACACCCCCACAGCCCTGCACAGGCGAACATTTTCCTCTCCATGACATCCCACGCATCCCTTCCGGCCTGCAGACATCTCTGAGAAACCCTGGGCTGCTCTCAGCAGCCAGCTCCATGTCCCAGGGAACACAGTAATAGCAAAAAATCTGGAGATATTCTCCACCCTCAGATAACTACATAAGATAACCTTATTTTAGAATAATCTTCAAATCTGATGCACAACTTCTTGTCCCCCTCTGCTTGCAGGCAGGAACATGCTTCTAGCATGACATGGGCAAACAGTCTCCAAAGGCAGCAAGCAGGGAGGACATGTACTAACAGCATATGCTAATGCCTGACACCAACCACTTCAGCGAGCGGTTGGGTAGTGTCAGGCTTCTCTCAGTTCTCAGTTCTCCCATGTGAGACTCCTCGCTTGTGGATGCCTCTGTGTCCCTACTCTCGGTGAGTTTTGTCTCCCCAACACAAAGAGCAAAAGAATGAGAATATGTTTCATTATGCTTCCAAGGTCGTCCTCTCTCCAAATCAGACCCCAGAGAGCTTTCTGGACATGATGCTGGAACGACTAGGGGAGTTCATAAGGACAAAAGGAGCAGAGGTCTAATGATCTGTGTTTTCAAGGTGACACACTGAACTTCCCTACTGTTTCACTTCTGCAGCAACACCAGCAGCGCTGTCCTTGTCTGAATGTCTTTCGCTGCTGCCCAGGGAATCTCAGTTGAGACAGCGTTCTTTTTATAATACAAACTCGCTGTTAAAAACCATCACCATGTCTTGCGCTCGTGCCAGGAGCCTTCAAACAAGACGTGCTGTACAGGCTGCTCTGTCAATTGCAAACTTCCCAATCGTGGCTTTGCTCACCCTTGGAGTCTCTGCAGGCAGGAATTGGACAGGGCTTTCAAAACCAAGTGCTGGCTTCTGAGATCTCTACCTGCCCCTTCCCACACAGCTCTGCTTGTGCCTGCTCCCATGCATGTGCAAGTAAGGGCATCTAAAAGGCAGGCTTTTACACTAATGACAGCCAACCACACCAAACTGTTTCTTTCCCATCAAACCCTTTCTTCTGAGCTGTTCCCTTATACCACTGCTTCCTGTCCTTCAGTGATGTTATTTCCACACATGCAACCCCAAGATAGCTGCTGATTGCCATGGTGCCCGTTCTTCTTTTCATGGGAACATAGCCTGGCACACGGAATCTCTCACTGTGAGCCCCAGGGGCATTTAACCTAGACGTGTGTGTTGTAGCATCTAATTAACAGTTATTACCCAAAGGATCAAGGAAAGTCCTTGAGTCGAGACATGACATCAGTCAGACTCTGGTTTATAGAAGCACAGTCTGTCTGCACTGTCGCTGATGAGGTCGTTACTGAAAAGGCAGAGGCACGGACACAGGATGCTATATGCAGATGGGGCAGAGTTAATTAAAAGGGAAGATACTGAACACTTCAATGAAGTATTACACAAAGCACCACAGGGAAGGAGCCACCTCCTTTTAGTTTGGTTTTTCATCATTCTCAGGACAGGACGTGGCCTGCGTGGAAAGTTATGTGTAAGCACCTTCCGATGCAAACAAGGATGCTGCTCAGTTACCATGATCTCTAGAAAATGCCTGGTCTGCTTGCAGAGCAAAGCCACACTTGTCCAAAGTCTTGTTTGCATGTCAAACCTTACTGCTAAATGCTTAAATGCTCCCCACAAAGTTCAGCTTGAAGCAACTTTGTGCCAGAAGAAAGCAGGTGGGGGAAGAGAAGAGGTGAGGGCAGAAGCATGTAGGATAATTGGAACAGAATACTTGGCAGGTACTCTTGTTTATTTGTCCATTAAGCTCATGGGGTGTTTGACGAGACAAAAAGAAATTTTCTTTGAAAGGGCTAGAAGACAAACCTTCTCATTGCATATAATTAACTCCCCAAGATTGCTCCTCCAGGACAGCTTGGCAAGATTCAAATGAGAAGCTGGAATTTCTTTAGTTGCACTTCCCATTCCCATGCTACCCAATATGATTAAAATGAAACACTGGGATGGGCATCTAATACTGCCCAGGACTTGGAGAGTAGCTGCTGCAGCTCCCCTGTACCAGGCACAGGAAGATAGGAGGTCCCAGGAATCCCCCAAGTTGTCCAGTCCTAAGCAGTCCTGGGGAGGAGTGTCTGGGATGGTCAGCTTGTCCCCATGGGGACTTCTGCAAGTCTGTCATTGCCTGGGAACATCGTCTGATCCTCCACCTCTGACATGCTCCTTGCCCCATCTCTCTTGTCCTTACAAAACTCAGTGTCCTGCACTGCTGGATTCTCATGAGGCTGCCTGCAGGCTTCTGCTCAGTTCAGGAGCTGAGCAGCCTCACTGCCTCATCCCTAGGATGGAGAGGCAGGAACAAGAACAGTATCCTGTTGAGACAGCAGGGAAATGGCCCTCAGGTGAAGCAAAGAAAAGCAAGGAAGTCCTCCAAACATTAAACTTCAACTGTCAGAGGAATGTGACTGTGTGGTTTTGAAGTATTAGAGCAAGCATTCTCCTAGGCTTAGGGTCTTCTTTCCTCCTTCTCCTCTCCCTGCCCCTCTCCACACTCTCTTTGGTCTGTAGCTCACCACTCTGCTGATTTGCCTCAGCAAAAGCATTACTGCCTTGCCCCATACCTCTCCTCAAACAGAAACATCTTCAATTGTAATGGCCCTATTCAAGCATCATATGATTTCCCACCCCCCTCCTACCTTCTCACGGGACTTTGCTTTGTCTCGTAAGGCCACACACTCACGGGCACAGGTACTGCCTCTCTCCATGGACTGAAAGTTGTCTAGTGATCTCAGCTGGATGCCCATTGTCATGCAAAGAGAACAAAGTCCCTCCCACTGCAGTCTTGAAAGAATTGCTACAGAAGCTGTGCTTTGAGGTCAAGACAGGAAGGAAGGGGTGACAGAGACAGGGAGCCATAGGAGCTCTGCTTTCTGTGTGGATCAGAGCCAGAAGCATCCTTCCAGTGCAGGAATTGCATGGCATGGCACAGCAGCATGCAAAACCAGAGCGGATAAGAATGCACAATGTCTCTCTGTCTCAACAGCTTCCTACAGTGGCCAGTTACAGGAGCTTAGGGACAGAGCAGGAAAATGACTACAGCCTTCTCCTAAATATGCCCTCCTCTCTGAGAACCACTCGCTTCCAACAGGCACTGAGCTCTGTCAAACCACCTTCACAGGCAGCATGTTGACAGGATGGAGAAGCCAGCAGAGCCCAGAACTGGTACTGAAGAAGTGATGCTCACCACCAGCCATGGGAGCTGTGCTGTGCCTGGGAGATGAATCACAGGCTGCGGTGAGCTGACGGGCTGCCCCACTCAAGGAGTCATGACACAGCACAAAGCATCATGAGGAAACTGGCCCTGGGTGGGCAGTATGGTTCAGCTCTCCCAGAACCAGTGGGCCAAGGTGGCACCTAAGAGGGAGGCCCACCTCCCAAACCCTGACACTACTCTGTCCTTGTCCCACCAAAACAGGTCTGAGAAAGCACAGTGCACCCATGTTCCTGGGATGCCATCCACTGTACAGAAATGCCTGTGCTGGCCAGGAGGAAAACCACTGTTTGCCTGTATAAATCCCTTTCTAATCCTCATCCTCAAGGGAAAAAAACACATTAAAAAAATCTGAGAAAGCTCTGCTTTTAAAGAAGTGGAGGGTTTTATGCCTTCTGCAGAAATCCTCACTCCTGATACTGTTCTCTCCTGGACACAGATGAAGGAGGAGGTGGGGACAGTGTACTCTGCTCCACTGACTCTTTCAAGGAAACCTGTTTCATGTTGTCTCTCGTGCCCCCTTGCTGTGCTTGCCAGCTTTCTCTTCCTGCCCTGCCAGTTCCTTGTTATAGCTCCTTCTCCCTGCTTCGTTTTGTTTTTCCTTTTGCAGTTCTTTTCAAGCCACCACAAAATCAAAGCCCAGCCCTAATGGGATTTCAAGGGAGCACCAGGCTGAGGAAAGCAGCTAGGAGAAATGAATTTGGTTACAAGGAAAGAACAATTGCTTTCTGTCTCCCCTGTTGGGTATTCAAAGGGCAAATCAAGCTGGTCTGCAGTTACAGAAGGGACACCAGGCCAGCTGATTCTCCTTTCCAGGCATACATCCACACTTCAAACCAAATGTGGTGGTCATTTGGAAGCCAGGACACCAGCCGCCAGGGCAAGCAGGATGGGCAGAACTCTGCTGCTTTGGGCTGCTCTCTTCCCATGGTATCTGTCGACTGCAAAAGTCTCCTCAGAAACTGGGGGCTGGTATTCCCAGTCCTTTTTTGCTGCTCCCAACTGTTTTGTAGAGATCTAGCCTACTGCAGTTGCTGCCTTTAAAACTCAACCACTCTACCTTCCCCAGCTTCCCTAGGTGGCTTTAGGGCATCTGAATCTGGTGAGATTTACCCTGCAAATCCCTCTGGCACACTGTTCCAAGCCACGTCACCACTGTGGCTCTTTGCTGTGGCAGCGGGAACCAGGGTCCATCATGCCTTTTCACAAGGTGCAGATTCATGTGACAAAGTAAGGCTGCAAGCTCTGGACAGGTCTGTCAGTCCACCACTGCCAGATCATGAAAGGAAATGGTTGTCTTGAATATTATGGTTCTCTTTGCCTTCAGCTTTTCTTTTCAAGGAGCAAACGAAGAGAAGATCAGCTAGTTATCATCTTAACTTCACCCTTCTAACTCCCTGTGGCTGTAGAAACAACCAACCTAATGCCCACAAATTTCCCCCATTTCACTACCCCACTGCTCTGCTTCTCATCATTACACTACCAAGGTAGCTTTGGGTGTCTGTGGAGGAGAATGACAGACCAAGGGACACAGGTCCGGTGTGGGAGGCATAACGGGTATACTGGCAAAGTTGTAATGAAAGAGAAGCAGACTGGGTAGAAGTGTTAGAAACAAAGTTAGAACAAGGACATTTGCGGAATCCCTGCTCTGACCTTCCCTGTTCCCCACCCATATTCCTAAGTGTTTTGGTTCACAGATCCCATGTGGATCTGCCTGCTGGTCAGCCATTATCACTGCCCACAATTCTCCTGTTGAGCAAAGCTGATCAGATGGATAGAGCCATTCCCAGCTGACTGCAGGTCAGAGAACCACCACAGAAATCCTCACAGCAAAGCCCTCTGGACACGAAGATGGACAAACAAGACTTATACCGGGGTCCCCAGCTACCATCAGCTCCATGCTACCAGCACACAGCAAGCCCAGCACACAGCAAGCCCAAGACTTACTCCCCCACTCACAGTGCCCCATGCGGCCAGCATGATTTCCCTGGGGCTTTGAGGAGCAGTTGCATTGGGAATTGATGGGGTCAGACTCAGCAGCACCGGTGTGAAACAGCTGCAGCGTCAGCAAACCCGCAGCGGGGAAGGATGGGCTGCTGCCAACCAGCGTGAGGCATTGCAACAGATGACTGTGAAGGATCTACCTGCCCACACACTTGCTCACCCTAACACGTATCTCCTACCAGCACAAAAGACATCAAGCTGAAGACAGAGGCTCTGAGGAAGTGCCTGGAGGCACAGAGGAGATGAGAGGGGTTGCAGGGAGGAGAAGCAAAGAGCTGCCTCAGTGAGGAGGCTCAGGCTGGCAGTATCACCACTCCACTGCTGCTTGCTTGCAATTTGTATCATGAGCAATTAAACCCTTCCTGTGCATGGAGATGGGATATACTAGTCTGAATATTCAGCCTTTAACATCGACGCTTGAAGAGGTCCTTGAAGCACATTGCCTCTGGTCACCCACAACCACTGAATTCTGAGAAATTGTCTCCATTTCATAACACATTTATAGCAGGTAGATTTCACATCAGCCTTTTAGGGGAGATGGTAGGACTGCTTCATATGGGGATACAAGAAATAAATAGAACTGATATCTACTGAAAAAATGAAGTTTTCTTGATGTGTTGTGTTTGCATGGCAAGGTTTCGGTAGCGGGGGGGGAGGGGGGCAGGGCTACAGGGGTGGCTTCTGCGAGAAGCTGCTAGAAGCTTCCCCTGTGTCTGATAGAGCCAATGCCAGCCGGCTCCAAGATGGACC
>VXBL01005369.1:275098-289715 GCA_013400195.1 Aramus guarauna | reverse complement strand
GTTGGAGAAGTTGGTGAAGGACTGTCTCCCATGAGAGGGACTCCATGCTGGAGCAGGGGAACGATGAGGGGAGTCCTCCCCCTGAGGATGAAGAAGCAGCAGAAACAACATGTGATGAACTGACCGTAACCCCCATTCCCTGTCCCCCTGTGCCGCTGTGGGGGAGGAGGTTTGAAGCCAGGAGTGAAGTTGAGCCCAGGAAGATGGGAGGGGTTGGGGGAGGTGTTTTAAGATTTGATTTTATTTCTCATTCCTCTACTCTGTTTTGCTTGGTAATAAATTAGATGAATTTCCTCTCTAAGTTCAGTCTGTTTTGCTCGTGACAATAATAATGAGTGATCTCTCCCTGTCCTTATCTTGACCCACAAAGCTTTTCGTTATACTTTTTTCTCCCCTGTCTAGTGAACGAGGGGAGTGATAGAGCAGCTCTGGTGGGCACCTGGCCCCCAGCCAGGGTCAACCCACCACAGTTGAAAAGAAATTACAATTGTTAAAATTTAAAATTAATTACCTTAACCTCATAATTTCATTCAGAAACCTTTTTTCTTCAGTAAGCTAACAAAATATTTTGCTTTACTTACCTGATTCACTTAATTTTTACTTTTATTTTCGAATACTCATTTTCATGCTTTACAGACAGAATTTATCACCATATGAAATGCAAATCAAAACAACTTGATGATACTAAATGTAGATGTTTTGATTGCCTCTAAACCCATTTTCCCTCAGAAATGCTTAAGAATTTTTGGCTGTTTGTCCCAAGTGGGAGAGGAAAGCAAGACCCCCTCCCCTATGATGCTGGCTGTATGCTTTAGACCAAAAATCCTGGCCTCTGACCAGCTCTTTGACTTGTCTCTCACGCACCTGAAATATCCAGATCTCTCCTGTGGAGACATCTAAAGCCTTCTGTTCAGATAAATCAGCTCTGCCTTTAAAATAATTCAGCCCATCAAGTGACAACTATTGGTATAGCTCAGAGCCTATATCTTTCAAATTTGACACAATAGTGCTTTCCCTTTGGCTTGGAAGAATCAATTTAATGAGGTTCAGAGCACAGATCAGTACTCAAATCAAACACATGCTTCCTGGCCTCTCCACACACACACACACATCTCCGTATGGAGAAGTGGGGCCGTTGGGGAACTGCAGAGCAACTCCGTTAGCTAACGCACTTGTGATGGAGACGGCTGCATCCATGCTTTTCTTCACAAGATGCAGCTGCACACAGCAGCCCTGAGCCTGAGGAATTTACAAGAACTACTTACTTAATTATGAATGCTGATTTTATCCCATGTTGTCCAAGGGTCAGAGGCCACCCGAGCTGTGGGCTGTGTGGAGGCACCTGTGTGCCAGGACTGATGCTGCAGTTTAAGAAACCTGACCAAGTACAGTCACATTCCTCACTTAGTGTCGGACTGGGGAGCACAGATGTTAATTAACTTTAGGACTTTGCTCTCCAGAAATGTCTCTGAAGAAAAGCACTTTTCTCCCCAGGAAGCCACTGTCCAGATTTTCATATTTTATTTAGCTCCAAATTTTAGAGGCAAACTCCCTGCTTTTTGTTCATTTTCCCTGATAACAGAATCCTTGTGTTTTCTGCACAATAAACAGCCTATAAATAAAATACTGACATGGATGTCACACAGAAAACATCTAGAGGGGGATTAGTGTATGTTCTGGATAATAAAAGGAGCTGGCTGAATTATTCATAGTGAATAAATCAGCCCTTTTCTGTTTTGGGAGCAGACCCTGAAACTTGTGAAAGCTCTTGGGATACATTCAGGATGGGAGTAACTCATTTATTTCATTAGACCTTCTGTTGTGGTTTGTGATTTGTCCTGCAAGTCACATGTGATTGGTGCTATTCCTCACTGGCCTTGTGAGGTTTTGTTTTGTTTTTTTTTCTTAAGGCAATGACAAACGATGGCTACAGGACAGCTGCTGCCCTTCTCCATGTACCCAACCTCACCACCATGTGAACAATAGGGATAGGACAAGGGGTAATGGGTTTAAACTGAAGGAGGGTAGATTTAGATTAGATGTTAGAAAGAAATCCATTACTGTTAGAGTGGTAAGGCACTAGAACAGGTTGCCCAGAGAGGCTGTGGAGGCCCCATCCCTGGAAGTGTTTAATACCAGGTTGGATGGAGCTTTGGGCAGCCTGGTCTAGTGGAGGGTGTCCTTGCCCATAGCAGGGGGGTTGGAACTAGATGATCTTTGAGGTCCCTTCCAATCCAAACCATGCTATGATTCTATGAATAGCAGCTACATGAAGAACAGTCACTCTTGTAGTACTTGGGCACACAGGAATGGGCTCAGGTGACCGTTCCTGAACATCAAAGAATCAAGAGATATGAACACTCTCCAAGCAAATGAGTATTTGTGAAGACATTATAAATGCACCACCAGCTCTGGCAGGACTGAGCCATCACTCAGGTGTGGAAACTAACGACCAGAAAAAGCACTTGGGGCACTTAGTGAGCAATACCCATTTCCCAACATTTAAAATTTCTACAATATGCATCTTTATCAGGGACCAAAACCCAACCTACCTCATTACACAAGGGCATGTCCAGTGCAGCCTCACTATATTTATGCTGATGCCTGACTCTTGCTGCACACCGGGCAGGCCAAGAAGAGCGCAGAGTCCTTGGCAGAGCATTGCAGCATGCTTCAGGCATTGTAATGACCCTAGAAGTGGGTGCATGTGGGCTATTGCCTCCTAGACAGATGATTTGTGAAGCATTTTTAAGTCCTTTCAGTTGAGAAGTGCTATGCAACCACTGGAGTCTATTATCAGGGAAGAAGGGGAGGAGGTAACAAATTTCCTTTACCTATAGGCTTATCTTGTGCTCCAGAGCAACACATTCAAGCATCTTAAAAAGTGTACCATTTTCATTTCGTTTCCTTCCTACTTATTCCAAAGCAGCCAAAGCTAAGTATAATGAAGACTTAAGTGTTCCTCAGAGCCACACGATTATTACTGGTCTTGGATTCCCCATCTATTAAGAAGAAATGAAGATATTAACCCAAGCCTTGCAGCAGGACACCAGGGCTGTAACCCAAGGCTTCCCACTGTGGCTCCCACACAAACTGCCCTCCAACCAAGTACAGCCTTGGGATGCGGCTCTGCTTTGGTGCGGAGATGCCTCAAACCGCCTAAGGGTTCTCTGCAAGGGTGCCTTAGCCCCGTATGGCTTTTGTAGAGCCTAGCTCCTTTCTTGGGGATCTTTGCCCCTGCTGCTGGGATAGCTCAGCCATTCACAAGCAGCTGCTGGCTTTCTGCACACTGATAACACGGCATTGATGGGGATTTTACTCAAAGAGCCATGATTCAGCAGCTCGGCCACCTGCAGCTCTGAGCAGGGAAGGAGCAATCCTTGGAACAGGGTTGTGCAGCCAGCCACTGTCTTCCTGCCCCGCTAAGGCATCCCTGCACAGAAAGCACCCATGAGCAAAGACAAAGTGCCCCAGGTCCCCAAGCTGGCTTTGTCACAGCAGCCCCTTCCTCACCACCACTCCTTGTCAGCTTTAACTTTGAAAGCCAAACCTCCCTCCCTGGCTCCTCGGGATTTACATGAAAGCAGTCAGTGGGGAGTTCTCTTCATTCATGCTGGGCTTATACTTCTAAATTATAAAGTGTGTCAAATGAGGATTTAATTTATATTTAACAAGACAACGTTTGTAAATTAATTATTCATCAGCTGATAACGAATAAACATTTTCCCCTTCCCTCCCTCCCCCTTTTTCACAGTGTTTTCACAAATGTACCATACATGGAAATCTATTAAATCTATTCTGCAGTACTCCAGACGTGGGAAAATATGTTCTTCATCCTCAATTTCGTTACTGTGTTGCATGGTAACTAATGCAGCCAGACACAGCTTTATGAATTTAATAGTGCGCAGCATCTCCTTCCTAAAGGGGGAGGGGGGGAATATTCAACACATGTATTTGGACCCATCACCCTGTTCGGGTTCCAGTCCCCCGCTCACAGGCAGAGCTAAGTAAATAATTTGCTGTAATAATGGAGGCAGGAGCTTAGCCCTACGCCCTGGAAATCACAGGCACTTCAGAGGCAGCAGAATCTGGCCCCTGGTGAATAACAGTGGACAGTTTTGCTCTTTCCATCTTTATTATCATTAAGTAATGAGATTGAGGTGGTGCACAATCCCAGCAGAAGAGCTGTCATCAAGTTTTGCTACAGAATTTGGCACACAAGGGCATCTCCCTCACACATACCAAAGAGAGGAGTCTCTAGCATCTAAACTAGCCCTGGCTGCACTGCCTCTGATTCCAAACACCTGAAATAGGTAACCAAGACAGGTCCCTGGATGAATGGTATGTCTCTACTCACTTTGGCCAGGAGGTTACCACAGTGTTTGGGCTATGTTCTCTGTGTTCAACTCCTTCAGCCTCATGCTTTGTTTTGCGCAAGAAAGAAAGAAATGGACATTCAGCTCTGACCTCTGGGAGGAATCTGAGAAGCTCTGGGCAGAGCTTGCTCCTCAATCTTGGAACAGAAGCATTTTTTCCACTCCCACCCATGCTGGCCCTCCTGGATACTTCACAGACATCCTCAGGACTGAAAGACACTCAGCCCCAATAGTTGACTTTACTTCTAAAGCATCATTTCCTCAGAGTTAAGCATCCTTAAAGGAAGGTGATCCAGAACTCTAGGTGCCCTTGACACCAGTTAAAGCTATAATCTATAGCAATAAGTCATTACAAAACAAAACCAGGAGCAAATCCCTCCAGCAAACAACCAGTCAGCGAAAAATTTGAACCCAAAATCTCCTCCATTGGTCCCTGCTGCCGCAGCCCTCCCTGGCACCTCTTCCCACAAACACGGTCAGAGAACCAAGGTGGGTCTTTGTACCAGGCTCAGCTTAGCGATAAGCCAAGGACACCTAAACACTGTCTGTGTTAATGGGAATCTAATTGGGCATCCAGATCCACGACACATCTTGGAAAGCTGTGGCGCTGTGGGTGATAATTCATTTGGCTTGAGGTGCTGCTGGCCAGCACCCAGCGGCAGCAGGCAACTCTGGAATGGCTTGTGACCGAGTGCATCCTTTCCCCAATGGTGTAAACTCAGCTTCCCACCACCATGAGAAGCACCAAGTGCCCCAATCCCACCCAAAGACAACAGGTTCATGGGGGTGGGGAGCAACTGGAGCAGACAGCTGTGGGACCCAATGGTCCGCACTTTTCTGCACCCTTATCCCTCTCAGCTCATCCTCTTTCAACCAAGCCCCATTGCACTTCCTACCATTTAACCATCTCCTAGCTTTATTTCTGATTATTGCCACATTTTGGCTGGCAGAGCACAGAGGGTCCTTTCCCCAAGGAGAAGAGAATGTAAAATTTGCTCATGGGAAACAAGACTGCCATTCTGGTCTACAAAAGATACCAGGAAATCACTTTACATTTCTTCCCCCTCCAAACCTGCCCGCATTCTGCTGACTCCTGAATGTTAATGTTATTTATGACAAGTGATTGATGAGAGGGATGCAGAATTCACACCCAGCACAGGGCATGTTCAAATCACCTATTAATTTTTAAGGACCAGAATCAGTTTTGTTTCCTGACATGATTTATCATTTGGAGGTTGAGCAGCAGCTCTGCAGGGCCAGTTTCCAAGCCCTGACAGAGCATCACCAGGCTGAAGGCAGCGGTGAGTCGTTAACCCTTTGAGGAGTGAGCAGAAGATCACAGGACACCAATATTCAAATTACATTGCTTAAGATGGAGCCTTCTATGCCACCAGCACATCATGGACATGAAGCCTTCAGCTTCAGATGCACAGATCATGCTGGTCCAAGCTACTAGCCACAGTAATGCTGCGATATTTCTTAAAAGCAGAGCTAGTTTTTTATCTTTTATATAGGCTGGCTATGTGAAAGAGAAATGTTTACATAAGGCACTGTCATCATAATGCACCTAGAAGAGATCAATGGGACACTTCCCCTCCAGTGGGCCTTCCAGCCTACACGAGCCTCTGGATCTGCAGTAGACAGAAATATCATCATGGGCTCATGAGGAGAGTTCTAGCTCCAAGTCAAATTCTGGTTCCCTTTCCTCAGAAATGTGCATCTCCTCAGGTTGCATCTGGGAAAAGGGAAAGATCAGGCATGTGGTATGGGTCTGACAGCTGGGAGAAGGCAGCTTCTCAGGTTGGGAGAAGCTACATAAAAAGGGGCAAAGTGGGAATGACATGTCCCCAGCAAAGACAATCTGTATCATAGGCTTGATGCCAGCCTGCCAGTGGCTGGCAGGACCCACAGAATGACTTAATTCATTGCATCAGCACAGAAAAGCAAACAAACACAAAACAAGCGGGTGAAGCAGCCAAGTCCAGAGGTGACACTGTGGCAGCTTTGTGACAGCCCTTTTCTCTTACTTCAGGAGACACTATAGCAGGGTGCAGCCTCTCTCATGAGCAGGGGGACATACTCAGAGTACAGAGGGCAGAAAGCTGCCATCCAGGGTTACAAGACCTGCGTCTAGCTGTCCTCAGTATCTTTAATATCAGCCCAGCGTCTCAGGGAGAATTGTTTTAAAGCTCAAGGGCATCACAGATTCAAGCTTCGGAAGTTACCTAAGGGGATGGGGAAGGGAAGATGTCAGAGATTCTATTTGGAGAGTCATACATAGATGTCTTCAGATCAGTGGTGACTGTTGGGACCCAGCAGGGATCCCTGGACTTGTAGCATCCAGGCACTTCGGAGAGACAGCGCAGCCAGTTGTGACTGATGCCACAAAAGATCTCAACTGTCTCTACCCAGAGTGGTTTCCTCCCCTGCCTGAGCAGCTCCTTGCCATGCCATTCCCACAAATGGCAATACCTCCCTGCAGATGGGCAGATTAGCCGTGTGGCAGCAGCTTTGCCAGCAGAGCCCTGCAGATGTAGGCAATTCCAAGTGCCAGTCTTGCCTTCACAGTCCTGGCTCACATTAAGTGCGCTGGGACCCCCTGTGGTCCTGTACAGTTATGGAGCCCCACTTTGTGAAGCATAAAAGCTTCTGCTGACTCTTATAAAGACCTAAAGACATGGGTTGAGCTGCTGTAGGAACGATCAGGGCTGTCTTCAGCAGCACACTCCCATATGATTTGCTGGTGTCCCGTAAGGGTTGAGTTCACACAACTTTTCCCCTTGGTGGGGATGGCTGTTGTCACTGCCTTCATCCTGTTTTCACAAAATACTGGAGATGCTGCATATGCCTGAAGCTCCTATACCTGCACCCATATATGGTAGGTATAAGCCCAGTGGATCCAAAATACTGAAAAATTGGGATGGACATACATTCTCAGATACCCATCACCATGGCATAAGTGTGTTTCTTAGGAAACCAGACTAGCAGTAGTGCCTGATATCTCCATTTAGGAGAACAGATGAACTGAAGAGATGGATGCAAGACTGGATTTTATAAGCCATTCTCTACTGTTACCACCTACATGGCTATGCAGTGCTCCTGTGACAGTGAGGAGAGCAGAGCTTCCAACAGGGGTGGAAAGGGGTAAGGTAAATGGCTAAGAGGGAAAGAGAAGGAATGAGGACACGCACTGTGGTTTTATGTGGTTTTCTTGGCATATCCTTGGGCAGTGCAAAGCAGATGAGACAGCCACCTATAACACAACTCTTATTCCTCTACCTCCAGGCACAGCAGTGGCCAGGGTATAAATGAGTACATCCAGCTCCTGCACCGTTCCCCCTGCACTGCTGCTCTTACATCACTGTGACTTCGTGTCCACATACACACATGGGATGGAGGAGCTTGTGGCATCTGCTGGCAGCCAGGGATGACATCCACATGGTTTGGGCTGTAGTTCTCCTCCCAGAATCCAAGCCCACAGACACATTGAAAGGAATTTTTTTTACCTTGAGGCCATCCCTGCTGGGCCTCCTGATGGTGGCCTCATCATGCAAGCGAGCACCCAGCCAGTTCCCCATCTGGTGGCTCGTGAGCAGGTGCTGCTTGGAGGCACGTGCTTGATGGTGGCTGGTCAGAAGGGTAGCTTCAGAATGCTTTCTGGAGTGAAAGTGGTACTACAACTACAATGCCATTCCCTAGAGGGTTTTGTTCAGTGGAAATTTTCTACTTGGGAAACTAAAAATAACATGCCCATCGTGAGAACTTTTTCGGTTTAGGGGGGCTGGTTTTCTTTCTGCTCCATTTTGCATCGAGATACACAAAAAGATGAATTGTCCTGGCTGTACCTCTCCTTCGTCCTTTCCACCACACTGCCTAGTGGACCAAAGAAGTCCTTTCAAACTTGACAGCAGTCAGGTTTGTTTCTTGCTAGAAAAGAGGAAAAAATTACTTCACAGGAAAAATAATAATGGAAGTTTCCTGTGAAAAATAAATAATGGACAGTTGCTCTCCAGTGCATGGCCTTGAGGCTCTTCAGATCAAAGAGCATCTCTGTTAAGAGTTTCTGCCGCACCAGGTACTGCAGGGTCCTAAGCCATGAGTAGTTGCAGTTGTGGTGGCATCAATCTAAGGTGCTATGTACTGAAGAAGAGCCATCTGCCCCGAGGCACCCTGTCTGCCCCTCCCCAGCACTGCAGGCCAGGCCTGGGCACCCAAGTTTCACACCATCAGACCAGTGCCATGGAAACTATCTCCCAGTACCTATTTCAGTCCTCATGGGAAACACACTGCTCCCCCTCTCAGCCACCACTGCACTGGCTCAGCTAGGGCAAAGCCACCAGGCAGAGATGTCTGTCCACACATTGCCAGCAGAGACCAAAGAGCATCATCATCCTTCTCCCTGAGCTCATAAGCATGGTAGGGTTGCTGAGCTCACCAAGGGCACTTGAGGACCTTGCTCATAACCTGGGGTGGCCATCAAGCCTTTCTAGCTCCAGCTATCAGCAGGTCAGAACACCTCTTCCCAAGGGAAGGTAAACAAATCCACCTCTTCTCATGACAACACCACCTTCACACCTTGTCTAGCCAGCATGACACAACCTGACAGCAGCACTGGGCCAGCTACTTCCCACAGTCTCAGCTGTGGTGATACCGCAACCCTGCAGGAATGTCACCACTCACCATCTGGATGACAGACACCGGCCCAATGCTGTTCACGTAGATATCCACATCAATAAACGTGGGCTTGACTGTAAAGAAAATAAAATAGGCATGGATGAGCTGGGGATAGCATCAGTTGTGAAGGGCTGAAGATCAGGGATCAGGGTCTGGGATCAACATGGCTCCATCTCACCAAAAAGTCCAACTACAGCAGCCACAAAAGCATGGAAAACACAAGACACAGCCAGGCCAGGTCACCACCTGTGGTGACAGAGAGCTTCAGGGGACACTTACTGCCAATGTCAGGCCTCAGCTTGTTGTCATAGTTCTTCAGCAGCGAGTTGAGGATCTGCGTGGCATCAGTCTCCTGTGCCTTGGGGGTGAGGACCCAGGTTTTATTGATGCTGAGGTAATCATAGTCGTATTCCTCTGTGCTCTCACACCTGGAGCGGACAGACAAAAGGAGAGACATCCCTGTGGTATCTCTCTGGCACTCTGTGGGAGCAGGAGCACAGCTGGGTTTCAGAGGTACAGCAGCACTGCTAAAAGGCAGAACATAAGGAACTCAAGGATTTCCTCTCAGCCATGCTACTACAATGACACAACTCACCTGACACCTTTGCTCATTTCAGGGTCCCTGGACACACAGGACCTTGCTGCCAGTGTCAGGTCTAGTAGGCATGGAGTGCTCCATATCCTCCCCAGCTCCCTTTGGACACACACTGCTCATCTCTGAAGCATGGTAGCCAGTCCCTGCCCTGCCCTGCCCTCCCCTGCCATGTTCCTGCTCATCCCACTCCTGGCCCTCCTCTGCTGCTAGCAGCTCCTGGAGCTGCCCATTAACCCCAGAGACCTCAGCTGCTCTGCCTGACACTTGCACCTGAAGCAGGCTTCCTCTGAGTAAGAATAGAGTGACCAAACAGCATTTTTGGGGAGCAAGGCATTTACAATAAAAGCACATCAGAGAAAAGAGGTCCTAAAACTACCAAGCAGGCAGCATGCACTACTGGCTTGCCAGGAATCCAGCCATCTGCCCTGCACACATCCTGGGAAATTAAAGCCTTATGCAAACTCCTCTGCCCACAGGCCAAGACCTGCCACAACCCATTCCCTGTACTCACCAACCCTCCCTCCCCAGCCTTTGGCACCAGTTTCCATTTAAAGATGCTCCATCTTCCTGATCTTCCAGTTCCAAGCCAGGCAAGGAAAGCTTGCATCCTTCTTTGGACATGATCCACTAAGCAACAGCTTCTCCCCCTGCCTCTCAAATCTGCCTCTCCAAACCTGCCACACCCAACCTTTTCCTAAACCCTCTAATTAAATTTGGTCTACATGGTCACCCAGGAAATTTTAACCACCTGCCACTGCTCTGGGCAGCTCATTCACAAGATTGTCTCTGGAACAACACAGCCATGTGTGGGAGAGGATGCGGAGCAGTCCCACATCCAGCACACCCATCTTGACGTCTGCCATGTCAGCATGTCACCTGCTCCAGCGCCAGAAAAGGTCTCACAGCAGGAGCTGCCGCTGTGTTGACACTTCCCAGCTGGAGCCTCGCAGCTCCAAGGTGCAATCAGGCACCACGGATACACATCTCTCTTCAGTGCCTGGGGAGGCAGAGCCTGGCAAAGGCACTTGAAGGGAGAAAAAAGCATTAAATTGACATGTTGCAGTCAATTTATCAGATGCTCCTCTTTTAAAACCCCAGATAAAACTTGCTTTCACAATCACTTTAAAACTCTTTGCATCTCCCCAGCTTTCAGGCACCAGGATGGGTCCCCTGACAAGGGCTGGGCTGCATGCAGCTGGCTGCCTGCCGCCACACATTAGGTATTGGTACATCAGCTTGTTGTTTCCTGTCTGATTGCACTGCGCTTTCTAACGATGCTTAAGGAGTCTTAAGCAATACTGTCAAGATGCGCTTCCCTATCTAAGCAGCAGCAGTGTGGGCTCGCCTGGCTGTCGTGCTGTGGCGTGCCTTCGAAACGCAGCTGAGCAGACAGCTCCACAGCATCCAGCAGCTGCAGGAAGCACAGGGGACCACCACTGCGCCCACCTGAAAACTGGCCAGAGCCGAAATCTGGGGCTGGCCTGGCTCCTGTGGGGCACAAAGAGGGACACGCATCTCTGCCCAAACTCCAGCTCAGGGCAGAAGAGTGCAATCCTAACTGCTTTTCCTTGCTGCCAGTGTTTTGGGCGCCACAGGCTGCCTCTAGCAGAGTTGGAATAACTACACTGAAACCTTATTTCAGTGTTCCCTTGACCCTACTTGAAGTCAGCTCAAGACAGGTTACCTGCCAGCACTGAACTCTGCGTGTCCTTCTATCCAAAACATCCCTCCAGGGCCGAACAAAACCTGGCTGGTTACTCTGACCTCAACTTTCTGGCTTCCCCTCGTTTAATGTCGCTGATTAACGCCCTAAGGCTTGGGGTAGCATTTCCAGGGAGTCACATCCCTATTACAGATGCAGTGACACTACCAAAAATATGCTCTTTGCTAATGCAGCTAATCCTGGACTACTAAACCATACTAAGACATCTTAGCATAAGCAACCCAGCTTTTGCTGGAGAACGTATGCTTTTGTTGGGTGCCTGTGCACACCCAGACACACACTGCTCTTCCTCGGCAGGAGCGTGACTCTCATGCCACCTGATGCAAGCCCCCCACCTCTTCCTCAGTCTCTCTTCCCAGTGGCCCCACTTCATATCAAGAGGGGAAGAGTGCAAGAGCTATTGCAGAGGAGAAGAATTAAGGTGACACGTGCATGTGTCGTCCCCCCCGCCCCCCCCAGCTGCTAACGGAAATGTCACACTGCAAACCTGCGGCAATCCCCAATACGCTGTGAACACTTGCCAGCCCGGTGGCTCCATCTCCTCGTACAAAGCGACTGTCTCAGTGACAGGGGACAGCCAGTTCTCATATGTCTCCATGCAGCCAGGAGGAGAGGCAGAGCCACATTTCCTCACCTCTGCTTGTTGAAATGTCAAAATATGCACCTCACAGCACTCCTGTGCTCAGCCACGGGGCAGCGATGCAGCTGCAAGCATGGGCAGGGGGTGGGCAGGAGGGGATGACAGCAGGGCAGAGCTGAGGACGTTGCAAGGAAACCCCTGGTCTGATAGATGCAGTCAGGGCCGTGGCAGCTCCCACTGGTGCCCAGAGCAGAAGGCCTGCACAGCAGGGAGATGTCCTTTCAGATGTGCTCACGTATACGGATAGAGTTGGACAACTCTCCTTGGGCAACCCCTGGCATTCCAGCAGAGCAGTGCTCTGCCTTGCCTCCCTAATTCTGTTTTACTCAAGCACACACCTGTTTTGCTGAGGTTTCCAAGCACACTGATGGTCAAAGTAAAAGCCACCCAAAGAGCCGGTGGCTGGCTCCCTCCCCCAGTGACCCAGCTGTCTGACAAGGTTTCCCTTGGCAGGGGGACGGGAAGAGTAACATGTGCCACGAGCCCTCAAAGACACTTCTGCTCCTTGCCTAGTTGGACAGCTGATGGTGCTCGACCAGGATGCACACCCACTACTGCTTGCAACCTGATGCATTAATGAAGTCTGAGACCACTAAAATTTTGTACTGAGACCCGCACCCACTGGCGGGGGGTGACACACACCCTCTCAGCCATTCCTAGCCCTGAGGAAGGAACATCCCAGAGCAGATAGTGAGGCTGTGATTGTCCAGCCCCTCTGCAAACACAGCTCAAAGCCTCCCCTGCTCCTGAGGAACAGACAACAACAAAATGCAAGAATACCACTTGGTTGAAAAGCACTGTGGTCAATCCTAGTTACCACATGCTAGTATGTCCTTCTAGCTACCCATCCCAATGTCTCCAAGGGCTGTAGGCACAGGGACATTCAGGCAAATTACTCTGAATTAGTAGCAGGCAGAGGATTGAAGGACAGGGGCTCACTAAACTGTACCCTACCCGTTTCACACATCTTTGTACCTCTGCTTTCGCAGCACACTCCATGAAGCCCCAGTCATCAAGTCTGCACAGTTTCAACCATTTGCCAAGCCCAGCTTTCCGGTAGTGTGATGCTGTGCAGGGATCTTGCCTTCATGGCTCAGAGTTGGCTACCTTGGTCCCAACCAAAGCAGTGTCCTGGGGAACGCTGGTGGGGCAACCATCTAGAGAGTGCTGAGTCACCTGGCACAAAGCATCCAGCCCTCTCAACCACCAGGGTCTTGCAGCTTGTGCCAGGAGAAGAGCTCGCACACACGTAGCACCTGAACCAGGCTCCTCACCCCAGCACCCACCATCAAGTGTAGGGCAGACAAGATTCACCCCCTGCAAGCTGCAGCCAGGAAAAATGCAGTGAATGCAGAGTAAGACCCTGACATAATTTCCTCCTTTTCTCTTTCTCCCACAGACTTCTGCTCCATCACTCCCACCAACATGCACAGACACTGGTCCTGGCAAAGTGAGGCTCAGGGAAGAGGTAGACACGACAAACTGGGCAGAAGGGAAGCTGAGCGAGCTACAGGGTAAACCTTCCTGCTCAAGGGGATGTGTATACATGACTTAACCGCTCCTCCATGTGATCTTGCAGCTCACGACTCACCCTCTGAAAATGCAGTGCTCATGGCAGTGTGCTGCAGGGATGGTAGGGCACAGGAACTGGGACCACCACAGACGCCCCTCTTGGATCTCAAATGCCCCCCGGCACCAGCATGCGGTGTCGGGGCATGAGCCATGGGGCAGCTCTTGCTGCCTCAACCCTGGGAAGCTCCAAAGGACCGCAGCAGGGACCGACTTTCTGCCCGCACCCGAGGTCGGGAAGCCTTGGCAGACCAGACCATTTGTAGCAGGATTCATGCTCCCTGTCCCTGACTGCATTTGTAATGGGATTTCATCGGCTTTAAGGCGGCTTATTCTGCCAATTAGCTTCAGCCAGTAAAATCCCTCTTCCCCTGAGCCCTGGGGGCAACAATCTGCTGAGAACATGTTCTTTCCCCGGTCTAGCCATTAAACTCACCAGCAGAGCTAGGAATTGTAAAAAAAAAAAAAAAAAAAGAAAAACGGGAAAAAGAAACTTGAAAACCCCTTTTGCATGGGGCCTTTCATCGCTGTTTACAGAAAAGCGCTACGAACCACTGGCCCTGGGAGAGAACCGTAATCTGCCAGCCCCATGCCTCTGCTTGCCTCCTCACCCAGCATGTCAGTGGCATCAGGCTGGCATCGGACTCCTAGCTGGCACCCAGAGCTGGGACCTGGGGCCAACCTGTAGAGCAAGGCAGGAGCCCATGCTGTCCTCCTCCTGCCAGGCTGCAAGACCTGCAGGGGCTTTCGGGGTACCAGAGGATGGGGTGCAGAGAAGGGGACACAGTCTCCTTCCCACCCAGCCCGGCTCCACGTGGAAATGCTCCGGTGATGGATGGAGTCCCCTGGAGGTACCAAGCTCCCTCATGTCCTGCTCTGCACACCCCCAGAAGGGGCTCAGCCCCCGGCAAGATTCAGCCAGCAAGGTGATGGTGCGGTGGAAAATGGGATGTTCTCTTGATTCCCGGCATGCGAAGGGGGGACTCGGGGTGCAGAGCACGTGCAGGCGCTAGGTACTGCCGCAACCAGACCTGACCCTG
>VXBL01005369.1:220946-275063 GCA_013400195.1 Aramus guarauna | reverse complement strand
TGGAAGGAGCCGCCGGGGGCACAGAGATGCCCAAACCCCCCCGCTAAATCAGGGGTGGGGTGGCGTGGGGAGAGATGCTGCGACTCCAGTCCCTTCGATCCCACTGCCCCGACGGGTAAACTGAGGCGAGGAGGGGGCGTCCCCGTTCGGCGAGGGAGGACTCACCTGGTGCGCAGGACCGGCCCGAGGGCCAGGCAGAGCAGCAGCACNCGCCGCCCGCCCGGCTCCGCGCCTCGCTCCGCGCCGCCGGAGAGGAAGGGGAAAGTTGGGCATCTCTTCTCCGACTCCGCGGCGGGGAGGGGCTCGGCGCAGCGTCCTACCTCCCCGCTCAGGGGCTGGCTCCCCCCGAGGGCTGAGCGCCAGCGGGGGGGGGGCGCACGGCAGAGGCAAACCCGCGCATCTGCCTGCCGCCGCGCTGCCGGAGAGCGAGCACCGTCAGCTGGTGTAAGGATCTCTCGCTCCCCCTTTGCGTAACGAGGCGCTTGATTTCTCTTAATAGTAGGTGTTGGTTTTTTTTTTTGGTTTTTTTTTTTTTTTTAATGCACAACAGTTGGGGTTTTTCCTTAAAAAGAAAAAAAAAAAGAGAGAGTGGGTAATTGTTAAAATAAGCAAACCGTCAGGCATTGCTGGGCTGAGCTGCACGGGATATGCAGCAGAGAGAGGGTCCTTTCCTACCTGTTGGGGCTGTTGTCCTGCAAAAGAAGCTGGGAAGGTGCGTGGGTGGGAGCTGCGGGACAGTTGGGGGTTGCAGGTGGGCTGTGGGCTTTCAGCCTGCCGCACTCTGCTCTCCTGGTTTGCTGAGCTGCGCTTGGGCATTTCTTTTCACTGCTGGCATCTGAGTTGTAAACAGGAATAACAGATTCCTTCTTGGTGAGTGTTGGGTGAGAGTTGCTCAGAACCAACTTTGTTAGAGCTACATGAGG
Organism: Aramus guarauna; assembly: GCA_013400195.1. Taxonomy (NCBI): domain Eukaryota; kingdom Metazoa; phylum Chordata; class Aves; order Gruiformes; family Aramidae; genus Aramus; species Aramus guarauna. The sequence goes on along the minus strand of VXBL01005369.1, from coordinate 274,140 downwards.
TACCAGTAATTGTCCTTCATCATCTGGTTACAGCCATGAGTTGCAGGAGCCAGACAACAGAGGGGCCTGGTCCTGCATCTCCCAGAGCGGCTGGTAACACTGGTGACAAGTGGGAATTTGGTGCCACCTCTCTGGACTGGAGTGGGATCATCCCTGCTACTGAGTGAGACCGAGGACAACTGGCTCACTCCTGGTCCTGTCACAGCTTTCCCCACATAAGCATGGGTAAATTAGTTCTCTGCTCTCCATCTGCAGCATGTTGGTAACCACTGTCTCATCTGCTCAGCTCGGCAGGATGGAGAGATACCTGTTCCCTAGGTGCCTATTCAGTGCCTAATGGCCAGGACCAGCGTTGGTGGGGACTAGGAGTGCTACAGGACTACAAGCAGTAAATAACAGCAGCACACTTGGGTGATTTTTCAAGGCTCTTCCTACAGAGGCTCTACCTTGCTGATGCTTGCAATGATCACCTTAAGCCCTCAAGCATGAGATCTGAGCAGCCTCAAAGCCATAGGGGCCAGCTGCAGGCATTGCAGCTTGGAGATGGCATTTCCCTGTAATGAAGCAGCTGCAGATTATGTTTCGTTTACTGTATGCAAAGAAGCTAGCTCTGGGATGGCAGAGTTTACAGGAAGCACACGTCAAAAGAGTAAATAATGAATATCAAAGCAGCAGTGAAGGTGAAAAGAGCCCTTTAAGCTTCAAAGCAAGCCAGTGGATTGCCCCAGAAGTTCTTCAGGGATCCAGATGTTGGGAAAGGTGCAAGAGCAGCTGCAGGGAGGATGTAGCTGTGGAGGATTCTGATCATGACCAGATCACAGAAAACCCAGGGGTTCATATATGTGCTCTCAGCTCCCCCTCAAGATGCAGGATGTGAAGTGGTATGTGAGGAAATTCATGGGACTAATTTCTTTTGACCACCCCTTCTGCTACCTGAGAACTGAGAGATCTGGGGAGGACTGGTGCTTGGAGAGCTGGAAATGGTCTGAGCAGTGTTAGGGAATCACAACATCCATTTATGATGCTGTTCTGGGGACACGTTCCAGACACTTGTATGCACTGGGAGCATCCAAGCAGCTGTCCTCCCTGATCTTCTCCTTCATCTCCACAGGTTTCTTGTAACCGATACTGAGTCTTTTACTTGAACCAAGGATAAGAATGAAGTGTGTTGATGGTGTAGGAGAGCAAGGGGAGAGTGCTGCTTTTCAAGCAAACACCTTATTTATCAACAGCACAGACTCAGCCTGGGAGAAACCTATTTCAAATTCACAGTGTATTATTTTGACCAGGAAAAAACACACTCAGTCTAAATGCTGAGAAGGACAGAATGTCCTGCACCAGTGTTTTGGGAAGAAATGGTCCCTGTTTTCCACTTCGAAGAGACATTTGTTTTGAGGTCTACTGTCATGGGATTCTCCAAACTTAAACAGGAGATGAAATGTTTTATTCAAGAAGCTTTTTGTCCCTTCTGGTATTTCAGTTTAACCAGCAAACTACTAAAACCTATTATTTACAGGGTTCTCATGAGCAGAGAGATAGGGTGCCATGCTGCCACAGTAAATGAGAGTTTGATCGTACATTCCTTACTGCAGGATTTAGCCCTGGGAGACAAGGAGACAATTCCAGCCCTGGTCCAGGATCCCAAACCTTGGCAGTCTTTCAGAGGGAGCCAGAGAGTCCTGTAGGAGTCTGGGCACATCTGCAACCCTTTCTGAATCCTGCTGTGCTCTCTCAAAAGCTCCTTTGCAGTGTCAGTCATGAAATCTGTGCTGCCTGCTTCTGTGTTGGTGGGTAGTGTTTATGACTGCAGGCTGGAGCAGCAGGTGAAGGCAGGAGGCAATGCTCTGCCCTCCTCTTCCTTGTGCAAGGGGCTGGTCACTCCTTGCCTCAGGCAATGCCAAAAACAAGGAGTGTCTCTCTTCAAGGAGACTGCTCTACTTCTGGGCTACGTCAGGAGTGCTGTACTGAGGGAAAATAGATATAAGTGGAGAAAAGTATAAAGCCAAGGTGTTTAGGAGCTTGTTTCTGAGAAAACTCAGGCTCTTGGCATTAGCAAGATCCTCCTCAGACAGGTATCTTTCCAGGGTGGAGGAGCAAGAACTGCAGGACTGGAGGACCCTGGGCAGAGACAGATCCCAGAGGGCTCTTCAGGAACTGGTCAGGCTTGAGATCACTGCTGGCAGAGCTGGTGACACCAGAACAAGGAGCTTCCAGGGTATTTGCAGGCAGCCACTGCCAGGGCCATGCAGCAGACAGCTCCGAAGGGCTGTGTGGAGGTGAATTTGCCTTTCCTTCCTCCCATCACTGCTCCACATCATCTGTCTGAGGACAGAGCACAGTTGTCCTTGATGCTCACTCTCCTCCTGGTAATGAACCAGGGCTTGTGCTGTTACCTAGCCAGTGCATCCTCCAGGAGCAAGACAGGTTCCCATGCCGAGGTTTCCCATGGATCTCCTCCCCATGCCCAGGGTTGTGGGCTCTCGCAGAAGGTTGCGAGTCTCCTGTAGCAGCATCCATGAGGCTGAGTGTGCTGACACACCTGGGACAAAAGTGGTGAAGGACATCTGAGGAGAAGCTGGTTACAGGGTCCCTTTGGAAAACTTGGGGGATGAAAAATCCTGTATAAGCCTCAACCCTCTTCTCCGAGTTGGGGCAGGTCCTGCATGGTAGAAACATTTGTTTACCAGGGCATTTGTTCAACATAGCCAAGGTTTTGTCTTTTTTGGGCTCACCAGGCAGACCAGGCACAGCAGCAGATGCTGCATCTGGGCTCACATGACATTAGTAACCGCTCCAGCTGGGCTCTGGCTTCCCACCATTATGGACAGTGATGATATGTGAAGCACATAGGACACAGTTTGGATTTTAGGTGCTGGAGTAAACCTGCAGTGCTGACAGATAAAAAAAAATGTGTTTGGAGCCTGAACAAATGTGACGTGAATATTTTCCACGGAGAATGAAGGGTGTGGGAGGACAGCCCAGGCCGTAGCAAGAGTTGGTGCAAACTGTCCCAGAAGGTGACAAGAGCGTTGACGGCAATGAGAACTTTACTTTTATCCTGTGCTGCTACATCAGGCCAGGCCTGAAGGAGTCTCCACTTCCCTTCCACTGTGGGCAGTTCCTCTTCAAAATTATATGCTTAGTGAGATCACCAAACAGATAGGTGATCTGATCCTGGGTGTCAGAACAGTTACCGATGTTATCCTGGGGATGGGAAAGATGCCATTTCCTGCACTTTTATGGTTCTGCTCTTCTGGTGCTCTCCCCAGCTCAGGGGTTAACATGTTACTTTCCTCCTAGGGATCACTACATGAATGGAGAAAATGTACATGGAAAAGGGTGGGGAGGGAGAGAGAATTGGTAGCATTTGACAAAAAAGAGAAAAATCTCAGCAAATTGAGCACCAGGTGTTTCAATACTTTTTGAAATGGAATTCGTAGCCATGCCATCCATACGCCTAATGTTGTACGTCCAGTACAGGACCATGAGCTAGTATTTTGGCATGTTTCCCCCAGAATAACTCCCAGGCAGTACATCCATATTTTAAATGCTGTGTGACTGCTGACACAAACTTTGGGGACATGCAGCTGCAGGAACAGGAGCAGCTGCTTCTCTTCACCATAGAAATGCAGCTGCCTCTGGATGGAGACACACTAGCTCCTTGTCAACTTGTGCTGCAGTAGTTCAGGGTAGAGGAAAAGGAGCCAGGAAGGTCATGGAGGCAACAAAAACTAAAAATGGTTTTCCTTATGTATTGGGATGTGATATTGGGATGTGAACACAGTGATTCTTCTCGTGGTTGCTCAATAGCTGGGAAAAACCTGGGCTCAAGGCTCTCCAGAGGATGCACTGGGATTCAGAGCAGAGCCTGCACATGCAGAAGATGGCACTCACAACCAAAACCCCATGGATGGATGTGGCCAGCAGTAACCCTGCCTGACCCCTTCCATACTGCAGCTCTGAAAGCGCAGCTGAGGGCACATCCCTGGCCTCCCTGGCAGGATTTAAGAGAGTGAGAGAGGGAAGCACAGTTGCCTATTATTGTTAATACCCTTAGGCATGTCTGTCCAGAGATGTAGGGATTTCAATGACTTCTCTCTACACTGGCACGGGAATGTTTATACACCAGTAAATAATGTTAACTGCTCATCTGTGGCTGAGCTTAGCTGTTGCAATTACAACCATTTCCAGCAGCTGATCTGGGTCCTGCACTCTGCTTTCCCTCTTGCCCTGGCTCTGTGCTTTGCCTGGCAGTTTGACATTTTGTCAGCCTGAGGATAACGCAAGTGGAGAAACCAGTGAAAGAAGCTTTCCTCCCAGAGCTGAGGCAGAATGTAGTCCCTGCTGTGGCAGGTACCAATTGATCTGGGGTCACATGAGCTGTGTTGTGTTGCTGTCTCTTATGGGACTGACTCCAAAGCCCCGGACAGATGCCTGCAGTGATCTCATATTCTCACCTCTTTCCTTCTTGGGAGCTACTAGGCATTTTCAGGCTCCTTTATTTTCATCCTCTGTGAAGCTCTGGTGTCTCCCCTAGCAAGAGGGTAATGCCCCTTTTGCTCAAGTGCCTGAATTCAAGGGACACATTTTGGAGGGGCTGGGTTTTGTTTTAGGGAGGCAGTGATTGGGACTGTAGCTCTGCAGTCCATGGTGCCACCACCACAGGCTGCATTAGCAAGAGCTTACTGGGGAGGTGACCAGCTGAGAACGGGCTTGGCACACCTCAATGCTCTTTGCCCATCTGGCATGTGGGGTCCCCAGCACCTGCCTGCTCAGGGCAAGGGCAGTGCCTGCTCCTCACCTGGAGCAGCTCGGCAGCCCCTCCTCCACCCCTGGCCCAAAGCATCATTCGTTCAGGAGGAAGAGAACATCCTCTCTGCTGCTATTAACCACTCCCAGATGGGGGGGAAGCAACGGGACCACCTTTCCTTCCATCTCCTCTTGGCCCAAGTGGGATACAGCAGGACAGTCGGTCCCCATGGCAGCCCTGAGAGACCCCATGACACCAGGGTTCTCCTGAGTCCATGGCAGAGCAGGGCTGCTCTCCCAGTCCACCAGCTGTAGCTGCTCTCTGCTGCTGGTACTGTCATTTGCACCCTGTCCACCTCCACACCCTTGTGAGCATCCATGATGCTCTTCAACCCATGCCCACAAGAGTACATGGAGAAATGCCAGCACTGCTCTCTTCCTCAGCTCCATGATCTCCTGTGAAACACCGACCTCGATCGATGCTGCACTGCGCATGAGCCCAGCTGGCTGCCAGGCATGGTGAGCCCCACTCAAGTACCCCCTCCCCCACTTTCGATTCCAACCAAGTAGTCCTCGCACCTCATCAGGTGGAAATCCAGACCCTGTTCGGCCAACACAGCCAGTGCCACAGTGCCCAGCATCCACCGTCCCCCTCACCTTCAGTTTTCTCCCCCTCCATCCCAGCCCCTCCAGTTGCCAAAAGCAATCAGTGGCAGCTGAAGTGCAAAGAAGCTGACACTGTGAGCCGTGGCTTTCGTGCTTGGTGCCCTCCAGCTTCAGCACTCCCAAAGTCATCGGAGCAGAAATGCCTGTACACGCAGCGCTTCTCCAAAAGAGAGATGCTGGCACTAGGATCTGGTAATTGCCAGCACGTCAGGAATGAGAGATCTTCTCCTAATACTCACTAAGCTCCAATCTTAATCTTGTTTGTCGCTGTTAAGTCTCGGAGAAATCGGGCCGATGCGTTGAAAGGAGGTAAAATAAAAAGATTCAAGAGGAGGCTGAAGTCTCTTCAGAAAACTGAAGAGAAATAATCTTCAAAGGTTCCCACAAGCCTGCACACCCCAGCCTGGAAAAGCAGAACAGATAAACACTGAGAACAGCAGTGGGAGCCTTGGTGGATTTGTTTTACAGTCTAGTATTTTGTGGAAAGAGACAGAAGAGTTAAGGCTGTGATATCAGAAAGCAGTTACGGGATCTCAGCACCCAGGACTTGACCCCATCCCTGGAGTCACTGCTGCCTGGCAGGCTCAGGTCCTGGAGGCAAAGCCCAGTTCCTGTTTCCCCACCAGGCTGGGGACCAGCCAGAGCAGTGGCACATGAGGGTCTGGATGCCTTTCCCTGGGTGAGACCCCTCAGGCAGGTCTGCAGCCCTTTCCCATTGCCCCAGCTGCGAGCAGGATCCAGCCAGGTGGAAAGACCTGCAAAGAAACAACCTGTTCTGGGGGATGGAAGGAGTTGCCTTGGGCAGATGGCCTCTGCCTATGTCCAGGCAGGGCATTTGCTGCCCATCATCCTGGGATCTCAGGGCAAGGAGCCAGGGCAGTGCAGCAGCTTGCTCCCACCACCCTGCCGGGGGCTGCGTCACCCCTCCTGCATCCCGTTGCCTTGCAGCATCCCTCCAGACAGACCTGTACCAGCACTCTCTCACCCTCACATGAAGGACACACATGGAGGGGTCTCCCCTCTCTTTGTATTCTCCTCTGAGGCCTGGGGGGTTCCTGCAGTGGAAGCTGCTTCCAGACTATGTACTTGTCACTGCCCGCCTAGCTGCTGCTGAATCCCTTCCTCAGCTCACAGATACTCCCTGACAGACCAAGGCAACACATGTTGCCATTAAATAAAGGCCTGCTTGAAAGGTGCTGCCTTTTCACCTTGCAAAAAGTGTCTGTGTATGGAAGAGACCAGGGATCATCCCTGGCATACTCCAAATGCACGCCAATGTGGCACACGCCTTTGTCCCATGCACTGCAGAGGGACGTGCCCAGCCTCTGGGTGTTTGCAGAAGGAGTCGCGGTGCAGAGATGTAGATAAGCTGAACCAGATCGTGACTGTGCAAGCAGGGTGGGATCTAATGGGAGTCCCACAAAGTGGGGGCAGCCTATCTGCAGGCTTTTGGCTAGACCCTGCAGCAGGGAGGCAAAGCACTAGCTCCTTAGGCAGCCGTACCAGCTTCAGGCTTTGCAGCAAATTTTGCCTTTGTCATTGCCCATGTGTTTGGTGGACAAGGGACTCCTGTCTTCTAGGAGGCTGTTAGAAAATGCCTTTTAACAGCAGTNAAAAAAAAAAAAAGAGCAAGCCATAATTACGCCCACACAGCTCTCCACGCTGTGCTAAACTTCACCTCCCCGTCAGAAATGCACCCGCACTGATAGAGTGGATATGTTGATTAAAAGTCCCCCAAAATGAATAGATCAAGAGAAATTTGCCATACCCCTGCAGCAAGGGTGAAGTGCTTTTTAATTAAGGACAAAAAGATGCAAATGTCCTGAATCATCACAAGCAAATAGCAAAATAGCACCTGTCAGAATATTAAAAAACAAGCACTCAGCGTTCCCTTGTGATCAGCTCGAAGGAGGCCTTGAGTTAAAAAAAAATAAAAATTCCACTGAGAGTTGAAAAATGTAATAGGCTGAGAGTGAGCGAAGAAAATGGCTCAATAAAAACAAGCAGGTATTACTTGCTGGTGATTTTGGCATGGTAATGTGTCAGCGCGGCTGACAGAAGGGATGTGAGCATCCCTGCAGGCAGCAGCCTGCGCCAGACCTGCTCAGAGGCCGGCACGAACGCCTGTCCTTGGGGACAGCACGAGGCACTGTTGACCTGCCCAACCTGCCCACAGGCTCCTTCCCATCAGCGGCAAAGTCCCGCTCCTCCCAGGTGCAAGATCCCTTCCTGCCACCCAACAAAGCCCGTAATCACGAGCACTCAAATAACCCCAGTCAGCTCGGAAAAAATGAGTTAATGCACACTGAAATGCTTTGCTGGAGGATCAGCCTTGGGGTCTGCTCCATGCCAATCCCCTCGCCTGTGTCAGACCTGCCTGTGCTGAAGGAGAGAGGATTTAAGTCTTTTTGGGTAATGAAGGCAACAGGGTTGCATTTCAGAGTCATGCGACATGACCCCATAAGCCATTCTCCTCCTCACTGTGCATTTGTTGGGGAGGCAGCCTGGGAACACGCAGGAAGGGTCCTGTACGTGTCCAGAGCCTTTATTATTAAGATTGATTACAGGGGAAACAGGCTGGAAAGGATGTCTGGACGCTGATGCTGCTGGGGAGGTGTCTCAGGCTGATTAGGGCAGACAATTATTTTCCCACATTGAAAGGGTTAAATGAGTGAGGAGGTTTGGGGAATTCTTTTGCATTTTTGGGTGTTTTCATTGCTTACTTTCACCTAACCCTCTTTGCGTTCAGGTTAAAAACCCATGCATGGGGGGACATGGTGCTGCGAGGAGCGTCCCACACATGCAGCCTCCCCTCCAGCCTCCACCTGCCGGGCTGCCCTCCAAAACCGTGGCTTTGAGCACTCCCCAGCTTAATGATGGGGCTGAGGCCACTACTGTACCAGAGTCAGGAAGGGATGAGGGCTGGGAAAGGCAATGAAAGGAGCAAGTGTCGGGAATCACGGCGAGAGCCAGCACAGCCCAGAAACAGTGACAAAGGGCCGGGGCTGTGAAAGGAAGGCAGAGCGAAAGGGAAATGCCTGGAATAATAAGTGACGGATGGATGCCTTTGAAGGGGACTCCGATATCTTGGGTCTCCCGCCTGACCTACTTAAAACTGGCATAATCTGATGAATGAGCATCCTCCGGCTCTAAATATAAACTTCGCTCCTCTTTATTTAAATTCCTTCCCTCTGCCACCCAGGGGTAGATCTGTGGTTGACAGCTGGGTGCAAGGCACTGTACGTATTCCATAGGTCCATAGGTCCCAGAGTCCTGCAGAAGGCCCCCCCTCCCTGCCTGGGGAGAGCTGGGGACCCCAGGGAGGCTGCTGGGCTCTTTTCCCATGAGAACGGGCTGTGCAGCAGCAAAGGCACCAGCAAAGAGCCCAGAGGCACAGCACTGGCATTGCACCATTTTCTAGCAGCCTATTTATGAACAGGAGTAAAACTGTGCTCCACAGGGCATTGCTGATAGGGGAATTATGGGATGCACTGCTGTCAGGTAGCCATTCCCAGTGCAAGTTGCAGAAAACTGTACATCAGGAGCCAAAAGTCAGGGGTCACCCATTAGCTCCTTGTATACATGTGATTTACAGTCAAAGATTTTTCATTTTAAATGAACCACAAATCTGGTGCACAACAGTCTTGAGGTATCTAAACAATTGTCAAATTTAGGCAGAATTTGGCAATTAGCTTAAGTGAAAAGAAAACAAACAAAACCACAATCCAAGAAAAAACAGCTGCAATCAAAACACTTTTTTCAACCTGTTTTGAAAGGAAATGTTTTGCTTAAGAATGCCAAAATGTTTCATCGATCTATTTTCTAAATTAAATGTTTCAAAATTTTCCACTTCAGCACACCATTGTTCATTTAAAATTCGACCTTCTTTAAATAAAAAGGGTAGAAAAAGAACAACTGTTTTGGTTTGAACAACATACTGAGATGACAAGATGAATTTTTTTCATTTTTCCCGTTTCATTGGAAAGCCATATTAAAAAAAAAACAAGACATTTTGATTCAATCTGAACCAAATTTAATCCATTCCTCGCTCCGCTCCAGAGCAATTTCCATATCTGCCTTGTGCATTCCCTGGAGAGCCGCTCTTGCTGCAGCCCCAGCCCCGCGTGCAACTCTCGGCATGCACAGCCGGCGCCGGCACAAAACTGGATGTTCAAGCAGCTCAGCAGCGATCAGGTACCCAGCATGGGGCCAGCTTTGTGAGAGACATAGTGACTGCTGGTGGTAAAACTCCAGCAGAAATGAAGACGCCTAAGCAGTGAGACGGTCGAGGGCAGAGCAGTGGAATGGACAGTTCTTGCAGGAAGCCCAGCAGCAGCGCGTCCCTGGCTGAGACGCACACTGCGCTGTTCTCAGGCAAGAGCAGCTGCCACCACCCCACACTACTGGGGTATAGCCAGGGATGCTGCTTCTCTGCTCTCATCCTTCCTGCAAGAACTGCAAAGCCAGGACATGCCAGGGGCTTCTGGAGCTCCAGGTCTTCCCATTGTCAAGTGGGGAGCAAGGCGGGTTTGGTGAGAATTCCCAACAGATGAGGGTAAGACTCATAATATTGTTTTATCAAGGTCTTTCATGAAGCCCTTACAGCTCCCATCTCCCTAAGGATAAAAAATTTCCAGCTCCTAGGCGCTGGGACTTTATGAGGTATTTAAGAACATTCATATGGTTTATTCAATTTCCTGGCCTTGGTGGCAAAAATGTATGTGGGATTAGAAAGGAAAAACAATTAAATTACAGCCCAAATCATTACAAAAAGCCAGCAAGCTGAATGTCTCTCAGTACCACCAAAAGAATTAGATGAGTTTGTTCCCTTTGTGGAGATAGGCCTTGTTAATTTTCTTGGCAGGATCTCCCATGTTAAAGCAACAAGGCAAATGTTTGCTTTGACTTTTTGACAGTGTTTGTGAACACTGGGAATCTCAGGGGGGAAAGAAAAAAAAGATAAATTTTCTTAATCTGAAATGCTACACATGCTAATTTTTGCAAAGCTCAAATATAGGGTCAAATTTGAACTGAGAGTCTCCTTGAAGGAGGAGGAGGGGCAGAAGATAATATTTGGTAAAGAGAAGAGAAAGATGAGACAGGCAAAGTGGATTTTTTTAAGCTCGCAGGGAGATACTAAGCTCAATAATCAGACAAGAAAGGCAATGAGCAGCTATTAAAGCAGCAGCCGTTTTAAGAGCTGTACTCATCTGAAAGCGACTTTTAGTTCTTGTGAAAACTGCCGCCTTAACAGCTGTCCCAATTAGACCCAGCCAGAAATTTCCCAACAAACCAACATTTTTGTCAGAAAATAATTCGCTGAGTCTGAAATGCTCCAAGTTGGCTGAACTTTTGTTGAATCGAAAAGCGGGGCTCCAACCGGGTCCAGCGCTCAGCTGCCAGATTTGTGCTACGAGCGGCAGCACTGACGAAAAAGTCAATTTTGCTGAGCAGCTGCAGGCGCCAGGAAGCTCCTGGTTCCCATAATTTATGTTTGGGATTTGGTTTGAGTTGGGAAAAAAAAAAAAAAGGCAACTGAGTTCCTTATAAACTTGAACTTGAGCCAGCTGAATTTGCTCATGCCATGATCCCATATGCCTGACCCATTTTAGGATCTGGTGGCTGGATCTGCAAGAAAAATAAACCCAAAAGTGCTGTGGAAGTGGCTCCTGCCAAAAGAGATGGCTCATGGCCGTGCCCACCTCTACGTGACCCCGCAGCCAGCAGGTCTCCTGGGGTTTCTCCTTCCCTGGGGTGGCCCTAGCAGAAACATCCTGATGTTCCCTTCCTCCTCTTTTATTTTTTAAGTATACTTAAAAAATAAAAGCCATAACTACATTTATTGGGTTTTTTCAGCTACGTCTTTGAAACCTGATGTGTTACCACTGGACATATCACTGGATTTGTTCCAGTTGCCTCACTGCATCATAAACTTATTAAAAGGAGGAAAAAGTCAACAAGACTTAGTCCAGGAGACCCTGTGCAAAGCTTTGCATGAACATGGAGAGATTTTAACTAGCTGTACTTAAATTAATTGGTTGTTTTGGTTTTTTTTGTTGTTGTTTTGTTTTTTTTAAAGTCACCAGGCAGGACAACCCAGACTCACCCCAGCCACCCTCCAAGGGTCTGCCAGGCTCCAAGGCAGATGCTGGGGACAGAGGAGCCCTTGGGGAAAAAAGCTGTTAATGCCCTGTGCAACTCCTGACCAGCGGGGAAAAGCCTTTCTGTGAGTGGTGATGATTAATTACTAATGATAATTAACCTACAACAACAGTGGCACTCAAACTAGAGCAGAGGCACACGTCCCATCATGTGCAGCTCTGAAGGAAAACAGAGCCCCTTCCCCAGAGGGATTTCATTTAAAAATTGCCTAGAAATGATGACTGATGCAAATGGAGCTTTCCCCCAGATGAGCACTCTCCAGGGCAGTTTGCAGAGCCTGCTGTAGGTAGCGGTTTCCCCCTGCTGCTGGCTATTGCTCATGGAGGGGCTCTGCTCCTTCACCGGGTGGCTCTGAGAGTGTCTCCATGGGTCTCAGTGCACCAAGCTTCCCTGTGCCCCGGGGAGAGGTGCTTTCTCAGGGCCCCACTGCCTCCCCGTCACCAGTCCCATCTGGTGAGCATCACTTGCTGGCCCCATCACCATGCAGGCATGGTACCAATGCTGCCTATCGTGCTGCCACTTACACTAACAGAAATGTAGGGGTACTGGGCTGGAGCTTGCAATCATCCCCCTTTGGTCTATAAAAGTGATGCTAAGGGCTTCTTGCTAAAGGCCCTCTGAAGCTAGGAAAAAAAAAAAAAAGCATCTGCCACTGTCTCCATTTCATCTTGCAAGCTGTGAGATCCCACCTCCCTCACTGCCTATCCCTGCTGACAGTCGTGCTTCCTGCAGAGCAAATGGGCTTGAAACTCTACCATCAAAGTCATTTGCATTGATTTCCATGGCCTGGTTTCTCTTTCTGGATTCTCCTCATCCCTGTAGCTGCCCTGCCCCATCAGAGCAGGAGCACCAGTATCTTGCCTATTTGAGGTTTTGCTGTATCCCTGTTTCCTTCCCAGAGGAAAACAAAATATCGGTGCTGGACACCTGTGTGTCCATGCAGGTTTAGCAGCACACACACCGAGCTGCTTTTGCTTGACCCAGTCCCAAGGTGGAGGTGGATGTTTCCCCGCACACCGTTTTCCAGCCAGCTTTCCCATCTCCCTCACGGGTCACATCAGCAGCTCACCTGTTCCCGCGCCCTCTGTTTCCTGTCAGCCCAGCTCACTCAGCAGCCCCTGCTTCTGTCCCCTAATCAGCCTTCCCCCTCGAAACCTCTTGGACAAAGGGCTCAGCCCCAATGGGCCAGTTGCCTCGGTGGGTGGCAGCTGGTGCCCCCAGCCCAGTAGCTCCTGAAAGGGCTCCTTCTGCTTTCTGTCCTGCTCAGAAAAGGACTGTAACAGTGTCTTTCGCTCGGGGAGAAAAGAGGGTCTCCATGGCAGCTAGGAACAGCACTAGCATGACAGTAAGACTGTGCAAGAAACCTGATATTTTTTGTCTTAGAGAAAATGCTTCTATTTTTGACAAAAGGCCTTTTTGAGGTATGAAAGCTCTTATGAAACTTCTCCCGCATCAGTGCTTTACATAAACTATTTTTCTGTAGTTGTGTTGTTCATTGCACACATTTTACACCAGTGTGAACTAGTTTATCTGCAGAGAATGGAAACCAGAGCCAGGCTGCGGAGCAGGGCCTCCCACAAGCCACATCCTCTGCAGGTCATCTCATCCAAAGCCATGCCTATCACAAACAACACTTCAGCCTGGTGCAACTCCTCCCAACAGGGCAAGAGCCACACTACAGAGCGAGAAAAGGGTCTCACCAGCGTGAACATCACCTTTAGCCATGCAGGAGGAGCGTGTAAATGGGCCAGGAAACATCATGCAGCGCACCCTGAGTCACAGCGCCCGCCAGTGGGAGCTGCAAAGGTGAACGGCATTCTGCTGTTACAAAGTGCTCCTGAGGAGCCCGTGGCCCTAGAGCACGTGGGGAGGACGGCCAGCTACATCCTCATAAGGATTAAGAGGGTGAAGAGTCCATTCATTACAGTACTATCACAGTCTTACTTTTTTTTCTCTCCAAGCCTCAGATGTCAGGGCTGATAGCAGATAGTTTGTTACACAGCGAATGTACAGTAATAGGTCAGAGGAACAAGTGAAAATGCCACCTTTGAGGGGAAATAGATCATTAAAATGTCACAGTAGTACCTTGGGAAGCCAACCAGAGATTCCAGCTGCAGTTTCTTGCTCCCTCTGCTAAGAAAAATAAATAACACCTGCCAAGCGAGACTAGGCCTTTCTTTTCTAAAGAGATTACTATTTTTTTTATATCACCATTGTTTCACATCACTTTGCCAGCAAGAGAGTCATGATCTCATTTTCCATTGCCACAAAGTCTGAATTTGGGGGAGTAAAAACTTTCCTCCAAGCCTGGACTAAAGGATTAAAGGAGTGCTCTGGGGACACTATCACAGAAGGGAAACCTATACACCACCCCACCTCCCAGCACGTCTGAAGAACATTAAATTAATGGCAGTGCTATGCTGGAGTTATTCCCTTTTCTAGCTTTTCACCCTCAGTGCATTTTTTCCAGCAGCGATTTGACTATGTGGGTCTTTGTTTCTGCTCTCCTATACACACTGCTATTGGTCACCATCTAAGTGCCCTAGCGATTACCAGACCCTCATCCCATCATGTGAAGCAACATTGTCCATTGAAAAATATCATGTTCTACGGCTGTTTGCAGCTCTGAAGCTGTCTTGGTTGGAGCCTGCAGGGGATTTCTCAGTGTTCAGCTCCCTCAGCTGTGTAATGGAAGAAATAATCCTTCTCTTTAGCATGTGCCCTTAGCATTGAGGAACACCGCGCTGCTGTCATCGACCAGTGTCCATAGAAATTTTCTTTCCAAATACCTATGGACGGAGTTCAGCACAGTAATAGCATGTTTTAGAAGAGGCCACAGTAGGTAAAGCCAAGTCCTTACTGTGCCTCTTGTCCCATCTCCCAGTGGCTGCCCAGAGGAGATGCTAAGGAAAGGGGCAGGTATGCATACAGTTCCTCCCTTTCTAGGAGGACCCTCCAAGTTTCAGAAAGTCATCTCTCATGAGTTGCCATAGTCCTGTTGTCTCCTTGCTTTCCCAGGCTCTTGCTCTGCCCCCATCAGGGCTGGGAATTGATTCCCACACCAGCTCAGGATGGAGAAGCTGAACCAAAAAAAACCCCAGACTTTGACTGCTGTTGAAGTACCTTATCTAGGTGGCTAGTCACAGGACAGCTGATGGCCGCAGCTGCCACCACTCCCAGCTTTTCTCCACATTTATGTCCTTCTGCTTCCCCTCTGGAGGACCAGCTCCACAGCCAGCCTAAACCTTCCCAAAACTCAGAGCACACAAGGTCTCAACGTGTTGACAACTTTACTCTCCCCCTGCACCATGCCTCAGTGCTTAATTGTTCTAATAGTTTTTCAAAGGCTTCATTCCTCTTCTGCCATAATTCAAGTCTTTGTTCCATGCCATGGTGCAGAGGGAGGACCGAAAAAAAAAAAAAATCAGACACCAGGGGACAGACGACTCCTTCCCTTTGACCATGCACACAAGGAAAATCAAAGCTACCTGGGTTTTTGTTTGTCAACACCAATCTGGTCCAGGAGAGATAATAACCACAAATGCACAGGGCTGGGGTGCAAAGAATGGGAAGGGAGCGCAGTATTGTGGCTGGCTGAATGGTTTGACTACTGGCAAAGAAAGCCTTTTGTCCACTGATATTTTTTTTCCTTGCAGATTACTTTATTGGTTATCTTTTGTGTTTCCCCTCTGTCTTCCCAAGCATCTTACTACTCCATTTGGAGGATATTTCCAGAAGTTTAGGGGTGAATAGAAAAGCCTAATTCAAAGCAAGGGCTTTGATCTGAAACCCCACTTCTATAAGGGACATTAACACTGTGCTGGAATCTAACTGCATCAGTTGAATTCACCCTGGCAAACTTTTTAACTCTTTGCCCAGTGCTTTTGATGAGCAATTTTCAGTCTGTCAGGCACAGATTAACCTTTGTGTTCATCTATCTTCAGGGTGATCTCTGTGCTGCAGGGTCAACTAGCTAGATTGGATGATGGGATGATTTTTTTTTTAATCAGAAGAATCACAGATAGCAAGTAAATGAAAAGTTTAAAAAAACAAATTAATATTTATTATGATAAAATTCAGTGTCCCTTTTGTTTGCAACATATCCATGCATCAGGGGGATTGTGATTGTTTTGAACTTCTCTGATCAGCTCTAGCCCTGACCACAGGAAATAAGCTAGGAAGATTTGGAGTCATGCCACACAAACAGGTTCAAGGCAGGGAGACACCTAAGAACCAGAATATATTCACAACTGCAGCTTTGATTCTCCAGTCTTCCTGGACAGGGAGAGAGGGATTGTTTAACCTTGAAATTCCAAAATGGCCTTGGTGTCCACAAAGGTTTTTGAAAGTGCTTGCAACACAGCGGGAGCCAAGGATTAAGCTCTCAACCCATGTTCTGTCCCTGAATAGCTGTCCTGATCGCTAATAAAGTGAACTCTGTGGTCTCAAGAAATATTTATCTACATGATTAAAACTCCCTGCTATTGTGCATGACTGGCAGCCAGCAGCTGGGAGCAAAACGATAGAAGCCCTTCAGCCTGAGCTGAAGTGCCCCTGCTGAGCAGAGCAAGGGCGAAGAGAGGGTCAGAATAGCTGGGGGGTGCCAATGGGGACAGAGGTGCCTTGTCAGAACTGTGACAGCATCATTAGCACCCAAGCCAGAATAGCAGGGAAGCTGGGCTCAGGGCAGAGGGAGGCTCAGAGACAGCATCTCCATGCACTGCCACTGCCCCCACGTAGCCCTCATCTGTCCCCCATTTACGTAAGCCTCACTTACCTCAAATGCTGCAGAGGAAAGACCTGCAGCTCAATAATAGCTCCTGCAAAATGCAGCACTTAACAAAACAGGCTCTGCTCTTGTGTAGCTCCTTCCAGAGGGTGGGGAGCCCTCAAGGGCAACAGGTTGTGACTCCGCAGCCTGTAAGACCAAGGGGAGTGGCATCCTCAGAAGGAAGGGCTACAGTCAACTCCTGCTACTGAAATTTTGGCTTCAGGTGGGAAGCCACTTTGCACCACCAGTGTGAATACCACAAGCTGGGCAAGACTAATAGAGAGCTGCAGCCCTTTCAGGTATTGTGAAAGCAATGGAGCAAGGAGACAGAGCCTGTATGCCACCTGAGAAGTCCTGTCATGTTCTGGAGTATTCCAGGCTGACATGAACCTGTTTTTTGAAGTGCTGTCCTAGAAACCATCCTCTTGTGTACTGCTGCAGCAGCACTGCACATCCCACTGGCCATAGGGAGATCCTGGCACATGGGCACAGAAACCTGGGGGCTCCTCTTGGAAGAAACATAACCAAAGACACTCCAAAAAACCCTGAGTCAGGCATCAAGCAGCAGGCGCATAGCTGAAGAGCACTGGACCGATATCACGTTAACCCTGCCTCTATGGGCACTGGCCACACACACACCATGGTGCAGCTCTCCAGCACTCAGCTTTTGCTCAGGACCTGCTGTACTCAGAGGCATAGGCAGAATGAAACACACTGTGCCTTTGTCCACCACAGTCACCACAGCTTGTTCCAGACAGATCATTGGCTGTGCAGATGCCTTGGCTCCCTCAGCCCCCAGAGCCATGATTGAGATACTTAAGATGGAATGTAATGCACAAAGTTCAAGTGTATAGTTGTGTGAGGATGGACAGGGATCAAGGGTTCATCTTCTCTTCTAATGCAAGCACACAAGGAGACATCAAATGGAAGGGGAAAAAAAAAAAAACATAGCCCCCAAAACATAAATTAAGTGGTTCTTTATACCACAATTAAACCAGGAAACTCCTTTCCGCAGGATGTTGTGGATACAGTTGATATGAGTTCAAGGAGTAGCTGGACCAACTCACAGAACAAAAATAGTCCATCAAGAGTTAGTAGAATCGAATTTTTTCAGTTAGAAGTGACCTACAGTGATCATCTAGTCCAACTGCCTGGCCATTTCAGGGCTAACAAACAAATTAACCGTATCATCCAAATGCCTCTTAAACACTGACAGGCATGGGGCATTGATGGCCTCTCTAGGAAGCCTGTTCTAGTGTTTGACCACCCTCTCAGTAAAGAAATGCTTCCTAACACCCAGTCTGAACCTCCCCTGGCACAGCTTTGAGCCGTTCCCGTAGTGTCCTGTCACTGGATCCCAGGGAGAAGAGCTCAGCATCCTCCCTCTCTGCTTTCCCTCTTCAGGAAGCTGTGGAGAGCAATGAGGTCACCCCTCAGCCTCCTTAACATAAGGATAACATAATTAAACATAAGGACATGGCTTTTACAGGCAAATCCCTGAGCCACAGATTGCTGGAGGCTAGGAGAGTACCCTAGTGAAGCTCGGCAAGAAAGCCTAAGATTATAGGAAGCATCTGCTGTTTGACTGCTATCAGAAATCAGACACTGTTTAGACAAGGCTTTGCACTCTCCCAGTACGGCAGCTCTTTCTGTACCTAAAGATTATGAGCCCAAACACTTGTGCTAATGCTGGGTTAATTTTAGGAATACCTGCCTTTTCTCCGGCACATAGCTGGGCAATATTTTTTTCAGCAAATGACTTATTTGCTTTAAATAAATGCAATTTCTAGGCATCCAAAGTGATGCAAAAATTCAGGTCAAATTCCCTGAATAGCTTCCACCACCAAAAAAAGCAACAAACCCACTGAAGTGTTGAGCAAATCACATGGAGAAGGGTTGGAGTCCTTCTGAAACACTCTTTTTTTGCTATTTCCAAAATGCTTCTATTTCAGGCACTTCCCATATACACCAGAGATGGGCTCCTTTTGAGCCCAAGAAGCACAGACCTAATTTGCTGCTCTCTCCTGGGGTTACATCCCCCCGGGGCTCCCTCCTCACCACCACACTCCATCCTGCTATAGGAATCTGCTCTCACCCTGCCAGTGCTGGTGCAATTCACAGGAGCTGCTTTGAATGTCTGTCAGGCTAGAGCAGGACCCTGAAGAGGTACAAGATAGTTCCAGCTCTGCCACAGTCCCTGCACTGACTACAATTCTCTTCAGCCTGCACTCCCAACCCCAGAGTCCCCTTTGCTTGAGCCATGTCCTAAATAGTCTCCACACGGTGCCTCTGCTTCCTGCAGCAGTTATGGCACTCAGCAAACCAGCACCTGGGCAGTTGACTTCTGCAGGGTCACCTGGGTTTCATCTCATTATCCCCCTCCCTCCCCAAACCACCAGTTGCAGCTGAGCTGAACCAGCTTCCCTTCCCACCTGCCTTGAAGAAAATGACACTTTCTATGCAAGAGTTAAAGTGCCAAGGGATTCTTTCAGTGAAAGAACACATGACCACCCTAATAGGGTGGAATAGGGTGGAATAGGGTCCCCACATGACCACCCTATTCCAGACACAGGAGGAGACACAGCATTTCAGTAGGGTATCAGTTATGCCAAAGAGGGTTTGGCTAAACACTGGAACACAGATGCTGGTAACAGCAATGCACCAGGTTCTCTTCTCCCACTATGGTCTGGCCAAACAACTTCATTCACAGATCCCTTGTTGTCCCTTTGGAGGCTATTTAGGAGGCTACAGAATCAAAGACCCTTGAACAAATTGTTGGCTGGATCCAGATGCCAAATGTTGACTTTTGCCTTTTGTGGCATGCCTTTGAGTTCAGGCTGATTTTAACTTTGAAAGTCAGTCAGCACTGTACAGTTTTTACTGATTTTTACACAGCATCTCCAAACTGGAAATCTCTCTTCAGAAGCCTAGGACTTTCCATCTGCAAATGTCTCCCTACAACACTACTTCAGACTAACATCACCCCAGTTTTATTTTCAGAAAAGCCACAAGTATTCATAATCAGATGTCCTCATAAGCATGCAGATATCTAGCTCTAAGTGAACATCTTGGCTTCCAGAATATTTTGACTAATGTACACATTGACCCAAACTCTGGGAAGAGAGAGGGTCATTGATTCAGATTGGGTAAGACACAGCATACCTGTCAGGGGACACATTTGAAACTAAAGATTGCTCCCATTAGACCAGCTTCTTTCCCTCTTCATACCCCTTGACCCCAGCACAGAGGTCTCTTTACTGGGCCAGTCCTCAGGACATTGGACTCTCTTCCCTCACAGGGAAAGGGTCTCTTCTCTCCAGGGCTGAGTTTTGGGGAACAAAGCAGCATTAGCACATCCTGATTGTGTTTAACTCCCATTATTTTGAAGAGTGCTTCACGAAACCTTAGTTTTTCTAGAAGTATTTTCTTCAACTAAGTTCCACTTCATTTTCTTCAGGCAATAAATGAATTTTGTTTACAAAGTACTTCAACAAGCCTTGAAATTTCATTTCTGGAAAACAGGCCTCAGACTTCTGAGGCATTTGAAACCATGCTGAAATATGACAATTTCAAGCACTTACCTGTCTCCTTCCTGCAAGTCTCTGAATCAAAGGTTACCATGACAACAAAGCCCACACTCTGTCCAGCAGAATGAATTGTTTTTACATGACGTCATTATTAGCCAGGACCCAACAAAATTACACAAATGAGATTCCCAGACAGCAGGACTGCAAAAAGCCCAAACAAGCAGCATAACAGTTACACTTTAAACTTATGAAAGGAAGGAAAATGTAACCCAACTCCCCAGCAATAATTCTTTAAAAAAACCATACCAAGTAGACTGACCTTCTCCCAGTACCCCTGCAGGGCTACAGAAGTAGACCAGACTGCCCTGTTACAAGCTGAAATTGATTTCCACCCTGGGGGGTGGCACAGTTGCCTGTACAGCCCAGCAGACAGCCACTAGTGTTCCTTGTGGGGGATGCTGGCTCCCAGCATGCTCCCAGGAAGCTGGTTTGGTTTATGCTGTCTACACGGAAGCCCAAAGGGGGAGAGGAGTTGCTGCCTTGGGTGAAATGCAGCTTCTCACCACCTTGAGCTCCCCATAGCCATTGCATGATGCACCCACAGCTCCATCCCCCCAGCACCTGGAGCATCCTTACCCCAGGGTAAGGGACTCTACATGTATCTTCTCCCAGGACATCACAACACTGCCATGTGATGACAGACTCCCATCTCAGGGCTTCTCCTGCCCAGGACCACCAGCAGATGAACCTCCCCATCTCCACCAGGCCACGACCCTCACAAGCCAGTTGCTTAGAGATGCTTCCCTTTATAACCATGGTAAGGTGAACCCAATCCTCTCCTCCCAGTGAGGATGTGAGTGAAGTCCTCCAATCCTGGTTGATTGAAGGTCTACACTTGAAAACAAGTGTATTCTGGCAGCAGCTGTTTTCCAGAGGAGGGAAAGGCAGTCACTCAGCCATGAGTTGCTATAGATGGTCATCCAAGCATAATAAGTCCTTCTTATCAACCCTGTCTCGCTACCCCTCATAATTTAAGATGAGTGTAATAAGGCAGTATGAAGGCAGAGGCTAGCTTTACAGTCAAACTGGGGATTACAGTCTAGCACAGATATTTAGAGTCATAATAGCAAGGAGAAATTGTAAGAGGAACCTAAACAGCTTCCCTCAAATGCTAGGAGATGGGCTCATGAGTTATGATCATTTCCAGCACAGATCTGGGCTGATGTATAGCTGAGCTGGGGTCAGACTGGAGACTTACTGCTCCCAGGCTTCTTGAGCAACTATAAAACCTGCCTGTGCTGAAAAAATTGTGCATTGACTTTAGAGAAGGTTTCTGTCTGTTATATGCATTTTATCTCTTTTTTAATCCAGATCACTGCATGCTTTTCTTCCTTCCTCTGAATAAACTCAGCAATACTATTTGGTCTCCTATTTTCCCCATTCTTCACAAAAGCCCAGGAAGTACCTTTCTCCTTGTAAGCAACCTGCCACTCTGCATAGGAGCTAGGAGCTTTTGCTTTCTGATTGCTTCATTAATGAAGCTAGCCCAGACCAGTCCTTCCCAGGCCTAAGCCTGAAATTTATGGCACCACATCTGAAGGAGAGTTTGTAGGCCTGCAAGCTTGTGCTATCTGTATAATAAAATAATATTGCTTTTTCCTATCAGTCTCGCCTTACTTATGTCCTTAGACTATCACAGCTGCAATACCGCCTCTGCTGAAACCACTGCTGTCAATTCCTAGATTGTTATTTATCAAGGATCCAAAGTGCTTTTATAAAATGCCTAATGCTCAGCTAGCTCCTACACCTCTCCCCTTCTGAAGAAAATCACCCAGTGCTGTTTTTTCAAGCCATTTTCTCTCTGCTAGCCAAAAGGGTGGCCATGGGGATGGACATGACACAGCCCTGCTCAGCCCAGGGTCCCGGCCATCCCTGGGCTGGCTGGCTCCTCAGTTGTGTCTTCCATACCCCCCACTGCAAAACACACATCGTAGCCCTGAGGTAGTGTGTAGGGGGAGACCTGAATCCCACCTGCAGTACTCCTTCCCTTGAGCAGGGACCACAGCAGTACACAGGGTAGACACCTGCTTTGTCGGTAACACTGAAGGGTTGTGCAAGAATGAGAGCCAAGGAGCCACGCCGTTCCCACACCAGAGATGTCTTCCCTGCCCTGGGGTCAGAGCAGGGCTGGAGCAGGCTCCTTCTCCTGCTTCCCCTGACCATGGGGCTCAGGGACGCATTCCCTGCTGCTGTGGAGTAAAGGAGCTTTGCTGTGGTTGACACCCACTCCCACTACCCGGGCACATAGCCTGGTGCCCTCCACAGCTCATC
Source organism: Aramus guarauna (assembly GCA_013400195.1). Classification (NCBI taxonomy): domain Eukaryota; kingdom Metazoa; phylum Chordata; class Aves; order Gruiformes; family Aramidae; genus Aramus; species Aramus guarauna. The sequence continues at coordinate 251,934 of VXBL01005369.1, read as the reverse complement.
GTTTGCTGCCTGCTTAGAGGTGGAGAAGAGGATATCTTCATCCCCATGAAGAACACTGAGGATCTGCAGAAGGAGCTGATCATGTCCATGCTGTCCCCCTTGCAGCTCTGGCTGCTGTTAATACATCACCTGTCCACTGAGTGTGAAAAGGAAAGGTGGTGGGGACAGGAGGAAAGTCACAGCCACTTTTTCCCACCTCCAATTGCAGTGAGCATGTGCTTGTGGCGGCAAAGCCTGGGATCCCCCACAAGGTCCCTGTAGCCCGCAGCCTGCCAATGCGTGAAAGTGTAAGGGAGAATGAATCCCATCAAGCCACAAATCTGCCAAGCAAGGGTGTTCTCTGTGGAGTGGGGCGACTGCAAAGTCTCAAACAATGTTCTTGCTGACAAGCTGCTGATGGATGAGTTTGGTCAGGAGGAATTGCGCTTTGCAGAAGAAAGCACTGTTTGCTTACAAGGCAGCTGGCATGGTGATGGTCCTGGGAAGAGTCCCACAAGCAAGAGTCATGAAAGTGTTGGACCTACTCTTCTTACAGGTGAAGGAACCAGGGAAGAGAGTTATGCAGAGGTAACCCTGCCTTGATGCTGGGGTTTTTGATCATGCCACCCAAATGCATGAAGGATAGCTTAGGGCTGGCTTTTGGGCACTCACCCCACCTCAGAAGGAGATGGTTTGCAGAAGAGATCTCTGGAACAGCCACCCTTTGAAGGCAGAAGATGACGCTGTGCCCCAGAGGACCCTTTCCTTCATGGGACTGTGGGGCTGAGCCATCCTGGCTACATTACAGCCTGGCATAGGGGACACATTTATCTGCTCCCCAGCAGCTGGCACCTCAGGAGCCACACATTAACAGTGTTGTGTCTCCTCCACACCCCCACCCTGAGTACTGCAGTAGTGTAAGCACCTAAGAATAAAATCTGCTATCGCATTCCTAAGACACCTGTCAGCCTGAGCACTAAGTGCTGGGGTAATAAATACTTGCTCAGCTATGCCTCTTCTCTGCCAGTTCTCCTGGCTCTGCCTGTTTTCATTAGTATTTCTTTTCTGTGGACACTGCAATTACACTCTGTTCCTCTTCAGGGCCCTTGTTCCAGGTTCAAATAGAGAAGTGATAATGCAGGGAAGCTTTTCACATCGCTGTTTATTTTTGTCTTCTGAGTCAGGAAGATCTTTTCAGGCTAAGACCAACCCTGCACAGTTTTGATTGATGAAAGATTTGGGCGGCAGGGGGGGAAGAGTGAAAACTTCAGGTTCCAGATTTTATAGTTTAAAACAGTGGTGGGCTCCTTCCTTGCCTGCTCTTTCTGAGGTCACAAGCTATGCTCCTTCCTCAGGAAGACATAAGTATGCAGCCTGTACCACTAAGACCCATGGTAACTCTCCATCTGCCACAGCAGCTGTGAGCCCCAGCGCTTCCGAGCATCTTCTGTCATCTGAATCTCTGAGCAAGAAGGAGGATTCAGCTGAATGCAACAAATTCAAATGCGTAACTTTTTTGTTCAAGGTTGCAATATGTTTGGAGATATTGTCCCGCCAGCAAGTCCCTGGTGCAGCATCCAGATGGTGCTCAGGGAATCTGGGGAAGGGCGTTTCGTTCCTTCTTCAGGCATGGAAAACAACTGACGATGTCACTGGAGTTATTTGCTTCTCCTGCTATTTCCCAGTGGTAATTGAGGGGGTAAAAAGTCCTCATTGACTGTGTGGGATTTGGGTAAATCATCAATATTTTTAACTAAAAAGCAGGTAAAAATGCAGGAAAAAAGCACAAGGGAACATAAGATGTTTCAAACAGTGCAATAGGAAGAACTTCAGCATTTCTTGCATATAATTTTTCTTCTGCTTTTGCATTTGAAGAGATTTACTTCATTTCAGATCTTCCTACCCAGTGAGAAAAATCCTTCTTTCTATTAGTTGCTAAATGTAACTTCTCACACATTCAAGGAGATGTCCAAATGAAGCCCCTACACCTTGAACTTCCTTTCCAGCAGACCACACATTCACGTGGACATATGTCACACTGTCAGAGTGATATGGCATGTCCAGCTATGTGCTATTAAATCTCCAAAACCAAGGTAGCCACAATCAAAACTCCCTGCAGCAAAGGTCTCTGGACCATGGTAAATCCCACATCATGCCTGGAAGCTGTTTAGGTGGACCAAAGTGACAGTGGAGGTCATTGTAACAGCTGAACAGTACAGGAAAGTGGGTTGAACTGCCCACAACCTTTCCTCGGCACACATTCAATTTAGCACATGGCCAAAGACATTTGGGCTAAGACTCCATGTTCTTCTCCCCACCAGGGTCTCTTTAAGGCATGATTCAGCAGGAGAAGTGTTATGTGGTGGGTTGGATAAACCAGTGCCCTGGCCAAAGCCTCTTCTGGTTGCCCCTAGAGCAGCAGAAAGCCCAGTTCATGTTGTAGATAGAGAGATGCCAAAGCTCTACTGGAAAAGCAAAGTCTAACCTTGGGCCACACACAGCGGGGAAAGAACACACCTCAGGGTCTCCTTCTTGCCCACCGATCACACCACCACCATTCTGTCTTTGAGTTGGTTCCCAAACTCCCCAGCCAATCTGCCTTGAATGTACCTTGTGCCCTCCACTCCCCTGACATTGGAAGGAAAAGCATTTTATACACAACATGATGGGAACCATGGAATATTTTCAAGCTCTTTTATTTTCCCCGGAATATTTATTTTTTCATGGTAGTTTGTCTGCTTGTCACTGGGACAAACTCCCCAGATGTGCAGGTAGCCTGAAGCCCACAGGACTGGCTCCCTGGGCTCCCCATCCCTTTGTATGTCAACATCATTTGGCTTTGAGGAACAGACCATGGAAAAACAATGTCACAGATTTTTTTAAAATATGATTTTTTTATTTTTTTTGATCGGAGTTTGAGAGAGTGGGTAGAGTGGAAAAGCAGAGTGATTTAATTCAGTGAAGAGGTCTAGTCCTTCCTTATGTGTTAGATCAGGAGGTTAGTAGGTGGTCAGAAGAGTCCTCCTCCTCCACTCAGCTTGCTGATCTTGTTCATGTAGTTCTTGTTTCTGATGTTTTCTAATCTCTCTTCAGAACTTCACTGTAATTTTTGAGACATTTTTCTGTTGCTTTAACTTACTGAAAAAGCTAAAAGCTGAAAAAAATTGCAGGACTCAAAATCCTGCCAATTACAATGGGCAAATTTTTGTTTCCAGCAAAGGTTGAAAAATACGATTAAAAAATACAAATAGGCATTGGACATTGCACCAAAAAGCATTTGAAACACAAATCTCAGAAAGAGAAAGAAAGAGAGAGAGAAAAAAATAGAGAAGAAAGGTCACAGTTTCCGTGAGAAATCCCTTAAGAAAGTTGCTACCAGCTAGTCAATAGAGAAAATAAAGTCAACAAAAAAATTTTTAAATGCATTTTTTTTCTAGTTGTTAATTATTTACAGCTGTAGTAACAGGATTGTCATGCATTAAACTGCTGCCAGCTAGATTCTTTCTCATAATGGAGTAAAGAGAGTCTCATAAGATGGAAAACAAAGCAGAAGACATACCAGGGCACAGATTGAACCTAAGGCAGTGAAAATGAGTGTATTCTCTGGTGATTTGTTGCGGTGTGCTCTTTCCCATGATGGGCTGCCCTAGCGTGATGCTAATGCAACTTTCCCTAGAAAGAAGCAGCAGGTGCCCTCACCTTCAGATAGGACATTCACCTGCTGGCTATCCCCAGTCAGTTGACAGTGAAAATCTAGTTGATGAAGGAATACTTGTGGCCACCTGATTTGGTGGACTGAGAAACTCCCTTATGACAGCTGAGAGGAACCTTTAACTCTAAATATAGCCTGGCAAAGGCAATGTGGCAATGACTCAGGTTTTCCAACTCTGCCCCTACTTTTTTGTGATTGCAAAAATTGAATTGTTCAATATATGATTGCTGTTATTTTTGCTGGGTACCCTGCAAAAAGACAGGAGGAACTGACAGACTTTTCAGGGGAAACAGAGTGCTGCTAGCAGTATAGCATGAGCCAATGGACTTATCAAGTTGACAAGACCTTCAATCAGCAGTGAAGAGCCAAAAGTCTTTGAAGACTGTGGGAGCATTCTGGCTCATGTAGCAAACCTGGGACCAGGCTTCCCTCTCTAGGCAGATGGGATCATTAAAGCTGCATACAGAAGAGATCTGCACTGGTGGGAACCAGGACAGTGGGGAATAGGAAAGAGTAGCTAGAACATCATATTTTTTCCTAGAGTTTCGTGAGCAGAAACCCTGCTTGTGGTGAAGGATGACAGTCAAATGTTAGGACTAATCCATGCCTAAGGCAGGCATAGACCCAGAAACCAGGTTGGTTTGCTTATGGGTGCTGACATCCTTCCTTCTCATGGCTGGGACACCACAAGGTCCAGGTGGTGATCGCCACTGACCATGAGAGCCTTTCTCCAGCGGCAGAGGAGGGAATATAGGAGCTACAAGTGCAAGTAGTGCCTAAATGTTTCTCCTAAGACAAGGGAGACAAAGGGGTGACATTAAAGGAGCTGACACTGGGTACCATTGCTAGGGGCTGCACACTGCTCACTCACCATGGACCCACCACTCACAGGTGACACAGCATCTGTCTTCGGTCCTGCTTGTACTGAGGTGAGACCAGCTGCCAGTCCAGGACACAGTGGCAGCAAAGGCCTAAGATTTTACTGATCCCTCTCATAATTAGTGCACAGTCATGTATCAACACATCCCACCTGGGTGAGCAGCAAGCAGCGGCCAAGTGCCAGCACTTCCCTTTGCTTTTCAGAAGAGCATAAGCTGAAGTGCAGCCCCTACCTGTGGTGTTCCGCTGGCCAGGGACAGCTGGAATGGATCCCACCAGCTTTGGTGCTCCCTCATGAAGAAGGCTCAGGGTGGAGACCTCACATTCCTTTGCAACACCCAGCTACGCATTCCCTGGTTGTGCTCTGGGGTGAGGACTAATTGCTTATGACATTAAGCTGTTGAAAAGCCATGCTGTCTTCCTGGGACCGTCCTAGTGTCCAGGGCAGGACAAGGGCTGTGTTGGAGAAGTTATGACACCTGGGACTAAGTTTTCCTGAAAGGTGCTGGGCAGCGCTGCCAGCAGTAACTTTGGTCCAGGCAGCAAGCCTGCACTGAAACCCCAGTGTGGAGAGAGGCTCTTCTCCCTTGCTCTCTTTGTTCCCTGTGCTTCCCAAAGCCATCTGAAGACCAGCACAGACACATGTACCTCCTTCCAGAAGATTTAGCAAAGCAAATGAGAGGGAAGCAAAATAATTGAAAGTGACCATTTTCTCTTTCAAAGAGAAAGAGGTTTGACTTTTAGATATACAGAGTTTGAGAGCATAAATATACACATGCACATGCACGTATATAGATATGTAAAAACCTTTGGCTGACTGAACAACAAGGTCAAACAGTAAATATTCATACCTGGAAGCCATCAATCTCATCTATGCTCTGGCCTCTTGCCAAAAATGCCTTCAGGAGTAGTTTAGCTTGATATGGAGAGAGGATTGGTAAATTGTTTGGGTTTTTTTTCTGCCTACTTTGACATTAATAGAGCATTTATATTTTCATGAATGTGCCCTCATCCCGTCTGAGCCCTCCCCACCCCCAACAGCCAACAAGGAGTGAGGTGGCTCCAGTCTGCAAAACCCACACAGATATTTGATTGGGTGGGTTAAAGTGTGTCCCAAGAGAGGCACAGAATTTGGGGAAGAGGGCTGGCCTGATGCTGCATGCTGCAACAGTCCAGTCCCATGGTCCCACAGTGGCTCTGGAAGGGGGGCACTCGCATGTCCCTGCCAAACTGTTCCCCAGGTGAGCCCATCAGGAGCTGCCTGGTCCTCTCCTGCTCATGGCATGCCCTGACAAGCTGGGAGAGCATGGTACCTGTCCTCAGTAGCCACCCGCCTTTGACCATGATCCCTCCTTTAACAGCAGTGTGTGTTTAACTGCTCTGTTCTTCCAGCAGCTGCAAAGAGCACTGCACAGAGGCCATTTCTACAGCACCCTCTGGAAGAAGCAACAGCTCCAGGTTTCTAAAAGGTCTCAGAGAGGTTCTTAGCAAAACAGAGGGTCTTCCCATGCGAGGTGATCTGGAGCAAGAAAAACCCCTTCCTGGTATGTGATGCAGCCCTATAATCCTCCTCAAGGGATGGCTGAAAGGAATCCAAGATATGGACAGAGGAAATTAAGGCAGCAGATGAGAAATTAATGCACCTTGCATCTATAGGATAGGCTTGCAGAAACAGGCTGGTTTGCATGCATGGCTTGTGTCTGGGAACAGCAAGCATGGTGTCTGCTTACACAGGGGATGTCCTACAGCAAACAAACTAGAACCCTGCCAGTGCCACCAAGCTGGTGAGTATCAGGACAGGGTTGAGCTGTGTTTGCTGCAGCACTTGCCTGCAAAACTTAGGGAGTGGTGAAGTCAGCTTTGCTTATGTTGAGCTCAGTTCATGGCGAAGAACCGGAAGCTCTGTCGTAGCTGTCACAGTCCTTCTTGGTGATGTTCACGAAGCTTTTGAGATGTTGTATGGGGGTAACTCTATAGCCCTTTGGAAGAACAGGTGGCACTGCAGGACCGCTTCTCCCCCATCGCTCTCATGTCAGCCCACAGAATGTCACAGCATTAACCTGGTGCTTGCAGCCACCACACGCTGCCTGCCCTGCCTGCTTGGAGGTCCTCAGTCAACCCATCCCCTGCCTCCCTGCGGCACAGAGCTCCCAAAAGCCACACTGCTTTTGCCCATGTACAGTTTCAGAGGAGGGAAGAGGCAAGCTGCCAGCACCAAATGTCCCTCTGACATTTTCAGGAGGAATGCAACTGCAGGCTTGGACTGCACTCTGTGCGTCCCAGGTGGTGCAAGCTACAAAACAGGAGCGCAGACTGAACAGGTCATTTTTATCACCCTCAAAGCCTTCTAATTCCTGCCTGTGAGACTCTCATCAAGTCAGGAAGACTTTGGACCTTGCCAGAAGAAAAGAAATATTGGACTATTGAGGTTCACAGCAAAATGAAGTGCCCACTCTGCACAACTGTGGATAAAACTATTAATGGCCCTGTACAGATCTATTCCTGTACAGGACCAATTATAAAAATGGAGCCCTTAGATACTATCACAGCAAGCCGTAAACCCCAGTAACTGATGCTAGGTTAGCTGTGGCCTGGCATGCCCTCAGAAGAAGCCCCCATCAGCAGCCTCGCGTCAGCTGGGAAGGAAACATCCCAATTATAGCTGCTGTCAGATTTAAAGAAAAAAAAGAACATTATCTTTTCTGTGATGTCTGCTGGCAGGAGATGTTAAACCACTTATTTATAACAATCTTCCCGAAATGCTTCCCTGCTTGGAAGCCAAACTACAAATCCTGTTTGGTTTGTTGTCTTTAACCAAAGGATGCCGGTATTTCTGCTTCCAGCTGGCAGAAAGACTTGGAGCCAGTGCCAGGCTTTGGTGGGAATAGATTTGGCTTTCAAGGCATGCTAACACAGATCCAGGAAGGCAGCCTTTTATCAGGCAAAGTTTTTGGAGTCAGGAAGAGCAAAGATGAGCCAGAAGACAGGTGTCACTGGCAAGCCAGCTCAGTGAGCTGTGTCCTGGGGAGGGACAAGAGTCTCAGCGTCGCAGGGAGGGAAGGACTAGGGGAAGAGACAGGCAGGAGATTCACCCCGACAGTTTGGCGAGACAGATCGGATCCCCCGCAGGAAGGGAGGAGGCTCAGATGCTGCCCCAATGCTGTGCCTGGCACCTTGAGCATCACCCTGTGGCACTCAGCCTGCATGGCCCTGGGCAGGCAGCAAAGGCAGCGCTTACGGGTGCTTGGGCTGCCGGGAAGCTGATGGTAAGACCCAACAACTTACAGAGAGCTCTACGATGCAGGCACCAACAGACACAGGAACATGCAGTGAGCTGATGCGCAGTAGGATGTGGCCTTCAGGGTAGAGGGGATTTTGGGTAATGCCCAGGCTAGGAGAGGAGACCACCTCTGCACTGGAGCCAGCTCGAGTCAGCTAAGTCACTGGATCCTGTATTTAAACTTGCCTTTGATGTAATTCTGTTAGTAAACACAATATACTCTTTGTTACTATTTTATTGTGTTTGTTTTGCTTTTTATGGGGTTTCTATTCCATTCACTTAGGCCTGAGTATTATAGTGACATGAATGTTTTATGAGATACATTTCATCTAGCTTATTTAAGAAAATGACATCCAAGTAGTTTCCAACACAAACAGCCTCACAGCTGGTTAGTGTGGCACTTCCTGCCGGAAAGCCCTGGGAGCAGGAGGACAGCAGCAATGGCACTCGCTGCTGGAGGGGACGGTGCAGGCGTGGAGGGAGCACAGGGGCCTTGGTGGCAAGGGGTATGGGGCCATGGCGGGGCAGTGCTGGGGCAGCCGGGCTGTGGGAGCGGGGTGGCTGCAGCAGTAGCAGGAGGCCAGTGCCAGGAAGAACCGGGTGCCCCGGGTGGAAAAGCATCTGAGATGTGTTCCCTGCCCAGCAGAAGAGCTGGGGACAGTGCACCCTTCCTCTGCTCCTCCAACCCCATGCTGGGTGCAAAGGGGGAGAGCTCCCAGGCCTTCCTCTCCTCGCCACCCAGCAGGGAGCCCTTGGGGATGAAAGGCACTGTAGAAATGCCATGGGCGGTTTGGGGTGCGGATGCTGTGGGGGAGGATGGGAAGACAGCTGGTTTCCTTAGCATCGGCTTGGGGAGGGCATTGCCATCTCTTGCCCAATGCTGCCTGCTAGTGAGGATGTGCTCATGAACTGAATGCAGTGGGGCTGAGTCTGAGCTCCTCTCCTCACTGCAGCTGTAGGCAGGGGGAGTGACTGCACTGCTGTTGAACCAGCGAGGTTGGTAAGGGATGGGCAGGACACACACCAATGCCACCCACGTTTGCCCCCAGCCTTTCCCGCTCCGTCCTGCATCCTATGGATATTCCAGGTGGGGCAAATCCTGTGCATTGTGCTCAGCCCCACTCCTGCACAGGCAGGCAGAAACTGAGCTCAGCACAGTGGCTCAAAGCAATGCTGAAGGCATCACCGTGGGGGGGGAGGGGAGCTGAAGCCTCAGCCTGGCTGCATGCACCTAAAATGTGCTGGGGGACAGCTCAGTGGGGCAGCCAGAGGGTCAGAGAGAAGCCTAGGAAAGATGGGGTGCATCCCACCTTGGGAGCAGGGCGGCTGACAGGATCAGGGCTGTCCACGAGCTGGGGATGAGAACTCACCAGGCACAGGATGTCCTTCCTCGTAGCAAGCGAGTGTGTCCATGGGTCTGGGCACCAGGGAGGGAGGACAAATGGCTTGAATGCCACTATCTCATGCTGCTGCTGGGAAGGGGACAACCACTGGTTTGGGTCTTTGGCTGTGGTGGCCAGGAAGGGAGAAAAAGCCTCTCTTCAAGGTACTGGAGGGCTTTCCTTGAAAGAGTGTGCAGGTGTTAGAGTTGGATCTTATCTCACTGACTTTGTGGGATGGTACCTGGCTCACAAGGCTCTCTGGGACAGCAGTATCACCCTGCTGTTTCAAAGAGCCTCTTCTGCTGTTCTCCCATGGTGCTGAGGATGCTCGGCTGCATCTGTTCACCAGGAGCAGGGAGGCACTTGGGGACTGACTGTCCCCTGACCCACCCCCACAGGTAGCAGAGTGGCCCCTGGTGTGTCCCATGGGAAACAACCTGCACCTGAGCTGGCCCAAACCAACATTGCTGCTGCTCTGGTGCACTGGCGCAGAAATGCACCATGAGCTGGACTTCCCGAGGCTCTACTCCTCCCTGTCAGTGTGGCTTACCTGAGAGGCAAGGACTTCTCTGCCTAAATCCACCCGCAAGCAGTGAGATACTATTGAGGACTGATGAGTAGCCAAAGGAAGATGAATGGGGGGCTGGAAGAAGGGGATGGGACAGAGAGGAGATGCCAAGAAGTAGATGGGCTCAAGAGAAAGTGATAAACCACCCAGCTGAACACAAACTCTATGGCTTTCAGTCCTGATGCTGCATGCACGTGGCCTCACAGGTACTATCTCCTCCAAGGCATTATAAAGCTCCTTTCTTGAGTTCTTGACTGACCCTGAGAAAAATTATTTCTCTGGTAGGAACCACCCCACCCTCTGACATGAATTGCCCCAAGAGTCCAGGATGACAGACAGACAAGGCCTTTCTCACCTGCTCTTTTCTGGGGAGAGACATGGAGGAAACCAGCAGCTGGGTTTGGTGAATACAGAGAGGAAGAAGCCCTGTAGATGTGGACACCTACAAGATCTGCCACCCTGTTCCACCTCTGCAATGGCTTCACTGACCACAGCACTGGTGGGTTCACCCCCAGCAGACATTGGGCTACAAGTTGTCCCATGCCACACTGCTCCCTCGATGGACCAGCTCACTTGCATCCACAGCCCAGGGAGTACTACCTAGCATAAAGTGCCAGGCACTGAAGAGCAGCCCAGCTGACTGACTGACTCTGGAGGCCTCCACATCCTTGAGCCTAGCCTACCAGAAGCATCCACAATGCTAGGGCAGTCCATCGCAGAAGAGGAGGAGGGGGGCAGACCGCAGTAGCAGCCCCTAGCAGAGTGAAGAATGGAATGGCAGTGGCATGCCGACCATGGGAATGGCAGGAGGTGGAGGAGGAGAGATGGAAGCACAGGGTGACTTGAACAGATGAGGGATATCAGATTCACAAAGCTAGAGGCACAACTTGTTATGATCGGTTTTTTTTTCCTTTTGTCATCAAACGAAACTAAAGTATATGGGATTAAATTAAAATCACAGTTTTGTTTACAAAAGAATGATCTAATAGTAATAATAATAATATTAAATGAACAATAATAATTAAACAAAACAGGAAAGAAGAAAACCCTGGAGAATTCCTGCCTGGATGGTGCTTACTGATGGAACGTTTGTGTGACTGGTTTTATTGTTTGGGGATCATTCCCTTGATAGCTGACTCCCGATTTACGTACGTGGCCCAGTAGACTAAGTTGAAAATGGCAAAGAGGACTGGAAAGATGATGCGGGACATCTTGTCTACCTTGCTGACGCTGTTGTATGTCTTCTTACTCTCTGCGAGCTTCTCCTCTATGCGGGGAATCTTGGAGGGGACGTTGGTGGCAGTAGCAGTGGCAGCAGCACTCTTTGAGATGGTGGGCAGGCCGGGGTCCTTGGCAATGTTGAGGGCATATGTGGTGCCAACAATGTTGTAGGTATTGTTGGTTTTCTTCGCTAGTGCCACTGGCTCTTTTTTCTAGGGAACGGGGAAGAAAAAAACATAACAGAGATGCAGTAACCGTAGAATTGCATGGAGAACATTTTGAACTCTGAGTTTACCTGCTTGCTCAGATGAGAAGATGGAAAAGGGTGTGAGGAGCAAGAGACCAAGAAGAAGACATTGTGGAAGGGAAAGAAGATGTGGTGAGGAGATGGCCAGAACCCATGACATCTGCCACTTGAGGGCCGCTGGGGCATAAGGGTGTGTGGGAGTAGGGTGGATCAGCTCCTGTGTATAAGCCTGGCATGCAGCACGTAGCACAAAGAGGTCCTGGCCTGGCAGCTAGGTCCTACTGCAAGTCAAATAACTGAAGCCACATAGCTGGGTTTGTAGCTTCCTTGCAGTCCCTTAGATCAGAGCAGTGGGATAAAAAGGTGTGTGCAGCTGCACTTGAGCAGTATCTGCCCCAGATGGGTGACTCCTTGATTGGCAGAGTGCTGCCAGCTCTATGTTGAGTATTGCCAGGTCAGTATGAGTGAATGCAGGCTCAAACTATACAGACTCCTTGTTTTCTCTCTCAACTGGGCAGTGTTTTCTGTTGCACGTAAGGTTCAGCCATGGAGAGATGATGCACGAATGTAGTCTTTAGAAAAGAATGACACCCTGTGTGGTCATCTTGGGGGAAGAACTTGATTTTCTGCTTTGCTGGCCTGCTTCCTGGGTCAGGTGAGAGGAGGAGACATCACACAGGATTATAGTTGGGGGTTTTTTGCTTTGTTTTGTTTTTGTTTTTGTTTTTGTTTTTGTTTTTGTTTTTGTTTTTGTTTTTGTTTTTTTTTAGCAGAAAGCCAGTGGCTCTAAGAATGTGGGTGACAGCATCGCAATATTTTTGCACCATATTACAAGACCATATCATACCATCAGTGCCCCGAATACCTCACAGGAATACCTCACAATTTAACACCATGATGTCCAGAATGCCTCTGGGACCCTTTAGAGGACGTCATGACCTACCCAGGTAAGATACAGAACAGATGGAAGGCATTTGCACTAGCCCTGAATTTCAGGATTGCTCAATATGGCACTGTAGGGCAGAGGGAAGCCTTTCATCTTGCCTTCATATCTAAGGGTTGCTGCAAATCAAGGGAGTTAAGTTCACTCCTCCCACAAGGCACCAGAGACAGTCACGCTGTCCGTGCTGAAAGGAGGAGAGCTTGCATAGCAAATGGAAAAAGAGGCACTTACGTGTCAGACATGATGCAGTGAAGGATGATGGAAGATGCTGAAGACAGGCAGTTCAGATGTTGATGAAGATGAGTGGACAGGAAGACAGAGCTAGGAAGTCATGATAGGCCTTGTCCCCGCTCTGGGGATCTTCCTGTTGCTGTCAGGGTCCTGAGACCAGCTGCACAATAGACCATATTGTATAAAGCAATCCAGGTCTACTGAGAAAAGCCCGTTGAATGAAATCTATTCATATGCAGACATCAGGCACACTACATGTCCTAGCACTCATGTACTCTGTGCTGTGTCCACTGTAACTACACCAAGAGCTAGCGTTAGACACAGCAGTGACTCATGGTGGGAGTCTAATATCTAAACTCAGAACAAGGTGTGACTTATGATCCCATTTTCTATTCAAAAGCAACTGAAACACAAGGTAAGGCTCACTCAGGCATTTCCCAGGGGTGCTTGGCACGATCTTGAATTGCATGTGAGGGAACCACGTACAAAGTGATTGTCAGGAGAAGGGGAGAGTGTGCAGCCAGCAGGACCTGTTCATCTCCCCACCCTGGCCTGGGAATTGGTAGCAGGCAGCATCGCTGGGTAGCACTGGGAGTTGGAAAGGCCAGATTTGCCCAGTCTGCTCTGCAGAGAGGCTCCAAGGGCTTTAGCTTTCATGCTGTACTTCCATTTTAAATGTGTCCACAATCACCATGGATATTTCTGGTTACCTTAGGAAATGAATTTTCCGGAGTGATTTGCAGAGGGACACTAAAAGCAGACTTCTGGGCAATCTTTAAACCCTTCTCCAATAACATCATAGCCAGGCCTGCAGCCTCGTACAGCAATTACAGAAATTAACTTGCTGTTAGAAGGATGTCTAAATGTCTTCAGACTCCAGATCAGACTAAACCACTGATCAGACCATATTCATAGTTGTCTATGGGAGAGGGTGTTATGATCTTTAATGATTAAGTGAGCGCATCATTAGAGCCACGTTAACTTGTACTCCCCTGCACAGCAGGTGAACTTTCCCTGCTAAAGATCTGACAAGAAGCAAATAAAGCACTAAAGATGTTTCACCTTCTAAAACATTTAAATATGCTTAAGTATGATTACTTATTAACACAGCTACAGGAGGTAATAAAATAATTAATAATCAGTAATGAAATGAAAAACAGATTATTGTTCGCAGAATGTAATTTGAAGTGCACTGTGATTATTTTAGTATTAATCAGCCACATTACTTGTTACAGGAGTAAGATAACTACAAGTGACATGACATTTCCAACCTGGCTAGCTTTTCTGTCCCAGAACTTAGAAAGTGGATCCATCTTGCCTGGCCAAGGCAACAGCAGGCTGAAACGGAGTAAAGTCAGGAAAATATGAATGCTGTGGCTGGTTATAGCAAGCTACTGCTCCTATTAGTGTGATCCAGAGTCTCCAAACATCAACTTGGGCTTCTCTGGACCTCAGATCAGGCTGTTCAGGAGTGCAGAGGAGTGCTTGGGAGCCTACAGCCAGGGCCTTTAGCCACCTACCTATGGAGTCTTCTGCCCTGGTCAGAGCTGGGGGCCCAGGTAGCCTGCGGGAAGCTCCCAGAGCACCCACTGCCTACACCAAGGCACATGTGTATGCTCTGGATGTGCCCTGCTCCCAAGATCTTAGAAGAAATGGTTCAGCCTGAAGTTTACTGGGGTGTGCTTTATAAATAAGTGTTTCAGGCAAGATTTTGACAATCAAACAAAGCAAAATGTGCTTATTGCTGTCAGCTGCCAAGTAGTCCCCAGCCTTTTCCCTGCACCTTTATCTGTGAGGAGTTCTATGTCCTACTGAATCAGAAGGAAAGAGTGGAAAAACAGAAGGAAATCCTACATTTCCTTTGAAAACTTGTCCTATTTCAAACATCTATGTTGGCCTCGTATTCCTGCCTTTATGGCCCAGTATGGGCACAGGGAACCACTGCACAAAGCTGTCCCTGCACTGTTCTCCTGAGGAAAAGCTGTGAAAGATGGTCTAGAAATAACTGTGTTCTCTGGATATTGCAGTCTGACAAGTTCTTCCACAACACACATACTGGAAAATAATAGCTTTTTTGTGAAATCTTCTTGTCTTCAAGCCTCTCTTTTGAGGAGCTAATGGATGAACTTCTAAATTATGGGAACTACTGCTTCTGCCTATGATCTGCTGGAGATTTAGTTCTCCGCACCTACTCTCTGGCCAGAAATTTGGGTTGGAAGCACTAGCCCTCTGACAGGCCACTCTAAAGGTCACCATCACTAATATCTGCAGTACTGGAGAAGTGCAAGCTATCTGCCACTTGCCATTCTAGAGGAAAGTCCCTTTAATGACCTCCAAGCAGCTCTAGTCTCTGACATGCTTGTATCCTATAATTCAAAGCCCAGCAACTGCAGTTTGATGGTCCAGCAAACATGTCATTTCTTCCTCATGCCAGCCAAAGTTCCCCTCTGCAGTGTGCCAAATACTTGATTCTATCAGAGAATAGCAGCAAAGTTTTTTACACTGAAACACCTATACCCTGAGCAGAGCCAAAGGCTCCAAACAACACAATCTTGCATTACAAGCAGGCTACGTCAATGCCAGGTTACTGTCAGCTGCCCAGGTAACTTTTTGCATCACTCTCTTCATCTCCCTCCCATCTCTTCATTCACATTATGTGGGACTGAGCTCAATGATCTTATGCTCCCTGGATCACCAAACAAACACTCAGAGGTTGGCTGGAGTCAATAATCAGCCCAACACACCAATCTGGTAATGTTGAGAAAAAGAGCATTACGTGTTGAAGAATGGACTCTAGTGAAGATGCTGAGAACAAAAATCACTTGCATTGCTATGGAGAGCTGCAAGTGATTGCCAGTGCAGTAGGACAAAGGACACATGGACTGCAGAGCATGGTCAGCAAGGGAAAGTCCCAGCAAAAATGTATTTACTACAGTGAGACAGAAAAAAAAGAGATGGGTCTGAACCACCCCGTGAGTCTGTAAGACTTCAAATTGGCTGAAAATGGTGGCCTGTCAAGGTTGGTTCTAGTACCTCTCTGTTGTCAAGGAGGGGACTGAAACAAAGATGCCACAAATGGAAAGAAACAAAGGAGGAAGAAAAATGATTCCCAAGTGACCTGGGCAAACAAGGGGCAAACTTCAGAATTGCTGAAGAGTGGGCTGGACAAAAAGCTAGGCTTTAGTCAGTCAGTGGAAAAGGCACCTAGTGCAAATGGCAAGCATGCCCGTCTCTTCCAAAAAGAAAACCATGATGATCATATCAACAGAGAGGTTTTGGAGGATGCTTTTTGGTGACTTTCTCTTAGTGAAAAGACCTATGAAAAGTACATAAAAAGCCTGGACCTAACTCTCTCACCGTGCACTACTGGATTATTGTCTTAAGGGTGAGAAAGATAAAGATCCAGGACTATTCCTCCAGCCAAAGTATGTTCTTCCTTGTTTTCATGTGTCTGAATGCAGCTACTTGTATTGTTTTTGTTGCTTCTTGCCACCCAGGATTTCAGGGCAATGTCACACAAGTGCAATGTCACACAAGTACAATGTCACACAGAGCTAAATCAGATTTTGTGGATAGATGTGGTGTTGCAGACAGAAGTGGGTTTAAGTAAGCGTCTTCCAAAGATCCAAAGCATCTTCCATCCTGAGGCACAGACAACACTTTTTTGCAGGGAACTCCCTAGTAAATGCAGACTTCATGAGTTCCCCAGTGACAAAATTGCCATTAATAGCTGTCTCTCTGGATCCTCACTGTAACAGCCACTCAGGAAGTCACTTTGTTGGCTCCAGTGATGGCCATCCCTATGCTTGGGATGGATGGGATGGATGAATTTCACTCTGTTCAGACACAGCCCTTCTGACCTAAAGTGTATCCTTTTAATAAGATGTTCTGAGGATACTGGAGATAGCAAGCTTTGCTTGCTACTGAAACCACTCATCTCTCAATCTCTTTGGCCTCTCATTCCTCCCCAACTACTGCCATCTCCCTACTTCCTCCTGATGATATCTTTTTAAAAATCACCTGTACTAACAAGCTTTCCACATTGGATCCAGATACCTCTCTCCAATTTGATCTGCACCTCTAGGTTGGTTGCAGCCACGCTGCCATACAAAAAGAGAGGAAATCCTTCATCCACAATTAGCGATTACTGGTGGCAGACAGAAAAGGCTTGGAAAATCTTTGGGTCCAAGGAACATTAGTCAAATATTATCAGAGTGCACACTAAAGGGAGTTTTTGGTGACATCTATGGTGATATCTTCCTGCCTTTCATTAGAGGAGAACTCCAGAGAATGTGCAGAGTACCTCTCAGCTGGAACCAGAACCCAACTGCTCCTATAGCCAGAATATCATCGTGATCATTTATGATGCAGAGAACAGCAATTCACCAAGATCAGCCCATCATGTTAGATTCTACCTGAAAAAAATGCTCTGTTCCCATCTAAACTGATGGGTTGGCTGAAAGGGAGAAAGAAAGAATGGAAACAGCCCTGAGAGAGTGAACACGCTGGGAGTGCCTGTCAGCAACCAGCAGCTTTTGCAAGGTAGTGATTTCTTTCAAATGGGATGGGAAGCATTGCTGCTGCCTACACTTGAGGTGAGGGAAGGGCTGATGGTTATTGATTTTTTTTTCATCTTCATGCAAGGAAACAATCAGACCTGGAATGAGGATCCTTGCCATCACATCAGTAAAGAGCATTCTTTTTGGCTGAGGGAGAAGGCTCTCCAGAGACCAGGGCTCAGCCTGGGCTTGTCACTGGTAGTTTTATTCCTGGTACAAACACTTTAAAACGCCAATAGTTATTCTTCTGCCTCCTCTTTCTTTTGTGGTTTCAACCATATGGCTTGTCAATTGTTTCAAGAAGAGCTAATTAAAGGCTGAAACTGAGCCAATGAGGCACCTTCATTGCGTAGCAAATTCACTGCTTGGAAATATTCAATGGAATAAAGATGAAAAAGGAAATATGGTGACACATTGTACTCCCAAGCTCCCTGAAAGCCCAGCACTCTTCAGGGAGCTCTCTGAGCTGCAGAGACTGGGAGTGGGTTAGCCTTCTAAGATAAAGATAAGGCTTAATTTGGAAAAGCATCCACAAATGTGGAGTCTTTCTCAGTTCTCCAGCCTGAAACCAACTGCAGCAAACTCACAAAGAGCACTCCCTCTGAAACATTCCTGATCTTGCTTTGTTCTCTTGTTTGATTACCATGTGCGCAAACATTCTGCATGCTCTTATCCTATCATTTCAGCACTGTTAGTCTTGCAGTGCTGGGTCAATGAATAAATTGGGGAGTATGCTGCTTCTATGACAAAATGAAGCTTTTGAGCCTTTGATGCTTTTTTGATTGTGCCCAGTTCACATAATTGCTCGAGGCTGTGTGAATCCTGACTTCGTGCTGATTTGCCCATCCCTGAAAGGGACATGGTTGCTTTGAGGACCTGTTCTGATCCTTCGCTCATGCCAATGACCCAGGAAAGGCTTCTCCCATCTCTAGAGGCCAGATTAGTGTTACTGTTCACAGTGGAAGTGGAAGACCATCAACTGGCCTCCTCCGGAGTCTTTCTGCCATGAGTCTGTTGCTCAGACCACAGCTGCAAAAGCAAACAGATAGAGAGAGTCCAAGAAACACAAGAGAGGCATTCAACACCCAGTGACGGCTCTTAGTTTTCCACGAAGTCTCTGTTCTCCTGCTTTGACCTCCATACCAGAGAGATGACTGGCTGTTGTCTTCCCAAAAGTCACAGCAATTCTATCAAGTATTTGCATACAGCCCCACAACAATTTTAAACAACACATTAAAATGCAAAGGAGAAAAATATAAAGGCTCCAGAACCAAGAACAAGGACAAAGCTGATTTTCAAATTGATTCAATAAATATAAACAAGGAGCAGCATGCTACAGTAAGCAATTTCTCTGTGCAGCTGAGATTAAATCACTTAGGAGGGAGGGGGCATGAGCATGGGTAGCGGTGGCTGCAGGAAGGAAACTACCAGAGAGGGCGATCCCAAGCGAGAAGGGAAAACGTGGGTGATGCCAGGCACTAATTTACTGCCAGTTGCCATTTCTGATTGCTTGCTTCTCACCCACCCTCTTTGCCTGAGCTTACAAAGGAAGCAGCTGCTGGCAGCTGTGGGCAACAGCATGAATGTTAGACCTCCTCATCATTGCACCATGCTTGCCCATGCTGTGGGAGACCGACAGTCAAGGATACCAGCCGCAGGGCACACAGCAGAGTGGGACTGTTTCCATTGGCAAGGCTGGCAACCCATGGCATATTTGGGTTTGTGTGGCATGCTACCAGCATGGACCAGGGCATTTATGGGTTGGAGGGAGAAGAAAGGAGAGAAGAGACCACTGGTGGAGCAAAACCAAAACATGCATGCATTCATGTTTCCACCAGCAAATGGTCATGCAGAAGGACAGAGGGAAAAGTGAGCAGTGATGCCTGGGTGTTTTTCTGCAGCTAAGCACAGCGACCAGCCCTCCAAGCCCTTCCCACCCTCGACCCTCAAGAACCGCTCCAGTTGAGACTTGAGCTGGGGACCCAGTAAGTAGCATCCAGCCTCCTGGAGTGCTGACGGGCTGCATGTTACCCACTACTGGCCCCAGTGCAGCTCTCTTCTGCAGCGTTTCTTCACTGCCCCCTCCTCTCTGGCCTTGGCCACAGAGCTGACCTTCATCTCTTGGGCCTCCAGCACCTTTTTGCCATCCCAAGCCCAGCTGCGCTTGGTGAAGTAGTTGACGGTGGCAAATTCAATCAGCGCAGAAAACACAAAGGCATAACAGACGGCTATGAACCAATCCATGGCCGTCGCGTACGCCACTTTAGGTAACGAGTTTCTTGCGCTGATGCTTAGTGTGGTCATGGTGAGGACGGTGGTGACACCTGTGGAAACAGCAGGAGACAAGGATGGTGTGAGACCATACACTAATACCCACCCAGATTTTTCTCAAACCACACAGTTGGCATTTCCATCATGTAAATTTAGGAGCCATCCTCTCAGCTATGTCGCCCACACTCCCGCTGTAATTAAGGATGCCTTACCCAGAACAAGTCTGTGGTGCAATTCATAGAATAACAAAACAGTCCAAGTTGGAAGGAAAGTCAGTTTGTCCAACCCCTGTTTGAATCAGGGCCAACTTCACATTGCTCAGGGCCTTCTCTGGTTTAGTTTTGAATATCTCCAATTCATATAATCATAATGGCACACATCTGCATTCAGATTAGATTAATCTTCCCCAAACTCCATTGACTAGATTTCTGCTCACTATAAAAGAGTAGGCATAGGTAGGCACCTGTGTTCAATTCCTCATCTGTTAGTAGGGTAAGTTGCATGATGCTAGACCCAGCTCCCTTACAGAATATGCCATGGGGAAGCCTCTAGTTGCTTTTGCAATAAAAGAAAAAAATAAAGTAACAGTAAAAAGAACAGCTAGATGGTTGGGAACTTCATGGAGGACCAGAAACTGGCCACTCATGCAATGTGCTTCTCAACATTTTAGAAACAGTGTCCTGTGACCTCCATGGATGGACACCTGGGATCCTGGGGCCTGCTGACACAGCCAGGCACCTGTCAGTGACCCAAGCTGCCAGAATGAGTGTCACAATGCTCTTAAAAAAAAAGATCTGTTGCAAAATGCCTTTTAAAGCTTTTTTCATTTAAAGCAAGCGACCATTGCTATCCATTTTTCCCAATAATGTGCTTTTCAATTAAAAATGCATTAAAAACTTTATAAAAATATTGACTAATTTCCACTTCCCTTAAGCCATACTCCTGGTAATTGAAGAGTTTCAATAAAATTGTTGACAATACTTTTGGAGGGGAAAAAAACCCAAAAAACCCCAATTGGAGTTCTCATTATTTTCTTAATAGGAAAACAAGGCAATTTGGGAGCAAAGACATTTTTCACAAAGGTAGGTTTTAATTTTTCAGTCAGCTCTTTCCTGCTCAATCTGAGCTGCTACTCAAGGAAACCTGTCTAACTGAAAATCTCAGGATACATCATCCTGAATTAAATATCCTCAGAGAAGGGCTCACCCCCATGTCGGGAATGCAGATACTCCAGAACTCATGCAGATGTAAGAGCCCACCTGGAGCACAGAAGGACATGGGGTCTGGGTGTGCACTCTGTGGGATTTAGTTGCAAATGATTCACAGAAGAGTGTGAAAAGTTCATCGATGACTCTCTATATGCCTGAGTTGGTCCTGTTTTCCACAAGATTTCTGTATGAGCCCCCCCCTTTTCCATTCTGTTGGATGAAAACACCAAAAAGTGAGTGCTAAGGGGCCATACCCCCTCTTTTTCACTGTTATCACTGTTGAACACAGCTCTTGCAGTTTGGATCATGCAAACCAGTTTGGCCATACTAAATGCCCAGCTGCACTCCACCCTGGGGATCGCTGTAGGATTCGCCTCACTGGGAAGGGAAGGCAATCTAGTGCTAACGGGGAGAAGCTGGGGTCAACTTTTAAAGCTTGTTCATGACCTACATTTCACAAGCCCCAGTGAACACAAACCCCATGATGATTCCCTTCTAGTTCTTTTAGAAGGGTGCAAAACCACCTGTGACCCTCCCTGCATCTCGTTCCAGTACACAGCACTGGAACAAGGTCTGGGCCTGTGGAGAGAGTCTTGGAAGGGAGGAAATCAGCCTTGCTGGGTTTGTGGGAGTATTTCTATCATGACTCTTGCTACAGAGAAAATGCTTCATGATCTTTGAAACTACATCACTTTCTGTCTTATTCAAAACCACAGACAGGTGGTACCATATATCTCCTCTCTTCTTGGTGACTTTTGTCCAAATACTCTCTGTTAAATGGTATCTACTGGGCACTGTCATTTCCAGGAAACACAATCCTGCAGCATCACACCTGGTCTGTGAGTGTGTGTGTGTAAATCCTGAACTGAAGGTCTTGGCAGGAAAGCACAAAGCAATTCTGTTATTAAATATTTGTAAAAGCTCTTAATATATGTGCAATGCCAGCCTGACACTTTGGCTCAAAGAGAGGATCTGAAACCAGCTGAAGAAAATAAAAAACATATATTTACCATGCAGTTATACTGCCTCAGCCCAGGAACTTATGTGGAGTTCTGACCAGGGGCACATTAGCAATTTCAATGGTAGAGCTTTAAATGCCTCCCCACGTACCTATCCTCTCCTAACCAAAAGCCAATATAGATAAGCAGACACAGCCAAATGCATATAATTAGATGATCAATACCTTCATTACTATTAACATTTATGGCTTGGCTTGTAGCACAAACATGGACAGGAGTATTTTTGTAGTGATTCAGTGGAAACAGGGGCACTGGGAAGACACTGAGAGCTATTCTGGGAAATGGTCAGAAGCTTCACTGATGCCAGTCAAGGCCTGGAGAAGATCAGCTCTGATGCTCAGTCTATATCTTGTCATTTATGGTGCCTTTTTTTCCCAACCTGAGAGGATGCCCCTGTGCTCTCAGACTCACCAAAAACTGTTCTAGCAGGAACAGACTCCCTGTTAAGCCAGAAGGAGACCTGGGACAGGATGACCGTCATAATGCAGGGTAGGTAGGTCTGGATCACAAAGTACCCAATCTTCCTCTTGAGGTGGAAGTGTGTGGTCATGACGACATACTCCCCTGCAGAGACAACTGGTTAGAGATGCTGAGCCACCGGTGCTTTCCAGGATGGGGCCAGCTGACCACCAATCCGTCTCTAAACCACTCAAGATCTGTCCTGAACAAACTTTCAAGGTCTTAGATGGAATCGCAGCATGTGTGTCATATTGTAACCGGCTGGCATGCCCTGGTTTCTTACAGTACTCCAGGATACCCTGACAGCCATGCAATGGAGGCATGCATGCTGCAGCACACTGTCAGCACTGACTTTGAATGTCCTGCACACATACAACTGCTGTGCCATGCCAGGCGTGTGTCCCGATGTAGCCCAGGAGACTTCCACATAGCATTTGTCCTTTCAAAACACTTCTCTGCAGACTTCTTTAGTTCACTAAAAAGTGGTTGTGGGACAAAGGCAAATCAATGCCAATAAACAACCGGGAAGTAAGCTTTCCTTGTTTCACCCCAGGCACAAGACACCCCTGGGGGTCTCTTCTGACCCAGCTCTCATCCTTTTTCTGCTCCAGCCGAGGCAGCCACATTGTGGGTAAGATCCCTTAAGCCTAGAGAGACCCTAACATTGCTTCAGTAGGTTTTCAGGACAAAGGAATTTTATTTTCTCTGACAATCCCGAAAATATTCCACTTTTCCTCACTGTAACCATCTCAAAAATCAGGGCAAGTTCTGTCATTAAAGGTCTGGGCTGTAAACCAAAGAAGCAGCTGTCCCTATTTTCCCTCAATGCCCTATTCCTCTACTCAAAGCTTTGGATATTTTGTTGGATTATTGTGCCTTTTTTTTTGTGAGTGTGGCTCTGCTAAATCATTACACACAGAAACCTTTAGCAGCTTTCTTGCCACTTCAGGTTATTCATCTGTACATTTTACTACAACTTAAGTAGAGAGATGGGCCAGATATTATGACATTTAGTTCCCTGGACTCCCCACATTTCCCCAAGGGAGATGATATAAGTTGTTACAGACAGACACTATTAAAATCAAGTGCACCAGAGAGGAAATATCCTCAAATGAGAGAACTACTGGTGCATACAGAAGAAAAAAAAAAGGAAAAAAAAAAGAAAGATGAGAGACATACATGAGATTACAGAAGCTGTCAGTACCTGTATTCAGAGGGGAAGGGAGGAACAGCAGATGGGAGAGAAAGATGATTAATATTGGTCATTAATCAGAGGAAACATTTGCTTGGGGTAATCTTCTATTAGCTATGATAATATTTGTGTAAGCAGATGCAGTGAAAATCACACTCAACATTATGTTGCATTTGCCTCCCTGGCCCGCAAGGCTCTCCTGAGGGACTAGAAAGGGATCCAAGACAAATGAACCCAGAGTACCAAGAACTAGCTGGGCAAGGTGTGGCAAATTTTCCACACAATAGATCATTTTTAGATGCCTGAAATGAGTTTTCTAGAGGGTATGGGCGATAAGGGTCTTTCAGTGGAAACCACTAAAAGCTAAACCCTTTACTGCCTCTTGGTGACTGCCCCAGATGTTCCCAGACATACTCTCCAACACCACGTGCTCACTGCCCACAGGTACTGCCTCTATAATTATGCCATACTGTGGCATTCAAAGCCCATGAGTCCCTCTCGTCTGACAGTGTGCTCAGCCCATGCATCGCATCATGGTCCCACAAGTACCTGTGCTGGATCGAACCATTTCTGTCCCAACAACATGGCCGAGCAGGTCATACTGGTTCAGGCGAGATCCACCCTTCGCTACTTCCACTGATTTATCCTTCCCTAGTGTCCAGGTGTAGATCACTTCCGTCTTTGTGTAGGCATCTGCGGAGGAGAAAGAAGAATGAGATTTGTGCTTCTGCCTGACCTAAAATATACCAAAATTAGCCTCTAGCCAAATTAATCCCTGCTGTGCATTCTTCAGAACCACATGACTGAGCACAGCCAAGCATGGCCAGAGACTAAGGCAGTTCAGCAACTGTTAAATCAAATGAGCAAATGGAGCTGGGGTTTTCATAAGGGAGCTGGAAGAGGGGGCAGAGCACTGTCGTTGAGACACACGCTGTCCCCTTGATGTGCTGACACTGCAAGGGCTGGCTCCAAGCAGAGACAAGATAGGAAGGCGTCCAGACTGGCAGGCTGCTGGGGCAGCAGGATGGCCACAGCCCTGCCATGCTAGGCACCAGGAGAGTCATGGTGGCAGCAGCTGACAAGAAAGGCTAAACACAAACGGGGTTTAATTTTCAGTTATGGAGAAGAGGTTAAAAATCTTTACCCTCAGAATTAACTCTCTCCAAGCCTCTCAGCTTTGGTGCCCTCCCACCAAGATGCTTTTCCCCCTGCAAGATCCTGTGTTTGCCAGCCTCCAGGCCAGTCCACCAGGAAGAGAGAGAAAAGCCTGCCCACACATCGTGACAGAAACAGCAGGCAAGTGCCACTGGACTGCGGCATGGGGTAACACCAGGCTCAGGGCCAGGGCATCCTTCCAGGGGCTTGCAAATTCCCCTCTCTATCCCACCTGCCCAACTCCTCATATGCCAACACCTCTCTAACACACACAGTCACCATCACTTTCACAAGCCTTTGTGACCAAACCCATGCTTGTCCTCATAGCCATTCCCTTTGCCAACAGCGCCTGCATGCTCTTGGTTTTGCCAGTCCTATGGTATCCAGAAATTGAGTCTCTTCAGACTCTCCTAGGAGCTACTTCTCCCCATAATGTCCAAGATTCCTGTCCACACACACTCTGCACTGTTTTTTTTAGGAAAGAATGAAGTTCACTAAAACAAGTTTTTAATTAATTTTTACCACCAGCTTCTCCTACTAAGACATTAAGGAATTCTTTGGCTGGGGTCAGGTCAAGCAATGGCTCAGGTCTACTACAGAACTGTCTCAGCTCCTGCTTTGTGGAAAATTGTGTCCTGAGACAACCAGATTTCTCTGATCTTTTTAAAACAATCACTGTTACCCTTGCACTGTCGGTTTTGGCAAACCTGTTACATACTAAGCAGGCATTATGCAAAGTGGGGGAAGTGGTTTTGATGGTCAGCCAATGTTTCTCAGCACACCAGCGTGCTGCCTAAGCACTTCTGATGAAGGATGGAACCTCTTGTCCAATGTGAAACACTCTGCTTTTCCAACCCCTCCTTCCACCTCTCAGTATGCTTCTGGAGACCTCCATCCTCCTTCAGGCTTAGCTTTGTACAGCTCTGCCAATGCTCTTCCGCCTTGATGGGAAGCACCTTCTGCTCTAGCAGCCATGGTTCACCCACTGCCACTTGGTCTACAAAGGAAACTTGCCCACAGTTTCATTACCATCATCCCTGAAAACGTGGTTGTCTACTTATCTGGTCACCAAGGACAGAAGTGTATCTGGTGTCACACAGGCATGATGTGGATGCTTGGAACATATTTAATGCCATGAAGCTGTTTTGGTTCTGCTCAATGCCTTGTTTGCAATGCAGTCCAGTCCAATCCAAACAAGAACAGCTCTTTGACATTTAGTGGAACTGGTAACTTCAGCAACATCTTCTGCTAGCCTAGTCTCAGACAGCTGCTGTACAAATGTCCCATGACTGGCTTAGAAACAGTTGTGCTCTGCTGCGTATGTCCATCTTCTAGGGACCATGGTGGTAGGTAAAGCCATTGCCTTCACTGCACTTTGTCCAAGGAATGACACAGGTGGGCAGTTGAAGCTATCTGAAATGCCTGATGCCCTTACTTCTCCTGCAAGCTCTATGCCTTCCCTCTTTGGGTGGCTGCCCTGGTGGCACAGGGACAGGAGGCCACTGATGAGCCATTCAGGTTGTAGGGATAACTGGAAGATGATCACTGAGGCAAATTCAGCTATCCTTTGAACGGCACTTGTCTGACCTTAACATTGCTATACTTACAAATCTGACCCACTCTAAGCTTGCAAATGAGCAGCTTCCAGCTGTTGATGGCTTTTTGGTGCAAACACTAGTTTAATCCTACTCCAGCACAGGAGAGGTGAGCTCAGATACTATGCGGATGGGTGCTTTAGAAAGAGCCATACTAATGTTAATCAGGGGCAGCTCTCTGAGCTGCTTGTGTCAAAACTCTCATCATTCAGAGGCCAAATCAGTAAAAATACCCAGAAGAACCCCAAAGGGTATTCTAGCAGAAATATGCACATTAATCTCTCTTCCTCACCAAGAAACATTATAAGCAATTAGATGTGGAGTAATCTGCCTTCCTGCAAGTCTTGTAATAATCCCAGAGTTTAGGCCTGAGGTCTGAGATTTTATATCCCTCCTCACAAGGTCAATTAACATTAATAATTCATCCTTCGCTAAGACTTGCTATTTTGCTGGCCTTAGTGAGGTCTTGTGGCAATGAGTTTCATGGACGCATTTTGTCATGAGGCAGAGGAGCAGATGCACATGATAAACATGATTTCTTCTGGTGTCAATCAAACTTTTTCAACTTTCTCTTAGATAACTCCCAAATGGCTACAGGAAAGAAGTATCAGTTTAGAAAGGTTGTGATTTCTCTGTTTTCTTAGAATCCAAAAGGGAGATTACTGGTGGGGGTTCATTCTTTAGTTGGAGGTGAGCTACTCTTCCATCTAACACAAACATAGACTGAGAGTGGTGTTCAGTTTTTTGGACCTGGAGGAAATTCCAGGCAGAGCGGGACTAGGAAATTTATTTCCACATTATGGTGAACCAGTGGCTTGGAATTTGGTTCCTACTCAATTTAGGAACAAAACCAAAAGAAATTTGCATATGGGACAGAAGAGGGAATTTGTTCCTAGGCAGGGTATGGGAAGCCCAGGCAGCTGAGCATCTGCAAGCCTGCGAGGTGGGGAGCAGTTTTCAGCTCACCAGCAGCCTGCAAATCTTCCCAAAACCCAGACTCTTGAGTGTCAGGACTGAGATTCCCAGAGTTTCCAAGCCTTTTACTTGACAGCAGCCTGCCTGACAGACTGAAGAGGAGCAAGGAATTTGTAAGTTCCATTGGAGCATGAAGCCAGAGCAACCAAAGATTTCAGGCTCTGCCCAGGTTGGCAGGAGTGATGTAGGGAAGCTGGACGGGACACCTAGCAGTAGACAACACTGTTATCTTCCCAAATCTGCCCCCCCCCAGGATGACTTTGTGATGCAGCAAAAGCATCTCTGAGTTTTCTACCAATGCCGATCCTACTGAGGCAGGGCTGAAAAGGCAGCACTACCCACTGAAGGCAAGGAAGGGCAATGGGAAGCTGCTCTTCCCACTTCTTTAATAAACTTACAGCAAAAGCATAGGTGTCTAACCCATCCTGTGAGCTTGAATTGACCACAGATTTGCTTGCTGCCCATTTCTGACAATGGTGTGAATTGCATGTATGAGATACCAGAAACAAATTCTTAGTCACATTATCATTAGCAATAATTAATAACACAGTCACTACAATACTGGAAAACACTAGCCACACAAAGGACTGTTCTTTAGTTCTGTACCCACCTCCTTGCAGAGGCTGATCAGGGTACTTACAACTCCCAAATTTCAGTGGGCAAGCATGCACATCCATTGGGAAGTCCTCCAGGTGCATTGGGCACTCTGCATGAATCGTTAGCCTACAAGACAAAACAGAGGGCATGATCAGGAATATACGGCTGTGGAGGTTCCCACCTGGCCCTTCTGCCATGGTGTCTTTGCCTTGCATCCATCAGAGGTGATAAAGTCCTTGATGTGGTCACTAACCTCTGGGTCTCCATGCAGAAGGCCATCAGCTGTGGAGAGAACAGCAGGCACAGATCCGGCCACCTTTTCCATTGTATAAACTCAACTCCATTCACTGAGTTCATCTTTATCCACTCAGTGCAATCAGAAAATCTGTCAAAGCCCAGGACTTCTGTTTGCTTATGCACTGTGCACAAAGAGCTCATTAATGCCTGGAGCCAGGGGACATCTTATGGACCATGCTAGGAAGCAGAAGGAAAGGGCTTCCAGGGAACTTGGCCTGTTCTTCCCAGTCTGGAAGAAGCTGAGGGCTGGCAGATTGTTCAGGCAGATTGTTCAGTCAGGAAGCCACAGCACTACTGCGCTTGTGAACAAAGTCAGAGCCATGAAGTTGCAGGTGTTGCACAAGGGTACGACACACCCCTGTGCATGTGGGGCATCTCATCCCACCTCCTCGGCTCTTCCCTCACTGGTGGCCCTGCAGAGAATGCTGCGAGCAGATGCAGAACTGCGTGTCCTGGGGCTGTCTTTGCAGGAGGTGTGTGGGTGCAGGAAACTTGCGCGCATTACGCATCCACCCAATCTCAATAGGATACCTCGCAAGGAAGCACTTTTGTGCGGGAGGCGCAAGCATAAAAGCAGTGTGCTGCAGAACCTGGGACCAGGCATAAAGGGATCCCTTATAAAAGACTCTAAAAAAGGCAGCTGTAAGCCCGTGTCCCTTCCTGAAGCACTGCAAAGCCTGCAGCCTAGGAGGGGGAGACAGGACAGATGGCTTCCCAGGAGACATCTAATACAATCTTCTCCGAAAGAGCCATTTGTAGGAAAAAGGACCCACTTCTGATGGCTTGGCAAAATAACAAATAAACCATGACAGGAGAATAGGTGGATACAAAGGGCAAGTGCACAGACCTATGGCTGAAGGTGGCTTGTGGAAAACTCAGGTCAAGAACAGTGGAAAGTTTCCATTGAGATATTTTCCTTCAGCTGAAAAATCAGTTAGGTAAGTTATTCTTCATAGGATATATTGAGGCTTAGTCAAATGCAAAACAAACTCAAAAAAATAAAGGGTTTTGTTTGCAAAAAACAAAGAAAAAAAAAGGAAAGAAAAGAAAAATAAAGGTTATTTCTTTCAGGTGGACAAACTTTATATGATTCTTAAAAAAAAGGAAAAAAAAGAGGACCGTTTATTAAACTTGGCATAAAAAAAATTGGTGGACAAAACCAAGCACTTCACAAATTGCTCTAAAACCCCTGTGGGAGAAACAAAGCAGAATCACTGTGGCTTGGAGGTGGCAGGGGATCTCTGAGGCTGCAGCAATGGTGGCTGTGGGTGGCAGATGGTGCTGTGACAGGCAGACCCCTGCAAGTGAGGGACAGAGCAGCAGCAAATTACCCCAGAGTTGCTCTGGGTCAGCTGTGACAGCAGCCCTGGCTGTGCTGGAAACTAACTCTCTGCCAGCTGTAAATTTTCTCTGCCAGGTGAGGAAATGAACCTCTTGATTTCAGACTCACATCCAGCCTCATCTGCTTCTTTTAGAGGGTCTAGGAAAGCTGGCGTCCCCATGAGAAACAGGCAGTGGCATTAAATCAAGAAGCAGAGGGGCTTCTTGAAGTTACAGAGCTGGAAGCTCTTGATGGGACAGGGCTAGATGGTCAAAGCCCTCCTGCGGACCTGGACCCCCTGCAGCACTCACAGCAGGGGTTCAAAACCCATTTAATCCAGCCTTTGAGAATGTCTGGGAGGTGAGGCACATGACCCTTTTGCAGTGGTTGCTGGGGTCACAGTGCCACAGAGTGGCACCATGGGGAAGTCTACACCTAATTCTTGTATGAGCTAGCAAAGGAAAGCAGTGAGTGTCCTGCAGACCTTCTGAACCCAGCCCCACAGTGTTTCAGTGGTACCTCCCTGCTCCTTCATGCAACAGCAGCACATACTCATTTCTGCTGTTTTTCAGTACCACTGTCCTGTCTCCACTGGGCACATCTGTCCCACTGTGCCCCAGGAGCTATCCCATAGGGGGAAAAAAACCCCTATAAAAGCACCTCCCACAATCAGGTCAGGTTCGGTCCTGGTAAAGAGGTCTTAGCTATTCAGCAGGACATGGTCCCCGTACGCCCCATGGGGACTACTTGCACTGAAGCCCTGAGTCACCGTTCACTGTTGGGTCCCAAGGGCTCACAGCCCAACCATGGCTGATGCAATGCTCCATACTCTGGCCAGGTTAATGACAGCGGGTTTATTGGGTCTATGCAGGCTGACTCCACGTCCGGTAGAGGAGGCCAGTGGATACTTAGAGAGAAGTATGAAACCCGGGTGAATTCAGAGCAAACCACACCTTGCTGTCATCTCCCAGCAGCCGGTGGTTTATGGTTTCCATGATTCAGAGGCTGTATCCAGGCAATTGAGTGCACCAGAGACCAAGGACATTTCTACTCTGAGTCTGCCAGTCCTTTATGAATCCATGTACGTGCATAGTGACCACTATGTCCTTGTAGCAATCATTCTACTGACAAAGAGGTCATGATGACTGTCCTGCTTGCATTATGTTTGGCCCCAGCTTGGCTTTCTCAGCCAATCCAAGAACCACTGGGTGACCAAAGTAACTTCCCTGGAAACAAATAACTCTTTCTGACTTGCTGATCTCTTCACCTCTGGACTGAATGTACCTGTTTTACATGAGAGATCTGATCTTTAGGACTTAAACCAAGACTCACTGAAGTCAATGGAAAGATTGATAGTGATTTTGACAAACCTACAAGCACATTGTTGGAATTATTTTCTTCTGGACACTCAAAGGCCACCACGAACAAATTGCTCATTTGCTCTGATGCCTCTCTTTCATAATCTGGATGAAGATTAGGTCGTCTAGGCCTCAGTGATCACGAAATGGTAGAGTTTTCGATTTTTGGTGACGTAAGGAAGGGGGTCAGCAAAACCGCTATCATGGACTTCCAGAGGGCAGACTTTGCCCTATTCAGAACGCTGGTTGGGAAAGTCCCTTGGGACACAGTCCTGAAGGGAAAAGGGGTCCAGGAAGGCTGGGCACTCTTCAAGGAAGAAGTCTTAAAGGCACAGGAGCAGGCTGCCCCCATGCGCCGTAAGACAAATCGGCGGGGAAGATGACTGGCCTGGCTGGACAGAGGTCTTCTACTGAAACTCAGAGCAAAAAAGAGAGCTTACCAGCTCTGGAAGAAGGGGCAGGCAACCCAAGAAGAGTACAGGGATCTTGTCAGGTCATGCAGAGAAGAAATTAGAAAGGCAAAAGCCCAACTGGAACTCA
>VXBL01005369.1:0-220282 GCA_013400195.1 Aramus guarauna | reverse complement strand
CAAGTCTTACGAGGAGCGTCTGAGGGAACTGGGGTTGTTTAGCCTGGAGAAGAGGAGGCTGAGGGGAGACCTTATCGCCCTCTACAACTACCTGAAAGGAGGTTGTAGTGAGGTGGGGGTCGGCCTCTTCTCCCTGATAACAAGCAATAGGACCAGGGGGAATGGTCTAAAGTTGCGCCAGGGCAGGTTTAGGTTAGACATTAGGAAAAATTTCTTCACAGAAAGGGTTGTCAGGCACTGGAATGGGCTGCCCAGGGAGATGGTTGAGTCCCCGTCCCTGGAGGTATTTAAAAGAAGGATAGATGAGGTACTTGAGGACATGGTTTAGTGGTGGGATGGCAAGGTTAGGTTAGTGGTTGGACTTGATGATCTTAAAGGTCTTTTCCAACGGAGATGATTCTATGATTCTATGATTAGGATTTCAAGAAGCAGATATGAAAACTTGGCAGTGAGGTGTGGACTCAACAGCCTTGCTCCTCCTGTTCTGTTTCTTTTGTGATCCTTTCTTCTGTCAGCTCAAAATTCCCTTGGGGAGCTTCAGGGTCGGCAAGCTTGTCAAGCATGTCCTCACAGATCTTACCATTCAATACTTTCTGTGTCCTTTCCTACTGAAATGGACTTTTTGCTTCTNATTCTATGATTCTATGATTAGGATTTCAAGAAGCAGATATGAAAACTTGGCAGTGAGGTGTGGACTCAACAGCCTTGCTCCTCCTGTTCTGTTTCTTTTGTGATCCTTTCTTCTGTCAGCTCAAAATTCCCTTGGGGAGCTTCAGGGTCGGCAAGCTTGTCAAGCATGTCCTCACAGATCTTACCATTCAATACTTTCTGTGTCCTTTCCTACTGAAATGGACTTTTTGCTTCTAATATTTGTCACTGTCACTTGTATAAAGGATATGTTGATGCATTTCCCCTGTCTCCCTCAGCAGGCTACACAAGACTTTTCCTTTTTACCTTCCTATCCCTTCATTGGCTTTACTAATTATTATTTCAAAAGGCTCTTAGCTAGGTGTTCCCAAAGTCAGCTTTTCTAAAGGACCTCTCCTCTGATCAGTGCTTTCCTTCTGAAGTATCCAGAACTCCCCCAATAAAGCAGCAAAGCCTTTTTTTTATCCACTGTACTGTTCGCAAGTCTTGGCTGTGATCAACAGCCACTATGAATAAGGCTGAACCACTCAAAGGACTGCAGATTGTGGGTCAGGTTGAGTGCCATTTAGAGCAGCCAGAAAGAGCCTCAGAGGGGGCTGGGATGGCAGCAGAGACCAGCTGGGCACAAGCTGGCCTTGGCCATACCTTCTTGCCCTCTCCAGGCCATTTACCAACAAGAGTAAGTGTTGTCAAGGGAAGGACACAACTTTATATGGATGCTGGATGACTCTGTAGGTGTGTGGAAATGCAGCAGTCACATTTTAAATCTAAAGTGTATTTTATTAGCTGAGCCAGTAAACAACAACACAATAAATCCATCAACAAACCACTGAAAAAGCAACCTAATCTGCCACTTCTCCACCTGCAACTGCAGGAGCTTTTAAGTTTCCTGAAATTAAATAAAAAAGAAAATGCCATATCATTCCAGCGCAATGAGTCTGGTTCAGCAACTTCAGCCAGCCAGAAGTCAGCACATTCACAGATAACACATGAAGGGAGTCAGCTTCCCTGCCAAAGGGGGAAACAATACAGGCATCCCCCCTCCCAGGTGTTCTCCCTTGCCTAAAAGCTCCTCACTTTGCCCCCACGCTTGCCAGGGTTTGCTGGCTCCCTGAGATGCTCTCCCTGCATCCAGAATGCATGCACTGCTGCTTGCTCCTGCTCACATCTCTGTCCCCTGTATCGCTTGGCCTCTTTTTACCCCCCTCCTGCAGCCTCTTTTGCACACACTCATCTTTCAGAGCGCTAATTAGCAGAGGTATTTAGGTGAGCTGTGGAATCAATCACTGCTCAAGAGAGTGCCCATATTTCCCTTCTGCTCCACCCCCGACTGGCCTTCCCTGCCACCTCCTGTTGCTGCCAAAGGACTCCTCGGCACCATATGCTTTGCCTAATGAAATGTTAAAATGTCAAACTAAGAGGAATGTATCTCAGTTCCCAGACAATTACCACTGCCTCTGCAGCATTTGGGTAAAAGACCCTGTTGCAGAAATTCTTGTCTTTGCACCTTATCCTGTGCAAGGCAGCTTATGGCCAGCTAGCCACAGAGGTTTGCTTCATTGGTTTGATGCCCTGTTCAGGTCCAGACATCTGAGCCCTGAAATGTCATTATAAAGTCTAAACAGCAAGTGAAAAATAGCCAGCAATCACATAATCCAGCTGTTGTATCCTTTGGCTCATCTGTCCCAGGCACTGGCAATAACTTATGCAGAACTATCTTGAAATCAAACCCCAAACTCGTCATGTTTTCTCTTCACTTTGCTGGCACAATGGCACCAAAAGTGGAACATCCAGGAAAGAAACCATGTTTTTCTCTTTAAAGTCATGGGAAGTCCTTTGAACAGCTCAACACAATGGCAAGAAGCGTGAATCAGGCTAAACATACCTCTCCCAGGG
The DNA here is from genome assembly GCA_013400195.1 of Aramus guarauna. Taxonomy (NCBI): domain Eukaryota; kingdom Metazoa; phylum Chordata; class Aves; order Gruiformes; family Aramidae; genus Aramus; species Aramus guarauna. Next base: position 217,738 of record VXBL01005369.1, on the reverse strand, counting down.
CTGATGATACAACAAACCACTTCAGCTTCGTTCTCATGGTTACCAGGAGCTTAGCGAAGCCTTTGATGTGTCATTAGAGCCCCTGTTATTACCTGCGTTGTGCTGCAGGATGAGCAAAAGTCTCAGTCCAATTTCTGGGATGCAAATGTAATAATCCCTTGGTGTATGTGTGGTACAAAAACATGACAGCACCCTGCATAGCAGAACTGACTTTGTTTATGCCAGGGATATTGCTTGAGTTTTGTCCTGATTTCTCCTCTAGGAGATTCATTAACAACCACAGTCAGACTGAATAGTGTTTACGGTTTAGGCTGTGTGGGAATCTAGGTTAGGTTTAATTGCTGGGGTTTGAGATTGAAAGCCAAATTGCTTCTAGGATCCTTGTGCTGGATCTGAAAGCACTGAATTCACTTTGCATGCTCCCCCAGCCCCTCGAGATTTCAGTCCATGATGGCAGAAACGCAGTGAGATAAAGTGATCTCTAAAGATTTCTCCCTCCTGGGACAGCTTCCTTACAAAAGTATCCCTGCAAAAAAACAAGTCTGGAAAACAGATTGTTTCTGCCTTTGGATCCACTCTGGAATTTGTAAAGCAGGGAAAAGCAGGCTGTGCAAATTTCATCTCGTCTGTTCATCTGCTTATGTGGTTAGCAGTCAATCTTTGGTCTGCTCAGGTCCATTTATGTTGTTGGCTAGGATCAGCCCTGATGTGGGATGCAGCCAGATAGCTACCTTTTCGTATTACCCAGAGGAGCTCGTGGTGGGATGTCCCAGCTGCTGCTCTTGCAGAAAGGAGAATGATGGTTGTACCTCCATCATGTGGAAAGGTTCTACAAGCTCCTGCCTACAGCTCTCAAAAGTTGTCTGAGGTTTGAAAAAACAGCCAGTAAAGGCCTTTGCTGGGAGAGACACCGTAAAGCTCTGTAATTTCAAAAGGCAGCCTGGGAAGCTCAAACCCCTGAGCATGCTGCAGTAGGTATAGGACTTGTTATCTGGGGTTCAACAGCCCTGGTAGGACTGCACATGTCCTGAGTGCCCTTGTACTTAGCTTTCCCTCCTGTTCTGCCTCTGCCTCACTCAGAGGTTCACTGACCTTCCTTCCCAAGTGCTCATGCACTGCTGCTAAGGACTTCATGTTGTCTTTAGCAATACAAGTTCTTGAGGCAAAGTCTTTGGGCATGCAGCTGAATGCATCAGCCTGGCAGTTAAAGAAAACATCCTTTAAGTGTATAACTTGAGCACATATTGTCTGGGAACAACTTTGACAATAACCACAAAGCCTCAACATGCCACTCTGATAGTCCCTGTGAAGAGCAGGAGAGCTCTTTCTTTAAAGCCTGGATTCACAAAGTTGAATCACATCGGCACAGCATTAAGCTTTCACTATTTTCATATGCTTGAAGGCCAAGAAGAACTAGAACATTATCTATGTGCCCCAAACAATTCGAGTCAGAGAGTACAGCCAGAGATTGCTGCAGCAGCTGAGTGTTTGTCTGTGCCTTATGTAAATCCACACATAATTCCCAGTTTGTTGTACTTGGGTCTGACACAAGAGCTTTGAGGCCCTAGCTGGGCTTTTGTGAACTGCTTGGATCTTGTAGGAGCTCCACAAATAAAACTGCAGAGGCAGGGCTACATAATAAAACTTTGTTCCCCATGCCCTCTAAGGCAGTCAGAGTAGCAGGGAAGAGGCAGAGGGATCAGTAATCCCGTCCCTTCCTCAGCAGCCAGAAGGAGGGGAATAGAGAAATGCAATTTTGTGCTGTGGTTGCAAAGGCCATCTTGTCACCCAGGTGCCAAGGCCTGAGTCAGTGATCAGATGTTTGCACCATGACGTTGCACCAATCCATGAGGAGGTTCTCCTGTGATTAAAGGAAATCTCTGGGCGCTCAGCTACAGCTGGTGCGTGACACCTTGAAGCTCAGGTCAGTGATAAAGAGGCTCTCTCTCCAAGAGCTATAAATATTGTCACACAGGTGTAATTTTGCTGGATGCGTGTGTCAGAGTTGCTGTTCCACCAAAGCAGCTTCATCTATAAATGTAAGCCTTGACTAAAAGAAGTTGGCTTTCACAGCAGGGCAAACAGCAAGAGGCATGCTTCTAATTGCACATCAGCAGAACTGATCCCTCAAGGATATTGGCTGGTACAAGGTAAAGGAGTAGGATATGTCTCAGGAGTCAAACTGCATGGCAATATACCAGTCTAGACTGAGCCTGCAAGGGATCACCTGGGCAGTCCTGCCAGTCCAGGGGAAATCTGGTGGAGTTCCAAACTCACTCCCTAGTCAGCAGGACAGAGCGTGCCTCTTCTGGATTCACACTTTGCTGGATGTCAGCTGTGTGGGGCTGAGATTGGCTTCATGTTCCTGGTCCTTCCTTTGAGAAGGACACGTGCACATGCCCCTGGGCATGGGGGAGAACAGAGAATGTGCCGCCTGGACATAAAACAATGAGTCTCCTTCCAGTCCTTTCCTGAGAGGAGGTTTCAAAGCACTTAACAAGGGAGTTACCATTTTACAGGGCAATTGAGGTATGAGTGCCTATGAATGGCAGAGCCAGGGACGACTTGGTTTCTGAGCCTCAGCCTGATGCACAGTCCTGGACCATGCAGGACTGTGCTCTTGCATCTTCCTTTCTGAGCCCTCACTCAAAAGACCCTGTGTGGTCCTGAGCAGACATTTCCTTCAGCAGCAGGCAGAAGGGCAATCATCAGATGCACCAGGATAGACATCCCATCCTGGGTTCATTGAACTGCAGGCCCAGAGGAGCCCTGCTTTGCCCCTGACACACTGTCTCATGCAGTGGGCAATGCTTTCCAGATGTCCATCTGGCCAGCTCTAACCACATCTCCAGCATCAGGCTGGTCCAATATTGCCCAGAGCCCCAGCAGGATAGCTTCACACACATCTGCACAGCAGCAATCTGTGCTGGGTAAGGAAAAGATCTCCATGCACTACAGCTTCTGGTACTATGCAATACAACATGTGACAAAAGTCTTCAATCTTTGGGTATCTCTGAGGGGGCTTTTTACCTCCTACAAAGCCCTAGAGGTACATTTAAGGGGAGCAGGAGCACATGCAAAGGGAGGTCCAAACTCTCCTTCATCCCCCCTTCTTTGGGAGACAGCTAAACTGAAGGATGTGTTGAATTTATTTTAAAAAATCCCATGACTCCATGTTCTTCAAAAACTTATTCCCAAGAGCCTTGTGATGCTGCCATCCTGGCACCTGCCCAGCCCTGAATGGAAAAGTAAATCCAATACTTTCTCAGTCACAAAAAACTTGCTGAAGCTAATGGCTGTTTGCTGAATAAAGAAGAAATGAAATGATATAAAAGCCCTGAAATTGAGTCCTTTTTTGCTGTCTTATGCCACTAGCTCCTGTAATACTTTACAGTCAGACAATGATACAAATGGGGGGAGTGTTATTCATCCACATGCAGGTCAGAGAGCCAGGAGCAGAACCAAGCCCTTAAGTCAAGTTGGGCTTCTCCCTTCATTTACCCCATCTGCCTCAGTAACGTGAGATCACTGATGTGTGGAGATCTAAACCCCTGGGGCACTAGCGGGATTAGCTCATATTTGAAAACTGCTGCACAAAAGCAGCGCGTTGTTTATCAATGTAGGCTGCAAAACTTGCTGACAGTATGTAGATTCACAGCCAGCTTAACTATGAAGAGATGAAATTCTGTCTGGTCCTCAAAAAGCAGAGGTGAAAGTGCAGCATCTCAGCACACAGAATCCACAATGAAGCCTGTTATTAGTCAGGATCAGCTTGAAGATGGAGGCAGAGAAAATAATTTTTGAAAACAAAGATTTATACCTTTCCAAAACCAATCAATACCTTTCTTGTGCATCTATGAATAGCTTGGTGGTTCATTCATAAGCCCATTTACCTCAGAAGGCAAATTAGCACATCAACTCCAGGTGGCAAACATTAGTTACATGAGTGAACAGCTTACAAGCATACAGGAATATCTGAATAGTGCTGGAACAAACGTACAATTAACCCAAAGGCATTTCTCTTCATGCTCTCCACTTGTTGCAGCTTAGTGTTAAATGTATGTACCAGGGCTGCTCTTGAGAAATCCAGAAAAGATGACTGCCCAAGAATGGTTCCCCAAAGCAACTTGTGTTTTAGAAGGAAGGCCTGAGCTCCTGGAGCTCACAGTGGGGTTGCACAGGCTGTGTCACTGCCCAGGGTCTCATGCTGCAGGGCTACCTCATGTCTGGGGCTCACACTGAGAGCTCAGCTGGGGACAACATGGGCTGAATTAAACTGAGAACTTCCAATGGCCTCTCCAAACCTGGCACCTCCAAAGCACTTTTAAGAAGCTGGTAATGTTTTTGTTTTTTTTTTTTTTTTTTCTTAATGATGTATATTGATTACAAAGATTTGGATTTTTGATTCCATGAAGTAGGAAAAAAGACCCCTTTGTTCTCACAGGCAAGCTTGGGATCATTAGATGTTTCAAATGGTTCTGGTGTAACATGCTGAAAAAATTTAGATCTGTTCTCAAGCTGCTGGAGAAAAAGAAATTCTCCCATCCTAATATCCCCTACCAATACTGGAAACCTGACTTCATATCCCACCAGAGGTCAGGAACAAAAATAAACCTGGTGGTGCTCCAACTCCACAAACTATAGATCCCCACTTCTCCTTCATCACATAAAAGAAAAAAATCAACATGAATGATGAGAAAAACACTACCTGTAAAAATGTGCGTAAGTTGAGGATCAGTGATGCTACATAGATAGGAAACAGAAACAGCAGGGAAAGCAGCAGGGTAAGACTCAAGTGTACTAACAGAGTCAGTGGAAGTCTGTGCAAACTGCTCTGTAATGTATCTTGAGGTCCCATCCTTGCCTGAATATTACAGGGGCCTGGAAGACTGTGGCCCAGGAGACGTGGACTTGCCTCATAGTGTACAAGAGGGTGCCATTGTCCACCAGGCGCAGCAGCTTGTTGGGTGTTGTCATGTTATGGGCGACAGATTTCTTCCCGTTGTGGAAGAAGGTATCAGGAGTCCAGATCTTACTGGCCAGCAGGTTGTTCAGGGGAAGTATTTTCATGGGACCATCAAACTTCAGCCTTTCATCTCTCCAGGACTGCCGGAAAAATACATCAATAGTGTATTCCTTTGTGGAAAAAGGAGAGAAAAATAAGTCTTGTTTTACTCAGCTCTTTTTGCAAACAAGCATTTCAAGAAATGCTAAATATCTCTGGTCATTGAGCATACTGTGTTTTGGCTGAGTGAAGTGTGATGCAACAAGAAGTAGGGACTAATGGCAGTGGAGAAAGCTGTGGAAGAGAGAGGGCATTTACCACATTTTGTATAATGACTTATATTTGATGGCAAAACTTGCATTTCAGTGTTTCTGACCACTGCAGACAAGCTGCAATACAGTGTATGGTGATCAGTGGCCAGTCCTGGGGTAGCTCTGCTGCACCACCACCTTTATCCAGATGTTTCAGGGGAGGGAACCGTTTTGTGCAGCTACACAGGAATTTAAAAAGGCAAAATAAAGTTCCTGAAGGTGGAATTTGGCCAGGATACAGGTAATTATACTCCTGCTTATAAAAAAAATAAAGAAATAAAGTTTCATGGCATTGTCTTAATGTTATTTTGTTCCCCAGGCCACCTCTAGAAAAGCATGGAATCAAGGATCTCAGAAACTTGCATTACATGATCCTGTGACTTTCTTTTCCTTTCCTTCTTTTTCCTTTTCCCTATTTTTTCCCTTCTTCTTTTCTCTCTTTTCTTTTCTTTTCTTTTCTTTTCTTTTCTTTTCTTTTCTTTTCTTTTCTTTTCTTTTCTTTTCTTTTCTTTTCTTTTCTTTTCTTTTCTTTTCTTTTCTTTTCTTTTCTTTTCTTTTCTTTTCTTTTCTTTTCTTTTCTTTTCTTTTCTTTTCTTTTCTTTTCTTTTCTTTTCTTTTCTTTTCCTTTCCTTTCCTTTCTTTTTTTTTCTTTTCCCCTTTTTTTCTTCTTTTTTTTTTTTTTTCTTTCAGCTACTGTAGAAACCCATTTCCTAGGCCGAATTCCAGTTGGGGCAATTAGAAGTCATCTCTTTGAAACCCTGCAGCCAGGGTCAGCTCCTTGCCTGGTGCGTGCAGTTTCAGAAACCATATGACCAAGCAGCAAAGGTGCTTTGGCTCCATGGCCACCCCAAGGTAAAATTAAATCAATCTGCCCAGTGCCTGGCATAAGGAACTGCTGTTCCCTGTGACCTGAGTCACCCTGTGTCCTCTGAAGATCCATGTCACTTGAGGGAAATTCTTCAGCCTGTATGAGCGGCACCACTGTTCACCTCTACAACACACACCTCTTGCTAATGAAGGATCTCATTAGCTCACAAGGCTTTCAGAGAGAGACGGAGGCTTTGGAAAATCTGTCTCTTCCAGCTGTTCTTCCCCTGCCATTGCAGACTCATAGTTTTTATTTACGGGTTCCTGGACACTGCAGGACCAACTAAACTTATCATTGTGAATGATTTCTTTCCTGCAGCTCTTCTCAGCAGCATTTAAAAGCTGCTGTGCATCACTTTCCTATAGGTCATAGAAATTCCTACAGGTTTTGCAGCAGATGGCAGCTGAATGAAAGCATCTTGGTAAAGAAATTCATCCCTGCTCCCTGGCAACAGAGCCACTCCTGCTCAAACATGAGGGGCTGGAGGAAGGAAAGAGAAGATCCTATGTTCCCAGAGGTTCTACCCTGTACAAGATATTCTGGCCCTTCATGGAACTGATCTTAACTTTGTGGTGTTAAGCTCAGTAAAGGGATAAAACCAAAGGAGTGAGCCTGCGCGCAAGCCCAGGAGGTAGGCTTAGGAAAAGATCAGAAGAGCTATCTTATTCAGAACTCCCTGTTTCTATTAATAAAAACCCCCAAACAAACAAACAAACAAAAAAGCAAAACTTCTATAACAACTTCCCAAGCCCTATTTTCATTCTTTTATGCTAAGGAATCGTTCCTGAAGAAAAGAGAAATCACGTTCAGAATCTTCCCCTCTTTTTGACATTTCTTTCAATGAAAGCATCACTCCCAAATCATCCCTTCCAAGAGGCACACTTATTCTATGTTATGGTCTTCTCCGCCTTATAGAAGTGACAGAAAACATCAAGACTGAGTCTGTCTTCAGAGTCCATCCACCAAAGCATAAAACTCTCTTGAACTTTTTTTTTTCCTTGGGGACTGAGGCAAAGCTGCAAGAGCTCACTACCAAAGGTTCAGGCGTATGTCAGGTCCTATCAGGCTCTACTTTCCAAACCAAACTGAAAGAGAGATTAGAAGTCCCTTGGAGCATCTCAGAAAAGGTCTACACGTCCTCCTCCACGCTTTATAACCAGCTGCTCTCCTCCGCGCTCCACAGCAGCTTTACCTGCCTCTCCTCCATCATCATAATTACAGTCTCTGTCTGCATCAAGGTGTGCAGGAGTGGCTTTCCATTGCAATAAGTAATGGCTGTGGGAGGGACGGGAGCGAGATCACCAGGCAGATGCGGGTGGGGAAGGAGGGACTTCCCCACTCCGGAGATGAAAGGAACCACTGCAGAAGAGCAGGCTCTCCCCACGCTTCCCAAGGAGATGGGGTTTCTCTCTCTCATGTTTCTGAGTGCATTTAGCACCAGAACGGCATGCTAAAACACATTTGCTATGCATTTGTGAGATACATGGAACTAAAGCATGCGAAGGGGAAATAGTTTATTATTCTTTAACTGCCTTCCTAATTTTAAATTCATTTTGTCAAATCACATTGCAGAGAATACCTTCCTCTTTTCAATACCTCATATTGCTTCTTCACAGTTCATTATACACACTCCCTTAATCAAATACGCTCCACCTTGGAACTAATTATCAGATACTCCCCAAGGGCTAAGATTGCTGAATATATTATGGGTCTCCACTGCAGTAGGAAAGCAAGTGAGATAGAGACAGAGCTCAGATGAGATTAATGCTCTTGGCTATGCTGACATCAAGTTAACTTTTAACCCTGGAGGGAGTGGTCTTTCCAAACCAACATGGGGGTGTGTCAGGGGCCTAGCACCTCAGCGAAACACAGAGATTTTATTGTCCCCCAACTCCTCCGCTTGCTAGCACAGGACTGTTGGTGGGGCAGCTGAAGAGATGTTCATGACCCTGTCAGCATAGAAAATGTAACCCTCTCAGCTCCAGAGGGGCCGCGAGAGCCACAGGACATTGCTCCTGCCTGATGCAGCTGGTGAGAGCAATGCCTGCTCCCGCTCCCAAAGTGGGCTCACTCCAAGGCCAGGACTGCCTACCGCTGGCAAGGGCTATGCCAGCACCAGGTCACCTCTGGGACCAGAAGAGCAGGAGGGATCCCACCATCCTGAACGAATGCCTGTCCTCATGTGGCACCCTTGAAATGTTGAGCAACCATCAACAGCCAACTCTGTGCGCCTGGACACGTGTGGAATACAAGCTGCAAGAAATACTGTTGAGAAAGCTCACTATTAATTATGCTCCACTGTCGTGTTTTAATTAGAAGACAAACTGTTGTGGGAATACAAGCCTAAATTCAGACCTCAGGCCTTTTCATTAATAATTTTCCCTGAACATGTCAAAATATTGCAATCAGTTCACTCTTCTTCTCTTTTATCTCCTTTCTGGGTCAAGCACTAAGGACAGTTTGATGGTGAAATCTTGTCTTCTGGCACTGCCACCCAAACAGGTCAGATTCTGGCATCTCGTCCGCTTTCCAAGGAGCACCCTCCATCCTCCACACCCAGTCAAGTCAAGGAAAGCTGGCTACAGTGAAGGGGGTTGTCGAGGCATGTAATGGATGGAGCACACTATGTACAGGTCTTGGTCCTGTGGGCAGATCTCCCATTTCATTAGGTTGCACTTGCACAGGAAAGAAAAAGACTCTAAAGCCTGCAGCGTGCTTGAGTGGTGCAAAGGCATCAACCCTCCGAGGCTGCATTATCAATTGTTTTCTAAAAGCCCAAATGAACCTGAGAAACAATCCCTGTCTACCATCCGCACTGAGCTCCCCCTGGTATGCGAGAAGATGATGAGGTGCGCTGATGCCTGGGCAGGCAGCTGGGATGCTTGCTTGTGTCTTGTCATTTAGGAAAATCCTGCTTTTGCCCAGATTGTCCAGGGATGAGGGTGGGACACATCCGCTGTGGCTGCAGGAGAAGCCATCCCTCCCCATGAAGTGATCAGTCAGTGGCACCTACCATATCTGTGTCCGAGACAGGGCCGAAACTCGTCACGTAAATGTCTGTCTTGACTTCAGTTACGCNAAAAAAAAAAGGGAAAAAAGCAATTACAGAACTGAATTTACTTGTACAGGGAAGAGTTTGGGTTTTGTTACGTGGTGGTTTTTCCTGCCAGGTGCCTCCCTGGCAAGCCCTCAGCAATGCAGCGTCGTGCTCTCTGCTGCGCCCTGAATAATGGCCAATTTTATCACTCATATTGCGCAAATTCATGTCTGATGTAGCTCTGCTGCTTTCCACACTTACACCGAGGAAGAATATGTCCCACACAGCCAGACAATGCGTATTTACAAAATGTATGTGGCTACACAACACATAACATGGTACAGATCCACACATTTTCAATAGAGAGGTAAGCCCTGATGCTTTGAAACTCCTTTTTAATCTGAAATCCCTTTGTGTCTCCCAGCCTGATAAACAGCCTAGCAATGTTCCACCAGTTTTAGGAAACCCTGGGTTTGTTACAGCTTCAGGCTTATCTGTATGTAAAAAGAATCAATATTCTGATTGCCTTTTACTGCCAACGTGTTTGCTATTCTCCTAAAAGTGCCTTGCTGCTGGCAAGTGGCTGCTTTTGCAAAGCTGCTGCTTGCCTGCATCACACGCTCCCCTGCAACCCAGGCTGTGCCACCCTCGTGGATGCTGAACAGCAGCCTCACTGCCCCAGAAAAACCAAAGAGCACCAGTTAATGCCCCGAGTGCTAAAACTCAGGGGCACTCTTAATCATATGCCTTCAGGTAAAGATAAACTGAAGTGCTTTGCAGAACACAGCCACCAGCAGGTATTGTTCATGCCTAACAGCACATACAGTGCTCATTCTTAACTTCATTACAATTTCAGCATGTTTCCTAATTGAAATCTCTGCTGCTGTCCTATTTTGCAGGGAAATCAAGGCATGGTGATTTGCCAGCTTCATGGTCCTATGCTCTGCCCACTGGATTGTACTGAAAATTGATGGATGAGGTGCCTTGAGTTTAGCACTACGTAACAATAAATTCTCACCACTTTAGGGACAGATCATGCCATTATGCTCCTTTTGCATGGGATTAGCTGGCTCAGAGCTGCTTTCCTAATCAAAGAACCAATTTAGAGCCCCAAAGAGTTCATGTTTTATGCGTAGTACCCAATTTTGGCAACTGCAGCAGCTTTGCAAGTTGCCTGGATGGCCCGTTGCTCAATGCAGTTATGGAAATCCTTCTGTCTCCTGACAGTTATTTTGCAGTACTATGAAGCTTAGCTTTGTGCTTCAAAGTTTTGTAACCAAAAATAAGATAATGCATTCTGGCAGGGTTTTCTCCTTAATGGCTCAAATATACGTATACATGTCTTTAGTTATTATGGCTGGAAAGCTTCTGACGCAGCCTGTGGCTGATATTATTGTGCTATATAAGTAACCCTTGATCTCGTCTTGAAGCGATAAAAAGAAGGTTAAACAGAAATATGTATGTGGTATACTTTCTGAAACACCCAGAAGCCAACAAGACATCATCCTGAACAAAATTAGTTACTTCTGTAAGACTTAAACACTCAGACTATTCTCTCTGCCTCCTTCCAAACAAGTCCTCAAATGAGATACACAGCAGACAAGAACATTTAGTGAGCAAGGCTCATTCTTCTAACACATGCAGCGAGAGAAAGCTAATTATGTTTTAGAGAAAACACAAACTCTCTCCCCCCTCTCGTCCTCCCTTCCTGGCATTCACTCTGCCCAAGATGATAATTTACAGCCATGGTTATCAGATCAGGATCCATGGCTGCCTATGGCCAGTGAAGCCAGTCCTTGTGAGGTGGAGAATGAATTGTCCCCTGCACCTGAGGGGGCAGAGGGACAGGGGTCCCTGAAAGGAACCATATGCTTTACAATGTGATCCTCGGGGTCCAAGGTGAAGGAAGGGATTCAGGAAGCGATGAGGAGGTAAGAAGGCAGAACTAGTTTTGGACACCTTTTGATACAATCCTGCTTTCTTTATATGAGCCTTATGTCCTGATCATGCTGGAACCTGACTGGCACAGAGCTCCAGAGACCCCTTCCCACCCCCTCAATCTACTGGCAAATCTAATCAAAGATAATGGCATTAATTAATTCCATTAATAAATAATAATAATTTATCAATATTAATAATTAATTACAGCCTGGGTCTGAAGAGGATCCCCCACTTCCAGACTGCAGACATACCCCCTGGGCCAGGTCATGCGAACCCCGCTGAACTCACTCGAACCCCTTTGCACCCGCAAGGCAGCACCCCGTGCTGGGACAAGCTAGGGGGGCTGGCTCAGTCGCTGCCTTATTGATGTTCCCCATACTTAGAAAAATGGGCTTCCTGCATGTTTTAGGGCAAAAGCCAGACTGAACTTTCCCTGTTAATAAGTGCTCCTAAGGGCAGGATTTGGCTGGGATCTGGAGGGATTTCTGAAATTAAATCATTGCTACGCAAGCAGGGATTTCAGCAGAGCTGGGAAATCCAGAGATAAGTAAAACACCAGCAGAACAGAGAGAGCTCATCCCCAGAGATTCACTTCCTTCGTGATGCTACAGCCCAAGAGCAACCACACTGCTTGCAGCTCTGCCCAAGCTCTGTGATGGTGAGACATTCTCCTCCAGAGAAATCAGGAGCTACTCAGCCAGCCTCCCCGCTCCTTACCCTCACACCTACCCACCCTGAGCCTGAACTGCATCGCTTTTGCAGCAAGAGAAAGCTGAGAGGAGCATCTCCTGCCTCCGCTCAGAGACATGGAAGGGAAATCCTTATCTCCTTCTCAATTTGCAGACATGCTCACACTGCAACTTGGCTGTCTTGCCCAGTTCTCACCAAAGATTTAATAATTAAGAACTGCACTGTAGAGGGTTAAGCACTTTTACTAGACCTGTTGCAGAACATTAAGTGTCATTTTCCTCTCCTAGCGTAATCCTTCCCTATGACTCTAAGTTTTTTACATGCACAAGTGAGTTGAGCCTTCAAGACTGCTGGGGTGGCAGGCAGATGCTGCCAGTCCTGTTTTATGATTAGGGAAACAAAAAAGGAGAGGCTTGGTTCAGGTAGGAAGCTGGAGTGGAGCAAGGACCAGAGCCCCGCTCTGGCTGCCTGAGGGAACGGTGCAGGCTGTGCACCAAAGCCCAGCTGAGGGCTCGGTATTGCTCTTGGCAGGCTGCTCAAGCACCCTCTGGCCACGCTGCTGAGCCTTAACATGCCCCAAGCTGCTGCCACCGGAGGACCAGGAAAGCAAAAAAAAGACCCTGAAGCAGTAATGAAACTAGAAGAGCAAGAGATTTTCAGGTTCAATGTTTAAACCTGGGCAGAATTTAGAGAACTGAGTGGCATGCCATGTTCCTAAGCCATTTGTTTGAGGCTGATGCCCTTGTCTGGAGGCTTTTCCCATTTATAGGCTCAGCTTATTTCCAAGCTTCAGCCCAACTGTGTTTCTAAAACCAGCTGGAGCAAGTGTGTGAGCAGGAACAAGGAGCTGCAAGTCGATCAGAGCTGTCCCTTCTCCCACACGGTACAAAGCCCCATCCCTGCCTGCCAGGCAATGCCGCCTTGCTCCTGCCTGCAGAAATCCCCCACAGCTGGGCAGATCTGCAATGCAAATGTAAAACAAAAGCTGTAACATCCCTTCCCACAGTGTTACCATGGCACTCCCTACACCTGCCTGCTCTTTAAAAGCTACCCCTCTCCTTCTCCAAGAATTTGCTACGCCAGATCTAGCTGCTTGTGCAGGCGATAAACATCCCTATTAGCTCTGTGTGGAGGGCCGGATCCTGCCGCACCAAGCCCCATGCCAGCAGGGTCGGTTGCTTCCCTTGTGTTTGCAGAAGGTGTAAAGCAGCAGCGGCTGCTGCTGAGTCGCTTCAGGGTTTCCATTTCACCTGCCCTCCCCTGTCCCCCCCTCCAAGTCCCCATGTCCAATCTTCCTGGCCCTGGCTCAAGGCACACGTCCCCCCCTTCCTGCAATTTCCCTTTTAAGTGCTTGTGACTCCCTGGGCCTGTGAGGAGATAGCTATTATTTACAAAATGATGGAGTGCTATTTTTACTTGCTTCTTGGAAGCACTAGGAGCAGTAGCAGAGCTGGAATACAAATTATGCTGCCTCGCTGCCTCTCCCCTCACTGGCTACAGATTGTAGGGCTGCCTCTACAAGTGATTATGGGAGGCGGGGGGCACAGGGGGCTGAGGAGTCTCTTATTAAACATCCTGCTGCACTCATCAAGTGCTGTTTATTTAAGAATCTGGGCTGTAATATAATCGACTTGGCTGGTTGTGTTTTGGCTCTTGAGGTTTGCAGTTGTGCTGAACACAGTCACGTTTCGCAGGCGGGGGTTCCCGGAGGCTATGCCGCAAGCGAGCAGAAATGATGTGCCTGCATCCGAGCACTGGAGGCTCCCAAACGATGTGCACTATTAAAATGAGGGCGAAGCCACTGCGGCTACGCGCAGGGGATTCCTGGCTGCTGTGCTGACGTCAGGGAGGCTGCACAGCCTTATCTTGGAGATAAGCTGAATGAGCAAGGAGATGGAGACCTCCTTGAGGCTGTGCTCCTCTTGGCAGTGCTCCCGCTCTGCCCTAGGGCTGTGCTGGGACCTAAGGTAGCTCAGAGGTGAGAAGCCTGTCTGTACCGGTGTTTCTGTGCATGATGGCATGGTAGAGACTAGAAAGGAGGATAGTGCTGTTCAGGCTCTTCTGCACTCCGGGGTACAAACCCTCTATCTGCTCCAGGTCAGCTCCTGGAGGTAGATGTTTCTGCACTGGCGTCCCTATGAACTGCTCAGTGTGCCTTCAGAGGTGGCACACTGCAGGCCCCAGCCAGAAACTCCACCCTTGGGTCCCTCCTCTTTACTCTGACAGCTTCGGTCCCATCACACCAGGGCTGCTGCCTTTGCCAGTTCCTACCTTTTTTTTTTTTTCAGATGGCCTCTTAACCTGTGGTGCTGCCTTGTTTTGGGAAGTAGGAACTGAGTTGTGTCTCCTTAAGAAGAGAGGCATTGAAGAAGGAAGGACACATCTCTGAATAGTGTGGCACAACTCTGTGACTTTGCCCTTGGGACTGCCATGCCAGTACTGGGAGAGGACAGCAAGGCACAGGCAGAGGGTAGGTGCCTGAGGGGAGAGGGTAACCTCACTTCTCCCCACAACCTCCCTTGCAACAGCCGCATAAACGGAGACATGACATCTTCTACATCACCAACTACAAACAAGAAACCCCTGATGTAGTCTTCACTGCTGCTCTCCTGCTGCTAGGCCAGCAAGACTCTCCCGCATACCTTAGAAATGCTTTTCTTGCAATTTTTGCTAAGAAGCTCAGGAATAGCAGCACAGAAGGGCACATTTCAGTGAACATCACTGCAGTGCTGTTAATGCCTCCTAGGCTTGTCCAGCCCAGCCAGGGGATAAAGCTGACTCTGAGGACATAGACTGATGGAGATCCTGCCACCCAAAGGCCACAAAGCAGCATGAGCTACTGTTAATGTCAGGACCACAAACATCCCTACTGCATGTGGGATGCTCTCACACCATGTATCCTGGGAGCAAAGCACATGGGTCAGGAGGGGAAGGCTGGGGAACAGAGACTGCAAAATTCTGAGAAAGTACTGGGATTTCCTCCAGCATCTGCGAAAAGGACAGCAGACCTGGAGCGCAGAGAGAACTGGGTAGCTCTCAGCGCTGCCCCTTCTCTCTACTCAATTGGTTTTGACTTGGGGATCTTAGGCAACACACAGAGAGGTCACACTCAACCTCTTCAAACTCCTAGTCCCAAAGTAAAAATATATATTTTCAGATGTTACTTGGCTGTTTTAGTGCTTCAGCATCCTTGAATACTAAATCACTTGTTCAGAAGCAAAAGCCAAGTCTCATATTGCAGACATTCACCCATGTTTGACAAGTTCGGCCTGGGCATCTTTCCCAAAAGTGGACGGTAGCAAGCACATGTTCTTCTTAGAAGAACAACCCAGAACATACATAGGTTGTCTCAGTCCTGTCATCAGCCTTCCTTACATAGGAATAAATTGTAACCACCTCCTCTATACAGAATTATATAGAATTGAAACTGTTGAAATCAGTAAGAAGCAAAGGCTTTTGGTAGCACACCACACAGCCTACAGAAAGTCATTGCTGAATGGCAGAATGGCAGTGATCATGGCCAAGAGTGTCACCAGGAGGGCTGGCAGCTGGCCATGGAGAGCTAACAGCAGTGTCAGGTTTGATTCCCCGAACTACCTAAAACACCGACACATCTCCAGGAAAACTCATTTGGGCAGAAGCATCAAGACACAACAGAGACCCTGTTTTGTCTGTGGGAGGAGGACAATCCCAGAGGTACATTAGCCCACCCAGGCCTGACCGCCTCTGATGGAATCTGCCTCTAGTGAACGTAGAGATGAGGATGACCAGGGTCCCATGGGTGAAGGCTGGTCTTAGCCTCCTGCTCCCACCTGGGACAATATGGTTAAAGATGACGGATGCTCATCCACTGCAAAGTGGGGTCAGCCAAAGACTGAGCACTGGGAAATTTGTACTCCACAGAATAAACCACACAGTAAGGAAAGAAACCATATAAATGTCTGAAACAAATGTCTTATCCCAGCAAAAGCAGGGGTGAGTAAAAGCCTCCAGGGGATTGCCAACAAGACCATAGTCAGTATCTAGCTCTGCCTATGTGTCATGAACTATTTGTCTAATGCAGTTTTTCCTGGCTATTTGCTTGCTTCCAGAATTGGTCACCCTGTCTCACTCATAAGGCGGAAATAACTCAGTCTGTGTAACCCCCTCAGTTACACTCCCAGTGACTTCTGCAGAGTTATGATCAAAAAGGCATCATGTTTACAGAGAAAACAAGGCTATCTGCTGCTCTCTGTGAAAGCATCAAGTCTGTCCTTCCCATCCTGCGGTGCCGAGGCATCTTTTCACAGGGGTTGGCTTATCACCCACTGCTGCTGCTCAAATCCCCCGGGACTGCCAGCATTTGCTGTACAGCCAGTTCCCAAGTTGCTGCTCTGTGAGCCACGGTGATTAATCACTACCTTCTCTCTGGTGTGATGGCACATCAGTGTTTACAACTGCATATCATCCAGCCAGACTAGAGAGAAGTCATCAAATCTGTAAATACAGATACGCATGTGGTATCACTCCCAGCTGTGCTCTCTCTCCTTTCTCCCCCCAACTTGGATATTTCAGCACAGGGGGAGCAAGAAGTTCAAAAGAATTTCTGGGGCTCTCCCAAGAGACAGCCAACAACAAAACCACTCACACATGACGAGAGAGATCAGCACGGTCTACAATTACACGTGCTTAATTTTTCGGCCCAGATGAAATGAGATGATAATACCTGTCAAATCCCTCAAAGAGATAGCCTGCTGCCCTGCCTCCCTTTCTTAGCAGGGCCAGAGGAGAGCTGGTGCAATGAAGAGAGTTATTCCCTGTCTCAGACAGCATGCTGCATATGCAGCTTTCTAACACGGCTGCATCCAGTGTCCTCTGCAGGAACTAGACACAGGACTATGAAGTGACCCAGTTACCACTTGAGCACGGCTTGTCTAGGATTTACGGCACACTGTAATGCCTAGATGGATGTCTAATTCCTAGGTGATCCCTGGGGCACAAGCCACCTGGGGCACAAACTCCTTGAGTTATATAGGGAAAATCAGGTAAGTTCTTGGAAGAAAAATCCCTGAGCAGTCTCCAAATGCACCATGCATGTACTCGTGGCTCTGACCCAGGTTTAAGCTCTCTCCACACCTACGTAACATGGTGGCTATAGAGTTTGGATCAAGGCATAACTACCGCTGAAAGCAGAGGAGTCAGGCACACCCTGTTCCTCCTTGCTTCCTAGTGAGGAGGGAGCCAGTATCCCAGCATAGTGCTGAGAGGCACACAGGGCATCTGCTTGTCCCTTTTGGGTGAGAAACTGCACCCTCCCCCTAGCACTTCCATGTGAGTAACAGCACAGGGTGGCCCCGTTTCTGGTCTGAACTCCCTGCACAGAGCATACAACACTGCCCCTTTGTCTCACCACGCGATAAAGGGGCTCTAGGCATACCTGGCACGGTGAGTATGTCCATGTGCTGCTGTAGAAGGTGCTATAGGGATTTCGCACCCTCCCATGCTGGAGAAAGGCATTTTCTCACATTTACCCAGAGTGAGGGATGCAGGTTAGAGCTCTATCCAGCAGAACAGCTGAGCAGAGATGCTGTTCTACCAGTACCAGAGCCATCAAACCCTGCTTTCTCGCATATCAGCTTTTCCTGTCTGTTTTTCTGATGCCTAACATCAGTTGATCCCATCCAGTTACCTTTCTCTACTTTGGGTCTTTTTCCACTCAGCTGCATAATTCCACAGATCTTGCAGGGACTTAAAATCTCTGAGATATCTACCCTTCTGTCGGGTTTTGTTCAGATCAGCCAATAGGCTCAAAAGCTTTTAGAAGACAAAAGGCAGACAGAAAGATGTGATAAGCCTCACTCCATTAGAAGCTCAGACAAAAAAACTACTGCAAGACTCAACAGAACTATGCGCTTGCCTCATGTAGTTTAATTTAGCTTTCCCTCATTGCCCTGTGCAGGCATGCACACACATGTATACTTATTACTGCATTAAGTGACATAAAATACACATCCAGAGGTTAGAATCAGGATGTGGTGCAAGTTATTGATAAACATAAAGTCCAGGCAGAATAGAAGAGACAGGCAGAAGCAGCAACTGCTAGAGGAGTCATGGAGGCTTTACACACACAGCTTATTCTCACACATACAGACTACAAACAGAGACTACAAATTAGTTGTGCTATTTTTGCTACAGACAGAAAAGACAGAATGAACAAAGCTACTGTAGTTTCTATTTTAAGGACTTAGGACACCCTCAGATGCTATAAAGACAGAGGAGGAATATGTATGTATGAGCATGCTTTTAGAGGTTTTACAGTGCTTTGAGACCCTGTAGTAATGGAAGAGAGATGCTACATAAACATGTTTGTTATGTATTATAAACACAATGAGAAAATGTGTGAATATAAATTAGCATGCATAATTTAACATATTCAGTATTAAAGTCTGTTCTTGATGGCTAAGCCAGAGGTGCTCAGGGAAGGGAATCCCTGGTCCCAGCGGACAGGGGAAGAGCATTCAGACAACACTGTGCTGCCAGCTGGTACACATGCCTGTGGCCCTAATGAAACCAAAGCCAGGAGAATTTTTCTGACCACAGTCCTTCCTGCAGGGTGCCTGCATGGCTGTATGCTCTGGAGGGAGCAATGAGATGAGGGCAAAAATGCCAGACGGTATTTCAACATTAGGCAAACCTCTCCATGTTACCTGCAAAACACCTGTGTTTCATTTTGGGCCTGCCTTCCTGACCTCATCTTCGGCTAATTTGCCTCTTTAGGAGTCAATGACAATGTTCTTGTTGACCACATCACAGGATCTCGGTGAACAGCAACCTCAGGGAAAGGCTGCCGTAGGTCCTGTGCCCCAGTCCTGTGGCTGAAGTTGCACGTACACAGGAGACATAAGGGATCAGAACAAAGCAGTCAGTGGACTGCTGCCTTTGCTGTATCCTTCACACCTGTATAACTCAGCAGGGAGAGTCAGTCATTAGACCAGGCTTATCCAGAACCATGCGTGGACACAGTGCGCGTCTGAAGCTTCTCCATCAGGGAGCTTGCAGACTGTCCCCAGCAGGTTATTGTTTACTCCTTTTCCTAAAAACACTGAACCTTTTGTTAACTCATTCTCTGCAAATCTAACAGAAAACATCACCTCCCAACAGGCCACTCACATGCTTGAAGAGGAGCTGCAGAAACATCAGGTCAGTGCCAGTAAAATCCTTAGCATTTGTAAAGCAATTACTGAGCTCTGTAACTCATCAGAGCTCAAGGCAGATCCCCAGGAAAAAGATAAGCACAAGGGTGCAATACAAAACTGCTATTGCAAACCTGATAATTACTGATACATAGAAAACAACTGGAAAGATTGGAAAGCCAGCAAGCAAGCAGGGAAACGCAAGAAAAATCAAGTGAGAGACACACTGCATTGCATTAATTTTATGTCATTGCAGAGGGAGAAAGAATAACAAGATGACTTAATCAAGTGTGTGAAGTCTGAAGGCTGAGCTCTGAGCTCTAACCCCACCATTGGTGCTAATCTGCACTATGGCACTGAGCACGCAATGCAGTTCTGCTGTGCCTCCGTTTCCCCACCTGCCTTTTAGCCCCAGCACTGCCTTCCCATGTCTCTGGCTGTATCTTGTTCCAGGTTGCTCTGCAGGCCGATTGCCAGACTGCATGATAGACTGTAGTGTGCAAAAAAAGAAAAAGAAAGTGGCTCCTGGAGCTTGCTGTATAGCTGAGAGGAAGAGTCCATTTAATTCTCAGGCCTGTCCCCTGAGGCCAATGCCGGGTACTGAAACGAAGACACAAGAAAACCACAGCAGGTAGCAACACGGTAATTTGCACTCTGGTTCCCTTATCAGTTAGTTCCTGGCTGGCCTTTCCTTCAGCGGGAGAACTTAATCAGCTCCTGCGACACTGTGCCTTCAGTGACCTTCTGGCATCCTTCACCACCACCCCAGGGCAACACAGGCAAATGCTTTCCCCTCCGTAGGCACCTCAACGTGGTCTCTGCCTGTGTGGCTCCCGAGCTGTGTGCAGAGCCAAGGTCTCCACTGAGCTGTTTCTCCCCTGTCACGCATGGGTCACTGGACTGCATGGCCACTGCTCATTTAGTTTGCAGCAATTCCAATACATTGTACAAATAAACTTACTTAATGCACATTGCTTTCAACTGGTCAGTTCAGCATTTCCTCTGATGCTGGAGTCCTGTTGTACAGCACGGCGAGCTCTCCTCGCTGCCTGGGCTCACCTAGCTTCCTGTATTACCTCTGCGCACGCTGCTGCCAACGCACCAAGAAATGTGTTAGACAGCATGGACTGCAAGTCCACCTCTCCCATGCAGAAATAACTCCTCCTGTGTTTGCTGTCCCAGACTTGCAAGGATAAACAGAGAGTCCAAAGCGCGAGATAAATCCCCAGACATGTACTGTGCCCCTCCATCACACTCCCTTCTCGCTCGGCTTCCCCATGCCTCCCAGGGAAGTCCCCGGCTGGCAAATGGGGCCAGCAAACCCTGGGAGCAGCGGGGTGATCCACACGCGGTGAGATGGGCTGATTTGTGCGCTCAGGCTGTTGTTTTATCCCCAACTGAGCAAAACCCTTTTAGAGGAAATTCCGTTATGGCTCTAAATCTTCCCCTCCCCAGCACTGTTCAGACACCAGCATTGTCTGTCTCATGGACAGGAAGGCTTTTTAACACTACTCTCAAAAATTCAGCAATAAATTTCATATTTTCAGTTCTGCCCCCTACATGAATTATGACATGCTGTACAATACTCTGATACTCCCATCAGAGACAAGCAGGGGGCAGATGCCTCCAGATGTAATTTTTAATTTCCTTCGCTGGGGAGAATGTTTTCTTGTTTTAGCAACATGCATTCAAAGCGTTCCAGTTCCCATGGCAACTCGCTACTTCCACTGGAGATGCCATTTTTCATGCCATCCCTTCAGAATTAGACATCTCCCAGCAGAGGTTCTGAAGAAATGTCTCTCTTAAATATATATTTATTAGAGACAGTGCTTGCAAGTGTGCTTTATTGACAGGTTTCTCAGGCGACTCACAGCCTACAGAGGAGAATATGCTGGCTGCCAATCTGCCTTTTCTCAGCTTCTGTTTTCAACCAGAACTCTCCTCTCTTTTTCTGCCACATACAAATTAGCCAGCACCTGCTCCTTCTTTTTTTTATTCCTTTCTGTTCCCATCACTTCCCCCCATGCCCAGCCTTGGCGCAGCTCCCCGGTAATGCAAGAGTAGCCGGGGAGTGCCCAACCAATTCAGCACATGCTGAAAGTATCTGCATTCGTTCACTGCCTGCTGGCACAGGCGCTGCACAGGGACCCCCTCTTCTCCTGCAGGCAGAGAGCCATCATAGACCTCATTATACATTTGCATGCAGAGAAAAACCCTAAGTACTGCAAAACAGAGACCACCAGGAGAGCCTCCTAGCCTCAGAGGGCAGCATCGGAGCACCTGCTCCTCTCTGCTCCCGGCTGCTCTCCCTGTGCCATCTGGCTGTAGCCCGCTGGGCACCATGTGCCCTCTGGGAAGGCATGAGCACATCGGAGAACTTATCCTGCTCCCCAGCGTAGAAGCCTGGGCGTGGGGCTCCCACACTGGCTGGGGGAAGGATTCATGCCCCCGTTCTTGGTCACCTGGTGCCACTCAGGCACCCCCGATGCAGAGGTTCACAGTGTAGTGGTACCTCTCTGGGCTCCATGGATCTGGAGCCGAGGGATGCTGAGACACTCACCTCCCTGCCTAACATGCTGCCTTCCCTGCTGCACCGAGCCACGCCACCTGCCTCTGCTCCCGCGCAGTCCTTGCCTAACCATCACACCCAAAAAACCTATGCCTCTGGCTCAGAACCCCCTGCAGAAAAAGTGAGATGCAACATCCCACCCACAGCAGCTTCCAAAGATTTTTCGCAAGACCCCTGGGGTGAGTTACTATTTCAAACTGTGCAGGCAGCCCCCATCCCTGCTGCCCTCCAGGGGCAGGGATGCCCCCTCACCCCAAAAGGATTCCCAGGCTCCCTGGCTCAGGGGGCCCCAGGTACCACAGCACCCACAACTCTCACTTGCACCACGCTCAGCATCTCCCACCCAAGCTCCTGACAGCTCAATGGAAAGAGGCGGTGCCAGACCTGGAGGGGGTCCCGGTGGGAAACTGCGCTAGAGCTCTCTAATAGACCTGTAACATTACAGCTTCAAATTGCTTTCCTTCAGGAGACAAATCCAAGCAGGTAAATTGGTAGGAGCCGAGCAGATTTGGAGGCTGATGGAACTAATCCCAGGCATGTTTAAATGCAAAAGGCCCAGGGAGCCACACTCAAACCTAAGATTGCTGAAGCTCACTGCTGTGCTTAATTCTCAGGTGCAGCCTGCTCAGAGGGGTGTGAAAAACAGAGGAAAAGGCAGAGTACTGGGAGCAAAAGCCACATGCCGGCTTCAAGGCCAGGACATTGGCCCTCAGAAAAACCGTGCTCTACCAAACAGCAGCAAAACAGCAGCTCCTGTTCATCCCATCTTGGAAACCACATGGATACACATCACTGTTGTCCCTCAGAGAAGTTTAGAAACATTTTCTTAGCCCAGCCTCCAGCAGGGACACACAGACTCAGGGGATACTTCTTGCTGACTCCAGACTTCACATTAATTTTACCGTCCCACCAGCCATTAATCAAATGTCTTCCTCTGGCATTTTTATTGAAAATAAATTTAATAAAGTAGGTGGGAGTCCACATGCTTCCATAACATCAGATAAATATTCATGGGGGGCTTGTGCTGCTTTAGCTAAATGAGTTTTTTTAATTTAACTGGTGCAAACTCCTTGTTCCTTAACATATAGCTTGGCTTGCCCTTGTTCCGGAATAGAGACGAGGTGGGACTCGGCCCCGCACTGGCTCACTATCAGGCACACCAAGGAACAATCCTCTGGCATCAAGCCAACACCTTTTGGTAAGGATATTGTCATCTGTAATTGGAAATACCGGTCTGCTGGTGTCAGCGTCACCTAGTGCGAATCCCCAGAGCCCAGGCTGAATTCAGAAGGGCCATTTGGAGTTGAAAACTCATTTCCAACCACTAAGAGCGTGGCCACCATTTCTACCTCCATGGGTGTGCCATTTGATTTCTGCTTTTCCCTCCCTGTTTAAGCAGCTACTGTGCTCCAACAGCAAAAGTTAATAAAGCTATCAGAAAGCCCATTCCCCTGATGCTTACTGAAGGGGGTTAAAAGGCTTCCAGCTACCAAAATACACAACACACCAGTGAAAGAACTGAAACACACCCACACAAAGCTTCAAAATTTGTGGGGCACGTGAGTCCTAGGAGAAGGGATGAGCACCAAGCTCACCCTCACTAAGACAACCTCCATCTGCAGCCCTGGCTGTGAGCTCTGCCCTGGGGAGGGCAGGTTAACCCCTCGTTCCCCAAGGACAATGTGGAGCAGCTGTGACGGAGGCTCTGTACTGCAGTCCTTCTCTTCACGGGCAGTTATTAGAGTCCAGACGGAAGAAAGGAAAAATCTGACACATTGATCAAATTTAGTAGAAAGGCAGGATTCAGACAGTCCTTATCAGTGAGAGATTTTACAGCGTCTAACAGCTTCTTTGTTAACTCGAGCAGTGAGGAACTGCAGCTTCCAAAAAGTGGCAATGCAGGGCAATTCAACCACTGCCGGGACTCTTGTCATGCTATCCTAGTGATACCCTTCCTTCTCTTGAAAGGCAGTGCTTTAGAAATCAAGCGCATCATCATTTTGCCTTTGTTATTAACGCAAACTGACTTGTTTTCATCGTTATAGCCTCGACCTAATTCCTCATGCACATGGTCCCTCCATGAACACACTCCCTACAGCAGCTCAGATCTCTGGACAGGATTTGCTTTCCCTGTTTCTTAATGACATGAAGGTTGTGACTAGCCCTGCAGACATGCAGATAGCCTGAGCCCAGGAATAGGGTGCAAACAGCCCTCCCCTCCCCGTGCACTTCCGCACACAAGTTACTGAGGTTGTGTTTCTTATGCCCCAGCTCCAGGGTGGAGGTAGTATGAAGACACATGGAGTCCATGAAGTGCCACCATAATAATTTTCCCCTCATCCCCAACAGCTACCGATGCAGCAGAGGTGGGCAATGCCCACTTTCTGATGCCATCAGATAGTCTAGTCACCCAGTTCCTCCCAAAACACATCGGCTGCAGGGACAGTTCTCCTGCAAGTCTCTAAGTCTACTGATTTCTCTGATTTCCCCCTATTAAGATAGCAGTCCTGCTTCTGAGAGATCACCCTTGCTGGAGACAAACTGCCTGTCAGCAAACAGTATTAAATACAGAGTATCATATTCGACAGATAATGGCATGCTTTTAGTTTTTTCTCTCTTGGATGCAGGTCACACGACTAATGTCATCTCCAAACGTTGAAATGCTAGATGTGAAAAGGTAAAGCTTAATTGCCTTGAACAGCAACTCTTGTATTGACTCCAACATAAAGCCCATAAATATTAATACAGCTATATTTAGCCCCTTTCAATTATACATACAAAATTAAACATCTTTCTGGGAACAAATCAGTCTGGATAGGGTTTGGTTTTATTTCCTTTTCAGTGCATTCTGCATCAAAATAATAATAATTCTTACAGAGATAAGACTTAAAATAAAAAGAACAGTGGATGGAGGCAGAGGCTTAAAGATACTTTCAGGAGGGCAGACGGGGGAACCAGCCCAGCCTGGGATCTCGGGGTCCCACACCACCTCTGGAAGGGGGATGCTCAAGGAGGGATTCCAGCTGGCCAGAGAGGAGAGGTCCCATCTGCAGCGTGGCCATGCCCACACAATGTCTTCTGCAGTTAAAGACCTTCTCTTTCGTATAAAAATCACATCCACTTTCTTGATTTGCAAATTAATTACACGTTGGTTTCCTTGCCAAAGTGGACTTAGTGGTATTAACGTTACATGATAAAGAGAAGCTATCAGAAAGCTCCTGTCATAATGATGGCTAGATTGATCAAGAAAGAAGAAAGGAGATTGCATGCTTTTGTTCTTTAACCCTTCCTCATGCAAGCAGACAGGGCCCTTTTCTATGAAAAGGCTTTTTCAAATTCTCAGGCAAGATCAGGTGCATCTCTCCAAAGGGAAGAGCTCTAATCTTTCAAGCACAAAAGCCTCTAATTCAATTCCCACATGTGCATAGAGCCTTTACAGAAAACACGACTTGCGGAAAGAAGAGTTTGCACCTTCATTTTTTACAGGACAGTGGCCTTAACTGGCTAAAGTGACATTCACAGCTCTCCAGGAGACATGTCTTCAAGTGAATAAGTAGGAATGCAGGACCACAAAATTCTGATCTGGCCTGTATGGATACAAACAACTTCCTCGACAAGAATTCAGATGAGTGCAGTAAGCTTTCTGCAGAGCCTCTACCACCTTCCTCTTTACAAATTGCTGTCTTTTGGGGTTTTTTTTACGGTCATCAGATCCTTTCCTTGACAAAGTTTCTTGTATCTGAACTGATCCTTCCAAAAACCAGGCATCTGAATTGACTTTTGCAAGGTTGAAAAGTGTCTTGAATTTTCAGACACCATTTATTTCGCTCCAGTCGTGAATCATTCCATCCACTCATTTAGTCTGAACTTCATCATCAATAGGATTTTCCAGCAGGTTTGGGGAAAAAAAATAAAATAAATCACATGTTTTTTCCATACCTGTTGTTCTCATAATTTTCGTTCGAATTATGTTCTTCCAGAAGGTAAACTGAATGGGGTGTCCTTTTCTCACAATGCAAATTGCAGATTAGAAAGTCTCTCTAGGCTATACTCTATGCTTACAATTGCCAGTACCCCACAAAGACTTTTTTTAATAAACATTAGCTGTATGTCCTTCAGAGGCAGATTTTTAAAGTAGGCTAGTACACATAGACAGAGGAATCAACAGATGAAATTCCTGTCCCACCAGACTCAGTGGGAGTTTTGCCATTTACTGCAACAGGGTGAGGATTTCACTCTGACTTTTAACAGTACTTGGTTAAAGGACCCTGCACGGTTCAGCCTCATAGCTTTGCAGCAACTCACTGCCCAAAGCCCCATGCATCTTCCAGAGCCTCATGAACACTCCAATATTTTTATTTAATCAAACAATAACCTTTAAATAAATGAAATGGCATTAACAAGCTAACAGGTCTGAATCAGCAGCACTAATCCCCCCTCTGCAGGGAGGCCAGGTAGATGTGGTTTGATTGCTTCTTCCAGATGGAACTAGGCTGAAATTCACCACCAACACGATCAATGACTTCGCCTCATCAGACATAATCAGTGCTTCTGCACAGGTACACGAACTGCTGCAAACATTTTACCCGCTAGCGCAATGAATAAAATAACTGCTTTTCCTTAAATATTGGACCAGTTGTTTCATCATCAGTTTCCCAGAAGAAACCAACTGAAGTTGTTTTTAAACTCTCTAATACCTAATAAAAAACCCCAACTCATTTCACAATCCATATCAAAGACACATTATGAATCCTTTACATGGGACTAAACAAATGGAAATTCTAATAAATGAGTAGATGACATAGTCCAACAGATCAATAAAGACATCCTTGCAGGCAGTTTATAGCCATCTATAACATCATCTACTAATGTTCTTAACACTATCTAACACATGTTCAACACACTTAAACATCATCTCCCCCATTCCAAAGTCATTATAAAGAAATAGCATCATCCCGTCTCCAACACACACCCACCAGCTTCCCCTCGGGCAGAGATCAGCTGCCTAACACTCGCACTGGTTCACTGCAGGTGTCTGATCTAGCGTTGAAGCTCTGAGATGTTACTCCAGTACAAATTACAGTACAAATCCTCCAAATGGATTCACTTTCCTAGAAAAATTTCTCACCCTTTGGGAAAAACCTTACTTCTTGCCTACATGCGTGGATAGAGGGGTTAGCAGCTTGGGAGAGACTCCTCATTGGAACCACACACAGCAAATGAAGGCATCATCTAAAAAAAGTCATCCAAAGTAGCGTGAGAAACACCTTCCCCTCCACAACCCTGGCAGCCTGGGGGCTTGATTGTGGCCCCTCTGGAGAGCCAAGGCGTGTGCAGCCCATGGACAGCCTCATCACTGGTGATTGGCTTTGGCCAAGCGACTGCCCCATGGAGAGGGTGGCTGCACAGGGACCTGCCGTGGTGGTCCGCTCCCTCCCATAGCACTGCAGGGGCACAGGCAGCTGTGAAATGCCCTCAAAGGACCCAGTGCTGACCTGAAGCACAGGTGCCATTTCACACCAAAAGCTATGAATCTCTTTTCACAACGGGCTTCTGACCCCTCCAGAGTGTTTGTGATATCCCTGAAGCTTTGATACAGGCTTGTTGCCCTAAGCAAGTTCATAACTTATTTAAGAGAAGACTTTCACCCTTAGGCGTAGCTGTCAAGCCCGTACTCCTCTCTTGCCTTCTGATGTGTGCATGCCTTTTCATACAGATCTCCCTGTTCGCTGTGGGTTTAAACAGCAGCACAACCGGGACTTCTGCATGAGAGAGGAGAGCAACGGGGCTGTGCAAATCCACGGCAAAGCTGCCTTTGGAGAGCTGCACCCAAGGGGAAGACAACCTTTTTTTAATTTGTTCATAGATCTTAACTTCAGAAGTTTGACGAGACAGAGCAGGGTCCCTGTTGCCCAGAAAGGTAAATAGAAGAAAACACTGTTCAGGCAATGTCTCAGCTTCAAATTAAAACTCATCAAGGAATCTCAGACAAAGACAAAAATCTGAGATAAGACATGGATTTTTTCTAAGAAAGGATCAAATTCCTCCCTGGAGTAATCAATACAAGGCATGAAGTCAGATCAGAGAGAAGAGATGAGAAGTTGGGAGAGGTGGAACATTAAGACAGAAAAACAGATTAAACACAGTCCTGTAAACCCTGGAAATCATAACAAACCACAAAGGACCACCGGGTTTGTCATCTAATGTTTCTCTTTCACAAACATTAGATCTAGATAATGTTTATGACAAAATGCAGGCAGCTTCATCCCACACAGGTGAAAAAACTGCAGAATAGCTCAAGGCCAGACTGAGTCCAGCCTCCCTGGACACCCGGGGACCAGCTCTGCTGCAATGGGACACACTGCAGTAGGACTCCGCCACCACTGCTCAGGTGTCCCCACAGTCAGAGGCAATGCCTGGTGCTTCAGCCAAAGGACCAAGAGCAGTCCTGCCTCCACCTCCCCGCCCACCACCGAGCACCCGATGGCTGGGCTTCTGCACACTGCAACTTTATATGCACCCAAATTGCTTGTGAGGGTCCCTTCCCCAGGGCTTTGCAACCTATCTCCAGAAGTAAAGGACAATTTCAACATTTCATCCAGCTTTTAGGAAAAAAAAAGTTCTCTAAACTTCAATCTGGACAATTTAACACTTTCTACTACTATTATAAGTTACTCTCACTACAAACAGATTTCTTCTTGGATCTTGCTGGGCAGACAAGCCCTCACTGTTTCAGCTTGAAGAGCACTGTACTTTTGAGAGAAGTCAGTTAATTTAACTGACTATTTCAGCCCCTCGCCTTAATACTCACATAATAACAGACAAGCCCTTACCTGCAGGAGATCAGGAGAAAATGACAGACGCACTGAGATGTAACACACCAAGCATCTCAACGGAATGTGTCAACCTAAAGGGAGATGCTCTGAACCAAAGTCCAAAATATTTTGGCCATCAACACTTGAATCAGTGAAATACAGGTGACAAGAGAGGGATACAGATGTTTCTCGCTTGCTCAGAAGCCATCCTGCCCAATTATACCATCATTAAAAAAGCAGGAAGAAACACTGCACTGCAGAAAGAAGAGACAAGAAAAACTCCAGCCAAAGTGTGCTTCACTTAGAAAAGAATAAAGGGAATACATCAACAGGATAAATATTAACAGGCAGCTACAGATCAAAACCATTGGCAGGGCAGAGCTGACATAGTAAGGCCACATAAAAGGCACCGTAGGCCCATGTCAGGAATCCCTGATTTTAGTCCTATTGTGAGCAGCAGAACCCAGCTGCACCAAAACCTGCTTGAGCCCAAGGGTGTCTGCGCCGAGCCCAGTGTGGGCAGGGAGATGCTGACACCAAGCCACAAAGAGCAACCCAGCGGAGATGAGGAAGAGGAGGTACTCATGAGCCTGGGTTGCTTTCACTCTCTGGATATACCCAGTTGTAAAGGTACAAACTGGGGCTTCCCCTCGGCCTGGATGGGACCCACTTGCTGCCAACCTTAAGGACAATGAATGGGCACCATGCCCTGTCCCCAAGGAAGAAGAAACGAAGAAACCAAAGGGGCCAAGTGCCTCGTTCTGCCTACAGAACTGTATTGCTTTAATCCAGTTGCCTGTGTTTCTTGGTCCCAGTAAACTGCATGCTCTTAAAACTTTGTAGGCTCCTAACCCTCAGCTGTCCTAAAGCACATCATGTAGACATGGACTGGCAGGATACTTGCCAGCCACGACTCCCTTGGCAGGGCCTAGTCAGCTATTTAGGGACTCCAGAGACATGTGGTAGAAACTTCAAGTAAATACTGTGCATTGCCTTGTAAGTGATGCTGCATCCAGGACAGGTAACACTGGATCCTAGCCTAGCTGCTTAACATGGCACAAATTAATTTTTAATTGCAATTGGAGAAACTGGCTCATCTAGAAAGTTTACAGACCATCTTTTAGAAAACTGAACAGCCTGCTCTATCCTTCTCTTCCTTGGGGCAAAATGTTTTCCTCCTCGGCATCCCCTGGAAAAGGCTCTCCTGGTTTTGGCTTAATTTTCTTCATAATAGCTAGCATGGGGCTATGTTTTGGATTTGTGCTGGAAACAGTGTTGATAATATAGAGATGTTTTTGTTACTGCTGAGCAGTGCTTACACAGCATCAAGGCCTTTTCTGCTCCTCACACCACTCCACCAGCAAGTAGGCTGGGGGTGCACAAGGAGCTGGGAGGGGACACAGCCGGGACAGCTGACCCCAACTGACCAAAGGGATATCCCATACCATATGACATCATGCTCACAATATAAAGCTGGGGGAAGAAGAAGGAAGTGGGGATGTTTGGAGTGATGGCGTTTGTCTTCCCAAGTGACCATTACACGTGACAGAGCCCTGCTTTCCTGGAGATGGCTGAACACCTGCCTGCCCATGGGAAGTGGTGAATGTATTCCTTGCCTTGCTTTGCTTGTGTGTGCAACTTTTGCTTTACCTATTAAACTGTCTTTATCTCAACCTATGAGTTTTCTTACTTTTTTAGTAAGATTTAGTAAGATTTTTTGTCTGATTCTCTTCCCTATCCCACTATGGGGAGTGAGCAAGTGGCTGCTTGGTGCATAACTGCTGGCTGGGGTTAAACCACGACAGTCCTTTTTGGCACCCAATGTAGGGCTCAAAGCATTGGAGATAACAGGTTTGATTGAAATGTGCTATATATATTGAATTTATAGCTGTTATCGCTGTTTAGCTATTAATTGGCAGGGTCCTTATGCCTGCCATGGGGCTTGCTTGCCTTACTGTATAGTAGAGCCTACTGCTCATTAGTGGCTGCTTTTTGCTTTTGTTGCTTGCTGTACTGCTGTGCTGCTTATCACCTTACTGTGCTGTGCCTGGGCACATTTTGATAACAGCAATGGCGATGTGCCTGGGCTGGCAGATGGGCAGGGCATCCCTGCTGTTTCTGTGCTGCTGTACTGGGCAGGCTGGAACTCCAGTGTGAACTCGAGTTGAAGGGACTGTGACCTGTGGATGAGTCCACATGGGAGCAGGACACCCCAAAGCATCTGTGGTGGTGAATAATTCCACATCAGAGCAGATACACCTCAAAGCATCTGTGGCTGTGGTTACGTCTGTGCTGCAGCAGGTATACCTCTGAAGGGATTGTGGCCCAAGGATAAGTCCACATTGGACAAGATACATCTCAAAGCATCCGTGGCTGTGGATAAGTCCATGCCACAGCAGATATACCTTGAAGCATCACTGGCTGCACATGAGGTCATGCTGAAGCACTTCAAAGCGTGTGGCCATGGATAAGCCCATGACAGAGCAGGTACTCCCCTGGAGGGACTGCAGCCACGGTAAGGCCACGTTGGAGCAGGTTTACTTCTGGAAGGACTGTGGCTGTGGGTAAGGCCATGTTGGAGCAGGTGTACCTCTGAAGGCATTGTGGCTCATGGAGAAGGCCATGTTAGAACAGTTGCACCTCAAAGCAACTATGGCTGTGGATAAGTCTATGCTGCAGCAGGTATACCCCTGAAGAGACTGTGGCTCATAGATAAGGCTCCACTTGGAGCAGGTACACCCCTAAGGGACTGTGGTGCATGGATAAGTTCCAGCCAGAGCAGGGGCAAGGGGAGTTCATTGCAATGGAACATTTAATTTAACAGACCCTATTCTGGTCCAAAGGGATCAGGGGTGGAGATTGTAATGGAAATACCTTTAAATTGTTGTAATCCGGGATTTGAGTTTCATGTTATGGAAATTACTATGGCAGGAACCACCTGAACCAATGGAGAACAAGCCTTACAGGAAGCTGTACAAGAGCAGCAGTGACTTGACCTGAGCTGGCTTTGGTGCTCAGTAACTCCACACAACACACCACCATTCCTGTCCTGAGGGACTACCATAATAGATGGAGCCTAAAGTCATGGACTAAATGAACTCAATGGACATTTTGTGAACATTAGTGGACATTTCAAAGACATTTTATAGGTGTGGTCCATAGACTAAGGGAACGTTATCTGTGTATTATATGAAAGGATGGGAAGGGGGTGGTGGTTAATAAGGTTGTATTGGATAGTGCGGGACCTGAGCATGATGTAAATGGTATGGAATAAGGGGTAGAGAATCCGATGCTTTTGGCTAGGATAGAGTTAATTTTCTTTATAGTAGCTAGCATGGGGCTATGTTTTGGATTTGTGCTGAAAACATGTCCTGGTTTTCAGCTGGCATAGAGTTAATTTTCACAAGAAGCTGGGAGGGGACACACCCAGGACAGGTGACCCAAACTAGCCAAAGGGGTACTCTATACCATATGACATCATGTTCAGCATATAAAGGAGGGCTGGCTGGGAAGAAGTGGCAGCTCCCAGCCATGGGATGAAAAATTGCATTGTGTATCACCCATTTTGTCTATTCTGTTATAATCACTGTTATTTTCCTTTCCTTTGCTGCCCCAGTAAACTGTCCGTATCTCAACCCATGAGTTCTACCTTTCTCTTCCAATTCTCCTCCCCATCCCACCAGGGAGGCTGGGGGTGGGGAGGGGTGAGGGAGCAGCCACGTAGTGCTTGCTGCCAGCTGGGGCTGAACTAAGACACAAGAGTGTTGATAATTCGCAGATGTTTTCATTATTGCTGAGCAGTGCTTACACAGTGTCAAGGCCTTTTCTGCTCCTCACACCACTCCAGCAGCAAGTAGGCTGGGGGTGCACAAGGAGTTTGGAGGGGACACAGCTGGGACAGCTGACCCCAGCTGACCAAAGGGATATCCCATACCATATGGTGTCATGCTCAGCAATAAAAAAGGCTGGGGGGATGTTTGGAGTGATGGTGTTTGTCTTCCCAAGAAACCGCTATGTGTGATGGAGCCCTGCTTTCCTGGAGATGGCTGAACACCTGCCTGCCCGTGGGAAGTGGTGAATGAATTCCTTGCCTCGCTTTGCTTGCACACATAGCTTTTGCTTTACCTATTAAACTGTCTTTATCTCAACCCACGAATTTTCTCACTTCTACTCTTCTGATTCTCTTCCCCATCCCGTCAGGGGGGAGTGAGCAAATGGCTGCATGGGGCTTAGGTGCCGGCTGGGGTTAATCCATGACAAAGACCAACAGTTTTCTGGAGCACAGGCTTCCCCTGAGCAGCCGATACAGAGAGTTCGTCCACCACTGCTCCAGATGCCCTCTGGGTTCCTCATCCTTACACCAAATAGCACCTCAGACACCCCCCCGACCCCCATGAAGCAGACAGTCTCTGGCTGAGCTGGAAGAAATCCCTATCCTGTTTTGCAAACACCCATGGGAAGGCCCCACGTGCCTCCTCCCTCAGCTGTAAGGTGGTCCCCAAAGCTCCCCATGCTTTGTATTTCTAAAGCACGTTAAAAGGATTCTCAAGGCCGTAAGGAAGGAAAAGGCTGGGGCAAGTCTGGAAACTCTCTTGCCCCTCCCCAGGCATTCACAAGATGGTTGTATTTTGGTTGCAGCACAATGGACCCGGTTAGGAAACAAGGCTCCAGGAGGTACAGCCGAACAGGGACCATCGCTGAACCTCAGACAACCCAATCACCACATCCCCTCTCATGGTAATTGTGCTGGGCATCACACTGGCTGTGTAAGGACTGCAAGACTTCCATCACTCTTCACAGTAAGCCGCACAAGGATATACAGGGTATTTTTGTGCATCAGTCATTCTTAGAGGATCACTTATGGTCCCATCGCTCACATCCCACTCCTTGAGCATCTCTTCTTTTTGGCTATAGGATGTCTCTCCCTTTTTTCAGTCATGACATACCTCTTTCTCATGGCCACATCTCCTCTCTCCTACTCTTGCAAGCAAGGCAAGCTCCAGGTTCAAAACAGGCTTTTCCATGTGCCAGCTCTGCAGACAGCCCCAGCAAAGAGAATTTGAGAGCTATAAATATATGCCACTCACCTTAGCCCTCGCAGGGCTGGGCAGAGGATCTGTATGATTGCACAACTCCGGACCAGGAGTTGAAGCCAGTGCTGTCCATAGAAACTCTCTCAGTGGGAGAATTTCTTATCCTGCAAGGTTGGCCATGACAACAGATGTCTCCATCCCCTTGAGGTCCGTTTCTGTTCCTCTCCTGACTTAACAACCAGTCTGCCCTGTGTTTTCCCAGGGGAAACACAGGTTGTCTGCTGACATTTCCTTCCTCTCCACCCCATGCTGAGTCCTATAACATGATCTATTTGTGCAGTTACTCCTTCCCCAAGCCCAGACAGTATTTCAGTGGCCATGGGGCCAAAAAAAAAAGGCTCAGCTCTGTCCCTAAGAGTGAGCCAGCCCCAGCTCACCTGGCAGAGACATGGAGAAACCTCCTGTCAGACACATAAGACTTCTCTGTGACACCAATGGTCATGCCCACAGTGCTACGGGGCGTTCCTACAGAAGGAGGCATCTGACAGCCACCATCCCTCCTCACCTTTCCTCTTCTAAGCTAGCCTGGAGTGTGCTCACAAACCTGTACCTGCCATCAAGACTGCAAGGACTCTTTGCAGGAGAGGATGTCCTCAGCCACGTCCTGGGGGCAGGAGCAGCAGCAAGGCACAGGATCACCCTTGCCTGGAGCCTGGCTCTGCAGCACCGGGCACTCCTGAGCAGCCTCAGCACTGGTTTGCTTCAGTTTGTGTCTGCAGCATCCTGGTAGGAAGAGGAGCTCTGGCATTGGAGCTATTAGAGTGGGTGGCAGCAGATGGTGAAAACAGAGGGGATAAGAAAATAAATACAAAGAGGCTATCTTGAGGGGAAAAGTCATCACATCAACACTCTGTTGCTTGCACAGTCTTTTTTCCCAAAGCCTAAACAAACATTGCTCAGTTCCTGGCGCACAAGGAAACGGTTCTGCCAAAGGTGGAGGACAGGCACCCGGGCACATGCAGCACTGCGCAGCCCCGAGAGGTGCTGCAACCCTGCACCCTGCTCAGCCCTTTGTATCTCAACCCAGTGTTTTCAGGGGGATTCATCTCATACAGAGCAGGGAAACCAAGGCCAAGAAGGGAGTCTGCCTGTCCTGCTTCCCAGTTACTCACAATTTAGGCCAGTCCATCATTCCATTAGCCTGTGCATGGGCTCAATACCATGACATCTGCCCTTTCCACTGACACCAAAGCAGGACTGCATGGTGCTCTCTGAGGGGAGACCTCATCACAGCCTACAACTTCCTCACGAGAGGGAGCAAAGGGGTAGGCACTGATCTACTCCCTCTGGTGACCAGTGCTAGAACCCAAGGGAACCGAATGAAGCTGTGATGGGGGAGGTTTAGGTTGGATATTAGGAAAAGGTTCTTCACTGAGAGGGTGGTTGGGCCCTGGAACAGGCTCCCCAGGGAAGTGGTCACAGCACCGAGCTTGACTGAGTTCAAGAAGTGTCTGGATAACGCTCTCAGTCATATGCTCTGATTCGGCTGGTCCTGTGTGGAGTCAGGAGTTGGACTCAATGATCCTTATGGGTCCCTTCCAACTCAGGATATCCTATGATCCTATGATCCTAATGGATGCTCTTGCCTGACATCTTCAGAAAAGCAACATTCCTGAGGGAAATGGAGAGAGCCAGTGGTGGGTCTATAGGGACTGCCCAGTCCTGTCTCATAGGAAAACCAACGTACCTTGTAAGTCACTGAATCACAGTGCTAATTTGAAGCAAAACAATCCCTTTCACAGATCTCACATAACCTTGGACAGCAGGAGCCCATCTCTTGCTGACTATCACCCCAGGCTATTTTATTAACCCATAAGTTTGGAGTCTGCAGCAGGACCATTTCTGCTTCTCTGGCCACCAGTGGCAGTGGGAAAGGTCTTTCCTTCTAATGCTCTTCCTGATAACAGCATTGACAGACCTCCAAGGAATAAAAGCCAAGACTTGGGGAAAACAGGTACAGCTGAAAGTGGGGAGAACCTGGCTCACCAGGCTGCCCCATACACACACACACTGAGGACAACTCATTGCCAGCCAAGAGCCCCCAAAACCTGTAGCCCTTGTCAAAACCTCCCGTCTGGGTCCGCAAGAGTGCTCCATGAGGGGAAATCAGAGGTGAAAGCAGTCTAAACATGCAATGTCTGGTTCAGGCAAAAGCAATTTATTATGTTAAGCACGTTATTGAAGGATCTAAAGCAACAGAGCAGAGATGTTCCAAGAAAGGTTTTAACTTCCCCAGCAAGGGGCTCCTGGGAGTCCTCTTGTTAATACTTTGCATGGGGTTGTCTGCAACTGAGCCTACAGTGAACATAAATGCCCCCTCAGTCCCCTTACAGAATTCATTTCAGTTAAATCAATACAGTCATCAGGGAAACTTAAGGAAAAAAAGCTATTAGTGGGACTGCATTTAATTCTGGGGGAAAGAAACAAGCAACAAAAGCAATAAAACTGATGGATGGCTTATGCAGACACAGTAACCCTTTCCTATCTGGATTCTGCAGTGTGGCAGCCCATCAGAAGTGAGGATGCTCACTGGAGAAACCCTTCTTCTCCAAATTTTGCATGGTCTCTACTTTGGATCAAATTACTCCTGGACAGGGGCAGGGCAGAGGGCCATGGCACAGAGGTGGACATGGGGCTGGGAACAGACAATGAGGCTGCTCTGAAAAACGCAGGGTGCAGTTCCAGGATAGCACTATATCACCGGAGCCCTCATCAGTATGCAAGAGTTCAGGAAGGCTTGTTTCCAACCTCCCTCGGCAGCTCCCTTGGGCCTTCAGGGAAGGGGGGAGAACACAGTGACTCCAGCTTTGGGTGGGAATTGCGGTCCAGCAGCACACCTTTGCAGGAGAGCTCAGAGCAGTGCAGGGACATCACCTCAGTGGCCCCTGTGGCACAGAGTCGTCAGCACCTGAGAGGGGTCATCTCGTCTGCCACAGCAATGCCCCTTGGCAACAACACACCAAGAAACCACACAGGCTCAAGTCTCCCTCATCTCACCAAGAAAGCTCATGTCTTCCCCACACATCTCCCCATTGCTTCTGCCTCCTTACATCATGGTAAATGTATGCCATAAGGATTGGGAGGGAAGGTGACTACCATGCTTTTGCTTTCTAAAGCACCTTAAACATCTGTATGTGCTTGGAAAGAAACTCAGGAGCACTACCTATAAAGGCAGTGGTGTTAAAAGCAGCTCAAGAGAGAGCAGAGCTGACTGCCCAGTGCCCAGACTGGCATACAAAGGGCTTGCCACATAGGTAACCTATATCGGAAATAACTGAGATGTCGAGATAGAGGCTCTGTAGAGAAGTCCACTGACTAAAAAGCAACACCAACATGAGCTGAAGGTCCTGCAAACTGGTAATATCATTACTTCTGAAACAGTAATGTCTATAAAAGTAGCAGAAGTAAGTTTAATCATATTTGCTCCATCTACAGGCCTATCAATGTAATGTCATGGAAGACCACAGCAGTCAGAGACTTGCACCTCTCATCTCACAAACTGTCAAACAACAAGATAGCATGGACTCAAAATAGGGAAACCAGCAACAGACCGACTCTGGCACTGAACCAGCCTCTCCACCTGACAGCAGCAGACTTTTTAATAAGTCATCTGTGCAGCCTCTCATTTCTAAAGCTACATAGCTGTGGAAAACATCTTCTCTCCACCCAACTGACCTCCAAGTCCAGGTCTTAGGCGGTTGTCATATCCATCCAATAGCCTGTCCAGGATGCGAGTGAAAATGGTGATGTTATCTTTGCTGTCATCAACGACATCTGAAACATGCTTCTGAGAAAGCCTGGCACGCGGGGAAAAAAAAAGAGGATAAAACATCATCAGAAGAGAAACCTACTCCTTACACACTCTGAACAGTTACTGGAAATTAAGGGGTATTGGTTCAGCCTGTGCTGCAGCAGGCCCTGAGCTCCAGGATAGGGCATGCCTGTTGATAAGGTGATGTGCTTGCAGAACTCCCCACAGGGCATCTCGAATCATCCCCCCTCTGGCCTCTGCCACTGCAGCTCTCACTGTGGAAGCTGAGGCATCCCCACTGCCCCCTCCCCACCTTTCCATGCTCAGGGCCAGCTGCACCATGGGTAGTGGTTTAGGAGTCCTGTTTTTTCAGGGAGCCTTTCCCCACTCCAGCATCCCTTGCCTGCCCCTAAGAAAGGGCATTTTTATGAAAAGAGGCTGTGGGAAGCTCAGTTACTCAAGTGCCAGTATCTCCTTATGGGTATCATGGAAGAAGTGATGCCAGTTATTTACCATATAGAGCTATTTCAAAGTTCTTTGCTCCTGGGAAGAGGGAAGGGAGACAGAAAAGTAGGAATTCAGTAAAGCAGACTTGAAGCCTGAGTCCATCATTAAAACTCTTCATGAATCATTTCTGTGGTTTGTTGAGCTTTCCCTGTTTATAAAACCAAATGAGTTTTCATGTTCCTATCTCTGCTCAACGCAAGAAGCCTGGAAGCCCCCAAATAAGATGATTTCCTCAGGGCATTTTCTGCCCCAGGTGGAATAAAATAAGTAGTAAATTTCTCAAACAAAGCTCATCTCACCAAACAAATCTTCAATGCAGTTCTGCAAGCTCAAGGGGCTCAAATAATACATTTGCATTTTGTGTCTCCCTTTCAATCAACAGAAAAGGAGCCTGTGAATCCTTCTCAAACTGACTGTATCCAAAAGAGATTTCAGACAACACAGAGTACTGGTGCTGTGGCTCCAAGCACAGCTTTCCCCAGCAGAAACAGCTGTTAGGACCAAAACAAATGGAAAGGCAGAAAATTAAGTAATAAAAAACCAAAAGAAAAATCTATAGAGATGCAGAGGTTGCAAGGAAGATGGATAAGAAAATCAAAGAGACACCAATGAGGCCAAAAAAAGATGAAGAGGCACAGACAGGCAGCAGCATGGCTGAGGAAGCGCAGCCAGGCAGGGGGAGAAAAGGCTGCTGAAGCAGAGGGATGCTCAGCAGCAGCACCAGGAGCCCCTCGGGACCGGGGCAGCCCGGACTGGCAAATCAGCCCCGTGCCACTAACTGGAGAGATACGTGACTGGTGAGCACTGCCCAGATGAAGACGACGAATGTAGCAAACTAGAGAGACACCGGTGTTGCAAGATGTGGGTGCAATTACCAGGGAAGGCACCTATAACCCTCTGAAGTAGGGTCCTGCTCCCCACAGCTGGGGAAAAAGAAGCCCCTAAATTGTTGCTTTCTAACACTTCTGCCCCCTTCCTTCTCCTCCCCAGCCTCATTTGCTCCAGTTGTTGTGTGCAGCCACTGGTTTAAGCTTGCATCAGGAAGTAACTGGGGAAAAAAAAACCCCACAGAAAGACAAATATCATTTAACAGTTCAAAGCTTAATCCTGCTGCATCCCATTTGGTTAGACTAGTTACCCCTAACACTGCTGCTCTGTTTGTAAGTATTCTGTCGATAGGATGACAAATAGCAGAGCTGGCTTTGGAGTTTTCTATCAAAATGTTCTCCCAACAGAAAACCACCTTCTGTAAGATAAGAGAATAGCAAAAAGTATGTTCTAGCAAAAGAGGAAAAATTGAGAGCAGGGTATGGGTATTTTTAGAGTCAGGCTGAATCAATACTATTCAGCATGCTGCAGCTAATTGAAATATTCCGTTTTGGGCAATTTTGACATTAATTTGTGTCGGCATCAATGACCAAACACTCCAGGAAATTGTATTTCAAGTGCTTGAGGTTTGCTTCTCCAGGGATTGGATCCCACTTCTCACAAAGCCGCTTGGCCTCTGGTTTTTAGCAAACCAATATCTGCTGTCATGGGAGAAGTGGTCAAGCCAGGAAGCTCAGCCTACAAGAGCCCAACGAGGGTAATAAAGTGCTTAAACTGCAGTTCCCATAGGGGATGGGGGTGGGAGGAGGAAACATGGTTGGGAAAACACCCGTCCAGCCCTACTGCAACCTGTCAGATCCAAAGCATCAAAACACCACTGATACTATGAACTGCATCACAGCCTTCAAGACTTCCCATTCGAATCAAAACACTGGTTTTGGCTTTTCATCTGGACTTCAAATATTTGAAATAGCTGAACTCCCTGCAGGTAAGTAGAATTTTGAGGAATTTAACAAATGCCTACTGTAATTAATGAGGTTTCACTTGTACCAGCTTTCAATAGATGTCATGGTTAAAAGCAATCTGTACCAGTGTCTGCTGATGAGTATATAACCATCTATAACTTATGAATAGCTAACATGCTCATGAAAGCTCATTCATTAATGTTTTATAAGCTATCTTTAAAAATTACCTATGATATAAAAAGCAAGAGGACAGATTTTTGTGAAGGAACTCCTGGCAGAGGCTCAGTGGTGATGGGAAAAATGAGTTTACAAATTTCAAAGCTGTTTTACTTAGCCTGGCATTTGAGGTTTTGACTTCAATGTGAGCAGCATGGGATTCACTTAGTAGGTGCCAGGGAAAGAATGGTGCAGGCAGGGCAAGGGAAGGTGCAGGCAGGGGACAGCCAGAAGCACCTCTGCCTAGCACCTCATTTGGGCTAATTCTCCAGTCCAGCTGAGGTCTGGGCTGGCTCACCTAACCTTAACACCTTAACATAAAGCTAAAGCTGCCCTTTAGCAAGGCGTAAACCCAAGTCTCATTTATCTCTCTCAAAGCTCCAGTGAAGAACTCTAAGGAACTGCAAAGAGGTATGGGGATCATGGTTTTAAAATAATTAAAAGCCTTTAGGCAGGGAAGACAGAGTTTTACAGCAAATTTAATTAGGATAGGCTTGAGAAAAAGTCATTACCTCACCACCCGTCCCTGTGCACATGCTCTCTGGAGAGCTGGCTGCACATCAGCATGCTAACCTCCAAACAAAGGTCCCCTCATACGCAATTTAGGAAACAAATCCTCCTGCAGACCAGAGCGATACCCGCATGGCAGGCAGCGAGGGAGCAGTGGCAGCAGCATCAACGAAAATGTGATGGGAAACAAAGGGGCAGTGGTGGGGAAGGCAGAGGCAGGGCTGCAGGCACAGGGGCTGCTGACACCTCCCCTGCAGCCAAGATGGGGACAGGGACTCAGCTCCAGTGGGCTGAAGGGGAAGGTGAGAGGGCAGTGCCTGGAGCTGCCTGTGCCTAGGCAGGGGCAGGCAGCCGTACATCGACACGAGGGTCAGCACCTACATGTCAAGGAATGCTCAGGATGCATTTGCTTACGCAAAGTGAGATCCAAGCAGATGAAGTGGTGTGGGCAGGACGGAGTAGGAGCAGAGAGGTATGCGGGTGAAGTAGGAGAAGCAGCACTGACATTTTCTCATGCATGAAAATCCTTGATCGCTGCTGGACTTGTAAGCCAGCAGATAGCATTTCAGTGTCCATACCTGGCACTCTGAAGGCTTTTCTAAATTTTTTATAGAAGTCATGTATTATTTGCATTTCTCTCCCTCTGTGCAGAGCTTCTCCCTCCCTGCGGCTGGCAGGCTGTGCTGGGGCTGTCTCTGCCTCCCTTCCTCGAAGGGCTCTCCGAGCCCATCAAGCCTCAGTAGAGGCTCCGGCAAGATGCAGAGGAGGGCTGCAGAGCCTGTCACGGATTAACAGGCTTTCGTCTTCTCCCAGTAGCTCCCAGAGGCTGGGAAGGTGAGGCCGGTGGCACCATTCTCTCTGCCGGACAGCCAGAGCTGGCACACCCAGCGACACCAACCCGGGCAGAGGGTGAGCAGCGTGCCCAGCCACGGCTGGCCAGAGCCCCCCTGTGATACAGCAGATCAGATGTGCTGCTCATGGGTCATTATACTATGAGCAGCCAAACAGCTGAAGCAGTTTAATTTTCTTTTCTTCAAAAGAGTATTAAAAAATTGGAGGGTGGGGGGAGCCTGTCTTTCAGATTAAAACTCATCCAAGCCAAGTTCTTGACCAGAGTGAATGATGCAGTGGCCAAATCTGAAAATTGGTTTTGTTGCAAAAAAATGCTGACAGCTGTCCTTAGTGAGAGCACCTCAAATAATGCTAATGTAATCAGTCAGCTCAGCTATGAGGGACTGAAAAGTCCATGGGTGAAAGGCACAGGGACAGGGCAAGGGGAAGGTCAAACACAGCGGAGACACTTTTTCGTGCTTTGCCCTGGACTACTTCACACAGGTACTGGCCCTGGGATATTTAAGTACAGTAAGAGGATTGCAGCCTTGACCAACAGCCTCAGTGCTTGCCACCTTACCCAGCATCAGCAGGGAGAGCCAAAACCAGGACTAGGACTCCAAGGCTAATGAGAGATAGCGACCCCATTCCCAGGACCCTCAGTGCCATGGCGTCAGCACGCGGCGACCAGCAAGCAAGCCTCCAAAACCTGTCAGGGTGGGCACACAGGGGAAGGAGAGAAGAGAAAAGAGATTTTATTTACTAGGAGGAAAGCCATCAGCTTAGTTCAGTTTTTCCCAGCAGTTCATCCTCATTAGCCAGCAATCAGTATTTCTGGGGTCCTGTATTTGAAGTCCCGGAGACCCCTCCAGGGATCAAAGGCAGCAGCATTCCCTGCAGCACTGCTGGCCCGGGGGAAGTTGGAGCATGGGGACAGAGCCAAGCATGTACATACACATACAAACCCTCACCCCACGTTCACAGCACATCCAGCAGCTCCCCAGGTGCTTCAGCACCTGGCAGCAAGTGCATAGCTCCACTTCCAAAATGACTGCACTGATTCTTCTTCCACTCATCGCTTCCTCCTCCTCACCCCGTACTCTCAGTCACCACCCTTGCCTTGCAGCAGTTCCCAGCTCCCCCCGCTACCTGTGCTGCCTTGGGGACACCCACACAGCAGAACCACTTGCAAAATCTCAAGACCCATTTTTTTTTTCCAAACATCTTTTTCTGGACAGTTAGGCCCTTATTTAATTCTGGTAATGACACTGCCAGAAATTAAGTTTGGACACTGAGGCCTGAGGTAGTGGGAGTGTTCAACTGTACTGCACTTAATGTGCTCAGATATTTCATTAATGCTCAGTTTTACTTTTATTGTGATGTTATTGCACATTTAACTGCCTTCCCCTTTTATGTATCTCATTATGTTGATGCACCTTGGAACAGCACTGCCAAGCAACAGCCTGTATAAACACAGCTTGTCGTGACATCTCCCCAGCACGACACCTCATGTCTGGCACACAGGGGATTCAGCCCAGCAGAGGCTCAGCACTGTGGCAGCCAGGGACAATGGGCCGGTGTGAGACCCCTAAGCCGTAGATGAAGGCTCACTTCAACCACAGCCTGCAGAAACCAGGGCAAGATGTTGTTGCCAGCCAAATCTGACTTCTGGATTTCCCTGCTCAATGGGCACCAACGTTGCAGAGCTTCAAGCAGCTCCTTCCAGCAGTGAAGGAGATGCTAGGTTGAAAGCAAAACCCCACCACCTGAACGGCATTTCTCAACTAGCAGAGGGTGCCCCAGAGTGAAGGGGGCAGGTGACCTATGCAAGGGCTACCAAGGACCAGGAGTTTCTGCACATGGACATAGCAGACGGGAACCCTTAGCAGAAATCCCATGCAGAGAGAGCAGGGACCTCAGCCAAGCAGGATGGAAACACATGGAGATCATGTATATCATGTATGTGCTGTGATGTGCATCTGGCTACCCCTGCCACAGACAACTGGAAGAGGAGAAAGGACACAGGACCAGGCTGGGTCACACCACAGTTCTGCATTTAGCTACCCCTGGTCACCCCACACCACTTTGGCCCTGCAGTCTTTCTGGATGCTATGCCTGATCCTTACTTTTTTAGCTCAATACAGCTCTAGGAAGACATGAGCTGCCACGCAGGCAGAAGGTAAGAGCCAGATACTACTATACACCCACCTCAGCTTTTGTTCTGGCAAGATATTCACTAATGGCAGGCACAGGAAAAAAAAAAAATAGCATTGGGCCCTTGCATTGCCTTGCATAGAGCATGCTTCAGACGTGTTACCTTTATCTTCCTCTCCATCACTCACTTAAAATCCTTGCAAATATCAGTCCATGGATTAATTTTGTGCATGTGAGCATTTGTCGGTGTGCTCAAGCCTTGTTTAATCAGGATGCTACCTAGGGAAGCACAGCCTTCGCACCAAAGGAGCACACGCTTGCCGGAGGCTGCAGGAGCCTTCTGGCATGGGCACACCTATACCTCTGGTGAGACAAGTTCTGATTCAGGATGGCTCCTCTGGCTCCTGCTACCCTCTAGCTGAGAAGGGACACACAGTCTTGGAAATTCAAGTATTTGCTGATGAAGCACAAATTAAGAGGCTGAACATCTGTTCTGTGGGAAATTCCAACAGTTAGGGGAGACTCATTCCAAATCACAATGACGACAGCTAAAATGTTGATGTTTCTTACAAGGCAAATTCAAAATTCCTTCAATTAGCAGCTCCTCAACAGATTTCCTTTCAACTTTTCTCTTTCATTTCACTTAAACTTGCATATTATACAATAGGATTTAATTGAAGGGTTTTTTTCTAAGGCAATTTCAAACACCAGCCAAAAGAAAAAAAAAAGCAAAAAAAAAGCTGGCTTTCCTCTCCCCTCCCCACACCACCATTGAAAAATTTAATTGAAATCAACACTTTCCCATTCAACTGCTGATTTCAAGAAATGGTTTGTTTTGGCAGAATTT
Source organism: Aramus guarauna (assembly GCA_013400195.1). Lineage (NCBI taxonomy): Eukaryota > Metazoa > Chordata > Aves > Gruiformes > Aramidae > Aramus > Aramus guarauna. The sequence continues at coordinate 173,628 of VXBL01005369.1, read as the reverse complement.
GCACTGACAGCAGTTTTTGACCAGGGATGTCCACACAAACAAGGACCCTTTGCAGCAGATGCCTCATGGCTCTGCAGAAACTGTTCTGACTCCTCTAGAATATTTTGGACCATCTTCGTTAGATTTGGTGAGACCATGGGCTAGCGAGATCACGCACCAAAGGTGGGCCAGAGCAGCTAAAGAAAATAGGACCAGAAAACGAGGCAACAAGGTAATTCAGAAAGAGATAGGGTCAGGAACAGTGACAAAAGCCAGAAGCACTCACACCTTCCATGTAGGGGTGTATAAGACATGCCTGTCTGTGCCAAGAAGCTCTAAATAACAGCATTTCCACCAAACCTTGTTCATACAGTTTTCCTTCAATATTATATAGTGATGAAAGACTATTTTTCACTGTGGATAGTTCTGTTAAGGAAGGTGCTATCCAAGGATAACAGGGCTGCTTGAATAAAGTTAAATAGGTGCTTAAGTCTTATTTTAAGCATCAGAACCAGTTCTATATACATGCACTGGGATAAAAATCTGTTTTCACTACTTGCCCAAGTGATTACTTTGCCAGCCATGGCTCGGTCTGCTGGCACAGAGAATGTCCCCAAAAAAGGGGTGTGAGAGTACATGGATGGCTGGTTTGCTATGGCTGCGCTTATGGACAAAGGAAGGACAACACAGCATGGAAAATAGCTCGGCACTGTTTTCTACCACTTGCCTTTGGTTCTTGTATTGTATTTTTCTTGGGGAGCTGGATAGAAAAGGCTGTGTGGTATTTTCCTTGTTCTTTGGCTCCTTTACACTTAAGAGATGGACTGAGAAGCAGACCTGGTCCTGAGGATTGTGGTTGACATTCCTGATTAACACAGAGGCTTTAACTTTCGGTGGTGAACCCTGGTAGCCTTGTGACATTGAGCCAGGGCTGGCCAGGCAGTGCTGGGGAAGCAGCAGAAGGAACAAGCCCCTTCCAGTGCTGGTGCTCATCACCCTATTGCTGGGCAGGAAACATGTCTCTGGAGGATGCGAGGAGGCTTTTCCAGAGGAGGAGGTTTCACCCTTCATCCAGTTTAAGGGATTGTCCAAAGCTCCCCATAGTCAGAGCCTGGTGTGGTCACCACAGCACAACAGCTTCCAGCATCACTTCTCCCCTCTCCTGGGGCTCTTCCTAAAATCTCAGTCAGTGCAAGTGCTATAGAAGCCCAACAGCTACTGGCCACACAGCCTCTCTAATAACAAGGTTTCTGGCCTGGCAGGTTTGTAAAACCAGTCCTGGTTTCAACAGCCCAGTAACTGAGCTCCTCAGATTTTAGCACAAAAGAGTTGCTCTTGGAGAGGACTGCCTGCCCCATAGCTGTTACTGCTCGTGGTAGAGCAGGCAAGAAGGGGTCCCTCAGCACGCAGCACGATCTCCAGCAAAGGGAAGGGATGGAAACACCCACTAGTGTGCCTCAGGAAAAGTAACACTGGGGCTCCTCCAGCCTGAACTGGTGCTGTCCTTGCAGAAGGTGCTTAAATAAAATGCTATTCAGCTGCCACTTCCCACTCAGGAAGCCTCTGAAACAGTCAATGTCTTGATCTAAATACCTGCAGGGATCCCTGATCCTCTAGGAAGGGGAGGGAGGATGCAGGCAAATGCACTGAACTGCATGTAACCGAATGAGGGTTTAGAAATGTTAATTGGATGGTCATAGTCTCAAAGAAAAAAAACAACTTAAAAAATCTTACCAGGTCTTGTTGTAAGGAAACTGCGTAGTATCTGTGAAGAAAAAAAAGCTGAATGCAAAGATTTCTAAGCTCAGAAAAGAGTGGTACAGCTCCTTAGGCTGACTCTTCTTTCACATAAGTTAAAGAACATCACCCTATAGCTTCTGGTTCTCATCTATGCCTATGCAAGATGGAGCCTATAGGGATGATACGTGTTTGAGGCAGCTCTGCACTTCCTTCCTCCATCTGTCCATTGCTCATTTCTTAATGGCACAGTTAGCAAATACATTCATCACTAAATCTGCAGTTGCTGGTAACCTCCATAGCTGAATCAAACGCAGATTTTCTAAGGAGCCCTGCTAACACTTTGCAGCTGGAATCCAGCAATACTTGAGGTTTACAATTCTGTGCACTCTGGATTTTGGCAGGTCTCTTTATAACCATATACCTAAAGGCATCATAAACATACCCACTCCTGTCCAACACACACAGTCTGCCCAATCTCCAGAGCATCATAGCATAACAACACTACCAAGAAATACAGTCTTGCTGCTGGATGTGCAGTTTTGGAAAGAGAAATTGGAAAAGCTTCCTTCTCCTCAAAACAGTAAAATGTTCCAGCCCCTGCTCCTACTGAGGTGGGTTTGGGAACCAAAAAAGTGCTGGTACCTTCCAGGTCAGCAAGGTACCCTAGTAACTATGTTAACATTGGATATCTCCTGACTTGGCATACTGAGCCTGATCTTTTTGGAAATCCTTATTCTAGAAACCATTAAATATTCTGAAATGCCTTCCTAGGAAAGAGTGATTAGCACAAGCTTACTGCTGACAAGGGAAAGACAGATAGAGCTTTGGAGGTGGAAACTGAAAGGTAAAGCTTGCAAAAAAAAATCTGGGAGAACAGCCCAGAGAGGGGGAGACAAGAAGCATCAAAATGGGAATGAAGACAGAAGAGGCCCATAAACCCACCTGGGCACATTTGTGAGAGGCACGTCAGTATCTCTCCCAAATTACTGCCTCCTTGGAACACGCACAGCCAAGGGAACAATCTGATTCACTTAGCAAATAGTCTCACTGTGCAGGTGGCATAGATGAAGTAGCCCAAAGGACATATGTGCCCCATCACTGCACCCAGAGATGCTGCGTACCTGCAGTATCATTAGGTCAGCACACCCACATACCATGCACCTACACCAGTGGCATCATCTGAAGGAGTGCTGAGCACTTACAGCTCCCACTCAGCCCACAGCCCCCAGGATCTGCAGCTACTCCACATCTTTGCCAAGTCAGGTATCTCAGGGAGGTGTGTGCAATGAGGAGCTGAAGCTGGGAAGACAGCTGGAAAACAGACTGGGAAGTAGAGGCAGCCTCAGCACAAAAGCCCAGATAAAAGCACTTCCATGCAGGGAGAAGAGGGTGATCTAGACCTAGTGGGTGCCAAGCACATCCACCCACCTGCACAGTAGCACAGCCAAGCACAGCACTATAGGTGACCTTACAACGGCTGCATATTTATCCACAAAGTCAGGTGCACTTGCACAGCACAAGAAGCTCCTTAAAGCCCTTCCCCATTGTGCTGGAGACTCTGTAAAACAGGTCTCAGGTATCAGGAGAGGTCCTTCAACACCTCTCAAGGATTCCAAAATTGTCCAAACTGCACCGGCTGTGCTCTGCCCAACTGTCCCCAGTCCTCTGTGAGCACACCTGCCTTGTGGTGATCACTGTTACGCCTCTTCTAGTGTTTTTTCGGGTAAAGCTCCAAGCTCTCTCTGCAGAGATAGGCAGCCAGCAAGCACTCAGTGCAGCAGCAGCAGTAAATGCAGGCAATGCACATGCTGCCCTGTGTCCCTTTTGGGGAGGGATTGCTTCAGTTCTCAATCACTTCAGCTAAAAATGAGGGTCACTTTGAATAAAACTATCTTTTTATTTGAGGGCAGGGTCAGCAATGAGCAGACATGGGTCATGTGGAAGCCTGGAAATGATGGAATAAGACACCATGGTATTTCACAAGACCCTTGTTCTACCGCTTGTTTGCGTCTCTTTGTTCTGAAATGAGCTAACTGGGAAGCATGCATACACTGCACAACGCTGGCAGCGACACCCAAGCCAGCCTGTACTGGAAGCAGTCCAGCCCTGCCAGCATCATGCTCTACCTGCACCAGCCAGCTCAGGGGAAGGCTTGGTTTGTTAGCGTGGACTGAGGACAGTGCTCCGCTTCCATCATCTGAGATAGCCCAGATTTCTCCAACTTCCATCTCAGTTTAGTGCTGCTTTGTGCCGTACAGATGCTGCTGAAGGCCAGAAGCTACTGCAGCAGTTTACAGGAATTGGAGAACAAAAAACAGGCAGCAGTACCTCTGCCTACCTGAATCAAACTTGCTGTTTACCATCTACTTAGAGAAACAGCACTGGCTCACAGCAAGAGGCACGTGGCAGAGGAACCACACAGTCTTCAACTCACAAGCATGAAAATGTTTGTGCTTACCTACCTGAGAGGCACACATTGGCTTGTCCCCATAAACACACACACTGCACAAGCCATAAACAACCTTCCCATGAATCTGCCACACACATAAGCTACCAGGCACACGTGATGGTTACCAAATGCGTTGTCTGCAGCTCTGCAAGAGATGCTAGCAGAAGAAGACACTTGGAACCAAAGGCACAAGGCAAAAAAATAAAGGTTCAGATCAACATGGAAATCTTGGGAGCAAGTCTTAACGTGGATCTCTTCTGTAGAAAGCTGGTAACGGAGAAACAAGCTCTGTGCCCAACTCCCAACCCAGTTTTAATTTTTCAAAACGAGAAGCCACATGACAGTTTTTCCTCATCAAAACAAAATTAATCCCAGTATTGCATCTCTCTACTCAAAAACACATCCAGAGGGACTGTAGAGTGATTCACACCCACAACCGCTACAGGAAACCGTTTGCACTCAAAGTGTAACAAGCGAACACTGATTCACCCACATAATTACAGGCAGACACTGATTCACAGCTACTGCAACTGCAGACAGACTGACTCACAATCAAAGCAACTGCAGACAGACTCAGGATCACAAGCACAACTGGAAATACAATTGTGCTGACAATACCTACAGTCTGCAATCATATGTACACACAAATCCTTGGAAAACTAGCTAGCAACCTAACCAATGCAAAGACAGCTAGCCAAACCCTGTGCTTTTTGCTGGCACTCTTCACCTTCACCCCACAGCCATCTTTCCTTCACTGATGGAACAATATCCACACCTCAGCAATTGTTCCTTCCCTGACAGCCCTCGCACTTGCCAAGCACGACTGTCAAAGCCTCAACCCAGGAGCAGAGCCGTATGACGCATATTCAGACACACGATGCATACAGGCGCAGTAAGTGTATAAGGTGCAAGACATCAACGTACATCCACTTTGATACCATATATCTGGGCATGGACTGCGCTGACTTAGTGTTTCAAGAATATAAATAAATGCAAGCCAAGTATAATACATTTAGCCCACGGGTAAAGGAGATGGCAAAAGAGTCACCACTGGGCAAAAGCTTGAAAGGCAGGATTATTTACTACACTCTCTGGCTGGGTATGTAATTATGTCAGCGTTCAGCCTGGGTATTGTGCTACTTTTTGTAACCAGCTGGCAGGAATACTCCTAGTGAGATGAGGGGCTGGGCGGTTTCTCCAGTGTTGAGAGGAGCAAGCTGAAGAAGACAATGTCTACTTAGAGAAAAAGAAACTGAGGTAAAAGAACAGATTAAGCAGGAAAAGATGAAGAAGCTGAGATTGAAGTGGGACAGGCAGCAGTCTACAGACAAAGAAGAGGAAAGGAGAAAGAACAGAAGGAGGAAAGCTGCATGATGCAGACTTGTGATAATAAGCTCCAGAAGCGAGGAAAAGCAGCAGCCTCCCAGTGCTGAGCGTGTCTTGCAGCGGTGTAGACAATGCATCTGTGCATACGCGTGCCCTGAGCTCTGCTGCACACTGTGAACCAGGAGAAGATTCCAGGGGAAAGGACCCAGCCTCCAGCCAAGTATGTGCCCCTGAGCTCAGGTGCAGCCACAACCCCTCCAGCTGCTCAGAGCTCTCTTGGAAAAGAGCAAGAGCATCAGGCTCGCGCTGCTGCCTGGGTGCATGTGTGTGCACACGCTGCAAGGCACCCAGCCACCACAGGCACAAGCTGGAGGGCAGGCTCACAAACTCCACCAAAACAGCATCATCTCAAACCAGCCTGAAATCCTTTATCCTCCAGAGTAAAGAGAAAATTGAGAGGCGGACCACATAAAGGAGAGAACTTGCCTGAACCACACGTAGCATCTTCTAGTTGTAGGCTAGACCTGCCTCACCACCTGTCATTTTTCTTCTTCACACTCCCCACAAGAAAGCTAAGAGGAGCAAGAGGTGAGGGAGCAAACCTGCTCTGCTGCTGCCATCAGAACAACTCAGGTGAGCAGCCACTCTGAGCTGCTGTTGCCGGCTAGCCCATGACAGCAGGAGTCTCACCATAGTGTCCCGGCTCTCCGTTTCTGTCTGAGGAGGCTGCTGTGCTTGCAGCCAGTCAGCAGCAGATTTAGGGGAGAGACTACGGCTGCAATTGGCCAGGGAAATGAACTATTTGTTCAATTATACTTCTCTTGTCCAGACGAGAATCGTTCTGGCAGAAGGCAGAATGAGGAACAATGGTTAAATGTTGCAGCGGGGACTGTCTAACGCTTAATTGCATTACGCTGCTCCTTTGTAATGATCTATATCTCAGTCCTAGTAACTCTGGGGGGAGGAGGAAAGAGCTGGGGCTCTTTTCCCTTTCCTCCTATACCAGCCTCAGAGACTGCAGCCCCAAAACTCCTTTCCCTCCCCCCCCTTTCCTCCCCACCCCGACACAGCATCAGCGCCCATTAGGCCTGGCTGCAGGATTCAGGGGGAAATTTGACTTTGCTTTACTACACCGTTCTCCCCGCTCAGCCCTTCCTCTGCATTCACCGTCCGGCTCTAGGAACGGAGCTCTCCGTTGTCCTCGTCCAGACATTTTCCATCGTAGTCGCTTACCCCTCTCCCTGTTCTCTAGCCGGCAGTGCCGGGCGGGCGGGTTGGACCCCCGGGGGTGCGCAGCGGGGTGACCCCGGCACGGCTCGGGCGGCCGCTCTGCTCCTGAGCAACACGCTCCGGAGTTGGTGCGGGAGCGGAGCTGCTCCGATTCCGCGGCCGCGCTCCGAGCCCCCCTTCCNCTCCCCCAGCGGGGGGCGGCCGGAGCCCGCTCCGCAGCGCTCCGCGGGGCTGCGCGCCCCCGAGCCCGCCGTGCCGCCCGGCCGGGGCTGCCAGCCGCCGCCTGCGAGCTCCTCCGGCCGCGGCGAGGGAGGGAAAGAGGGAGGGAGGGAAGCAGCATCCCCCCGCCTTCCTCCTCCTCCTCCTCCTCCCCTCGCCCCGGAGGAGGGTTTACCCACCTTCTTTGTGCGGAGCTGCCGTCTCCGCAGCGCGGGCGGCGAGGACGGGCCGCTGCCTTCCTCCCTACCCCGGGTTGGGGCCACCACCCCAAGCGACGCCCCGGGGACCTCCGCCAAACCCCGGCATCACAGCACCGCGGCAGCCCAGCCCCCGGCATCCTTTCCGCGCAGGACGGTGAGCAGAGCAAGGCTGGCTGCTCCCAACGTCTACCTGTTGAAGGGGGGAGCTCTCCAAGGCGCTGGTGCTCTGCAAGGAGATGGCCAGCAGCCCAAGGGGTGCGCTGCGCCCCAGCTCCAGCCAACCTGCCTCCTCGCTGCAAGGCCTGGCTGAATCTCAGATCTGCCTGCGGGGCAGGGAAGTTTGGCCCGCAACTTGGAATTGCCGAGGTTTATAGCACAGTAAAACAACACGCAGAGGAAAACAAATGCAGGGAAGGGGGGAGGAGGAAGACAAGTTAAAACGCAGCAAGGAGTAGGCAGTGGAAACAAGGACGGATTCAGCGTGACAGTGCAGGAATCCAAGAAGAAGGGCGATGCGAGATGCGCTGGACAGAGCTGGCTGAGCTTTGGAGGTTTTGCGGAGACACACAACAGTGAAGCGGGGAAGGCGAAAGCTGACAGTAAGGCGCACTCAAAATATATTGTCCCTGCAGAGCTCTCCTTGTTAAACACATGCTGCAAGACTCAGGCGCAGCTGTGACTCCAGTGTACATAACCATTCCACCATCGCTGAGGATGTGGGATGAGATAAAGGATCATAACTGCAGGCATTACTGACCACCCCAAAGTTCCTTCAAAACACTCTTGTTTTGAGTACTTAAAATAACATGCAAACATACTCAAGGCATGAGTGATTAAATCCAGTTTAACTGTCAGTTCTCTGCATCTTGGTATCAGAAAATGACCCAGTTCTTGCTTCCAGGAGAAAGTTAGAGGCAATCCTTATCCCTACAGACCACATCCATCCCGACTTTGGTGACATAGGACCATTCATCATCACTTGTTTATGGGCAGTAGGAAGAGAACATAGGCTGTCTTCCAACATAAAATCTCAGCTCCCTGTGGTCTGACCATGGTCTTTACTAATCCAGGTATCCAGACTTAGAACAGCAGCAGTTCAAATGCCAGTAGAGGTCTGCTTTCTGCTGCTAGATAGGGAACATAGGCAAGATGAACATCTTGAGCAAAAACTCAGTTTAGTCCAACACAGTGCCCCTACAATCAAATCTAACATCTCTTAGACCAGAGGAGGAAGAGTCCTTAGTGTTATTGCAACACTTGGCTCTTTTAAAGGAAATCTGTGGCTAGCACAAACCGTATGTAATCAAGGTAAGTTTCTCCAGCCCTCAATACCACATCCAATCCTAGCTGATGGAGATTAAACACTCACAGGACAATTTTGAAGCATCAGTAACCAGGCCTTCAAGTTATTATTTTCTGATATCTGAAAGATATTTTGCCTGAGCTGCAGGAACCTTAATTTTGAGATCCTGTGTGGACAGCTAATATTTTAATTGTTCTTAGACTGCTCATACATGAAAGACACCAACCAGTACATGGTGTGGGGCTGTTCCCATTTAAAATTGTCTGTTTCTGCATTGAATTCCTCCTGCCATAATCTAAAGCATCACTCAAGAAGAGAGCTGTGTGTGCATGCCAGCAGAGGAGCTTTTTGCTGCTCTCCACCACTGGGGCAAATCATAGAATCATAGAAAAATTCACACTGGGAGAGATTTTAGGACATTATCTAGTCCAACCTCCTACTCACAGCATGGTCAGCTAAGGAATAGCCCCATGAGCAACACAAGTTGGCCATACTTACTCACACTGAATTTCTGCTTACATCTAAGTTTCCTCCAAGGCACATCTTCCATTCCTGATTTATATGCTTGTGAACATAAGAGTGTTGGCAAGGGAACAGGGAAGAGCTCAGAGGGAGTCCCAAGGCACAGCCACTCACTTGGCTAAAAGCGCCAAGGATCGGGTCCATCATCTTCCCACTGGAAGGTGACACTCCATGGGAGAATATCACTGAGATGACAATACCCAGAGGTGGGACCAGACACAGGACCTGGCTAACCCAAGAACATTGATTGCCTGGAGGCTGAGAGCAGAAGAAGCCCTAATACTTGTTCTTCCTCCCTTCCAAACTGACTCAGCTGCTGGCATGAACTGCCTTGGATATGAGAACAGGCATGAAACAGAATCAGCGAGACAAGCATATCCGGAGACAGAAATGACTCAGGATTTTAAATGGCTCATATTGAAGAACATTCCAAGATTTACAGATTTAAGTAGTGCTAACAATAGTCACAGGCAACGGAAACCATGCTGCTCTTGAGGCCTGTTCATCCATGAACAACAGCCATACAGACTTCCCCAGGAGCAACATATCTCACTCCACTCTGAGATGCCTTCTCCAAAGACTGCCTCCTCTGCTCAGAGGTCTCCTTTGACACTGCCAGCAGCCTGAAATAGTCTTGGTCACGAGGCCCTTTATTGGAAAAGTTTTTCCAAGAACCTAAAAACCAAATTAAATTCTTCCACTTGTAGCCACACCACTCCAAGTTCTCCTTACAAATGTGGGGGAAGTGGCCATAATTGGGGTCAGACAGGAAAGAAAGCACAAGGTAAGAAATTACAAGGGTGTAGCTACATGAACAGTGAGTTGCTAAGAGCAGAACAAGAGATACAGCACCTAAAACGCACCCTGAATGAGGGCACTGGACACGCACATTGCAACCCTTTCCACCCCTCCAGATGTGCTGAACCACATCATATCAGATCATGCAAATCCTTGGCAGAGCAGGCACCTGAGCACCACAGCAAGGAACTTCTATCTGCTAAACAGCAATAGTTAAAATGTCCACCAGCCAAATCCCTCCTGTCTGGCTGCACCAGACAGACTCCAAAGTTTTGCGTGATCTGTGCCCCTTATGGTTTGGCTGCAACACAAAGGATTGGCTGGCTCACCCCACCAGCTAGCAGCAGAGACATCAAGGGAGGCCCTGTTAATGATGGAGGCAGTGGAAGTCCTCCTTCATTCTAGCCAGTGCCGAAAGACAACTGATATGTAAGGGAGAGGAGCACTCCTACCATCAAGCTAGTGCATGATGACAGAGTTAAAGACAGAAAGGCTGTTAAGCAGTAGTGCAGGATGGCTTTGAACAACAGGGGATGCTGTTCGGGGGGGAGGAAGGGTGGGGCTTTGGCCCAGGAAGAGAACATTAGCTAGCTCAAGACATTAGCTAGCTTTAGACAACCTTTTCTTTCGGGGGTAGGGATAGCGTTTTTGGTAGTTGGTATTAGCTAGCTGGAATTGTCTTGATCTCCGCTCTTTTCAGAAGGAAAGGTAACCCCTCAGTAAGAGCATCCATCTCTGTGGATATGTCCATCAGTTTAGGAGGCATAAAAACATCTTGTGAAACCCGTAAGCAATTATCTTTTAACGCATCACTCCATCATAAGACTTTTTATTTCCTTCTTAAAAAATATAATCTCCCTCCCCTCACTTGCTCTTCTTTACCTGCTGGAACAACTACCTGAAGTCTGGCACACTCCAGGAGGAGACAGCTTTGAGGGAAAACCCTTCTTAAGGTGATCCAGGTTAAAATATGGCTGTCACCATATTACTGAAGAGTAAGTACAGCATCTTGGGAATATCCTGCTAATAATTAGTTACACCTTTCCCTCCAATCACCCTATTCAACTAGCCAGAATAAAAATACTCTCAGTTTTAGGTCCATGCTACAGTGCCCTTGAACTGAATGGGATTGCAGACTTAACCCCTATTATACCAAAGCAGGAGGGTCCTTTCTGAAGATGCAGGCTGGAGCAAGATCTTAGGGATGTGCAGCACTGCTTCAGCACACCCTCCTCTTTGGAGGCAAGTCCATGCCATCCCCATTCATCCCACCCAACACCCATGCTCGGTGTCCAAGGGAGCTGGCTGCAGTTATGTTGCTGGGATGGAGGATCAAGCCAGGGAACAGGTGACCTTCCCCAGTGCTGAAAGGAACAAGAGCGGCCACATCCCTGGAAGTGTTTAAGGCCAGGTTGGATGAGGCTTTGGGCAACCTGGTCTAATGTAGAGTGTCCCTGCCCATGGCAGGGGGGGTGGAAGTAGATGATCTTTAAGGTCCCTTCCAACCCAAACCATTCTATGATTCTACGTTTCTAAGGGCAGTGTGCTGCCCCAGTAACACACAGCTCCTCAGAGGCACTGGGTGGTGCAGCCCTGCTCCAAGGCTGAAGGCTTATCAGCACAAGGAGGGCACTCCAGTTAGAAAGGTCCTGACTGCCTTCTGTGCAGGCACCTGCCTTGGCATGGAGTAGGCCCGGTTTTCCCCATACATAAGCTAACCCTGCGCACAGCAGAGTCCTTTGCACCAGTCCTGCGTGAGGTGGCCCTACAAGCTGACATCCACATCCACTTTGAGGACCTCTCATGCTGCTGGAGGAAGCAGCCAGCCTACAGTCACTAAGCAGACAGGTGGTTGATGTAGGCAGGAGTCCAGAACAAAAGATACTCTGGCTGCATAGAGGTCCAACCCCTTCCCTGAAAGCTGCTGGTTCCACTCACTGCCGAGGAGCACCATGCTGACACCCCCTTCCCAAAGAGCTAGGAGAAGGAGGCTCTCTTCTCCCATCACCCCTTCCTTTCTCAAAGCAGCCAGGGCCATCTCAACAGTCCCACAGTCCCAACTCCTGCCCCGCTCTCCTGGTGCTACCCTGTTCTCACTCTCCATCCCCACTAGGCCAGCTGCCCCGTCTCCCCACCCGCCTGCTCCTTGCAACCATAGCAGCATCAGAGCCAGCTGCTGCCTGGTGCTTTATTAGCCCATCTCCATGGCAACTCGCCTACAGCTTAACTCAGAGAGACCCCTATCTTGCCTCGGTCATAAATCAGCCACCGCCTGCATCTGCAGTCAGAGATGGGGTCACCACTCATCCTGCATGCTGCTGGGAGCCTTGCTGCCACCATCCCAGCCTCCCTGCTGGGGCTGTCCCATGCAGGCAGCAGGCACGGCAGAGCTGCTGTTTGCCCTCTGTGGAACCGACCACGCTTGCACCCTTCAAGCAAAGTCTAATAGTCATCCAAAGAAACCTTATCAAAAAGCTGCTGATTTTCCCATTTTGCAGGCAAACTGGAGCCACCCATACAAACTAACAATGAGCTCCTTTGGGTAGGGAACAGAGTCCTGGGCCAGCCCCCAGCAAACAGGCATAGCACTGGGCTGAGGCAGAAAGGCAGTGTCTCCTTCCCTCATGGTCAGGCAGCCCCCTCCCCTCCTGTTCCATGGTGAAGCCCTCAAAGCCTGCCAGGAAGGAACAAAGAGCTGCCTAAAATGCTGTGCTGTCCCTGGTATCCAGAAACAGCTCAAGAGCACAGTTCAAAGGCAAGGCTCCCCTTCAAAGTGTTCTCTCATCAGTATTGTGCTTTGGGCATCACCTTACCCACTGGCTGTTATTTCTCATGGGCTGGCGAGTTAAAAGTAGATGACTGGTAAGAATCTGCTGGTCCCCACAAGAACAGACTTTTCCACACACTTTTTCCCTGTGGTACTGGGAAGGGGCTGCAGGACATGTTGCTCTTTTCACCCTCTCAAACACACAGCAAAAATGTGTTCTTGCTGCTGAAACTCTCCACCTCTAGACCTTAGACTTAGAAAATGGAGAGAGATTTTTCCTTGTATCCCACATGTTATGCAGTTCATCCATACATTTCAAGCACCTGATAATGTTGGGGCTAAATCTTGGCAACACAAATGCAAAAGTGGCTCCCTCCACCAGAAGTTTAGCCTACAGAAACCTGGCAAAGTAAGCGAGAAAGGAAGCATCTTCTTTAGAAGCTGTTGGGGCATTGCAGGGCTGTGCTGGTGGGAAGAGGAAGGTGATGGGCTAAGGCAGAGTCATCAAATGGCTCACTTAAGGTTACAGACATAATCCAGGACAAAACAGACAGGTCTAACGTGCATCAGTGGAAAAGATGATATTTCTTCCTCACCTTTCATCATTCCTTGAGAGGTACTGATCTATGTATTTAATCCCAAGGGATGCTTAAGGCACAACACAGTGATTCTATACAAGATCACATAATCTTTGTTGCTTTAGATAAGGGCTCCAACACATCCAGGGTTTTACTCATAGCTTAGATGTGCCGAAGGAAATCCATAAGTGGGCATTGGGATAGCTATGTATCTTCATTTTACATAGATAATCAGCATGTGTACCCATGCAACAACTCAAAGAGCTAAAAAAACCTTCTTGCTGCAGAGATCAAGGTCTGTGTCTCAGCAGACCTTGGCAAAGCAAAGAGCTGGAGCCCTGTTTCTATGACAAAACATGTTCATCCAAATCTCCAGAAGCCAGGTTCAACTACATGGAGAAGTACCAGAGCACTTTTAGCTGTGTCAAATTTCAAAAACTATACGCTGGCTGTGAAACAAATTCATAAAAGCTAATGGGCCTGAAAGAGACTGTATTTGTCCTGCAGTCTCTTGGCAAGGGCAAAAATAAACCTGGAGAGAAAGACCTGTTCACATACTCTTTCTTTTCTCTTCTGCAGTTACAATAGCAGCATCAGTTCAAAAATCCCCTGTGGAGTCATAAGGGTTTAGATGCCTCAGCATTTGTATTTCTAACATTGCGCATGCTTTTCAAGTCCAAATATGCTTAAGCAATTTAGGTATCTAACACTCATCTAAATCAAATGCTTAGGAAGGCTGGCTTTAAGAGTCCTGCTTGTTTGCTTTTCTGATACAGGGTCCTTCTGGGTTTGTCTCCGCACATCCAAAGCTGTGAACTCGTTTTTTTGTTTCAAAAGGAAGTAGAGTATGGCATGAAGCCAAAAGCTGGAACTTAAAGCAGGGCCAAATATGAGGAGGTTCACACTAAAATTGCAGGTCTTGACAAAGGAGATAGGAGACCTGCATGGATGAGCAAGGAGCTTCTGGAAAAACTCAAAGGGAAGAAGGAAGTTTAGAGAATGTGGAAAAAGGGACCTCCATTTGGGAGGAATATAGTCAAAGTATGTAGGGACGCAACAAGGAAGGCTAAGGCCCACTTGGAATTAAATCTGGCAGGGGATGTTAAGGACAACAAGAAGGGCTTTTTCAAGTACATAAACAGCAAAAGGAAGACTAGGGAAAATCTGGGCATGCTACTGAATGAAGTGGGTGCCCTGGTGATGGAGGATACAGGGAAGGCAGAGTTACTGAATGCTTTCTTTGCTTCAGTCTTTACTGCTAATACTGGTCCTCAGGAATCCCAGACCCTGGAGGCAGGAGAGAAAGTCTGGAGAAAGGAAGACCTTCCCTTGGTTGAGGAGGATAGGGTTAAAGAACATTTAAGCAAACTCAACATCCACAAACTCATGGGCCCTGATGGGATGCACCCATGAGTGCGCAGGGACCTGGCAGATGTTATTACTAAGCCACTCTCCATCATCTTTGAAAGATCCTGTAGAGAAAAGGAGAGGTGCCTGAGGACTGGAGGAAAGCCAACGTCACTCCAGTCTGCAAAAAGGGCAAGGAGGAGGACACAGGAAACTACAGGCCAGTCAGCCCCCACCTCCATCCCTNCAGGCTGGAGAGTTGGGCAGAGAGGAACCAAATGAAATTCAACAACAAAGGCAAGTGTCAGGTCCTGCACCTAGGGAATAATAACTCCATGCACCAGTACAGGTTAGGGGGTGACCTGCTGGGAAGCAGCTCTGCAGAGAAGGTCCCAGGAGTCCTGGTGGACAAGCTTTCCATGAGCCAACACTGTGCCAAGAAGGCCAATGGTATCCTAGGGTGCATTAAGAAGAGTGTGGCCAGCAAGTGGAGGGAGGTTATCCTCCCCCTCTACTCTGCCCTGGTGAAGACACATCTGGAGTGCTGTCTAGTTCTGGGCTCCCTAGGTCAGGAAAGACAGGGAACTACTGGAGAGAGTCCAGCGAAGGGCTGCAAGGATGATCAGGGGACTGGAGCATCTCTGGTATGAGGAAAGGCTGAGAGAGCTGGGTCTGTTTAGCCTGGAGAAGAGAAGACTGAGAGGGGATCTCATCGATGCTTATAAATATCTAAAGGGTGGCTGTCAAGAGGATGGGGCCAGACTCTTCTCAGTGGTGCCCAGTGACAGGACAAGGGGCAATGGGCGCAAACTGGAACACAGGAAGTTCCATCTGAATATGAGGAAAAACTTCCTTACTGTGAGGGTGACAGAGCACTGGAACAGGCTGCCCAGGGAGGTTGTGGAGTCTCCTTCTCTGGAGGTTAAAAATCCACCTGTGCAACCTGCTGTAGGTGAACCTGCTTTAGCAGGGGGGTTGAAATAGATGATCTCCAGAGTTCCGTTCCAACCCCTACCATTCTCTGATTCTGTGACAACACTAGCTGAAGTGTTTGGGAAATGCCCTATGTTCATATGATATGGAATATGTCATTCCAGGTCTTCTCTCCCCTCCAAATACCTTCTTCAGCTTTCTTTATCAACTCAAAGGAGACACTGATATCATCACAGCTTGATAAACTGAGCTCCATTTATAGCTGCACATCAAATAACAGTGAGCCTCCTGGCACAAATATTGCTGAGCTTCGGGTGCAAAGGCCATTAGGATAATAAAACCCAAGGCAAGTATGAACTCTGATGCACTCAGGAACCTACCACATCTGGACACTGACTGTACTTTCAACGATCAGCAATTTTAGGATCCTCTCCTTCAAGCAAGATAGTTAGCCATGCAATATGGTTGTAGATAGAGCCTGTCAGTAGGAGAGCAGAAGTTTCCTGAAGACTTCAGCTGAACATGCTATTTTAACAAGAGCGCTAAATGTCACCACATTGCCTGTGCTATGGTCCCTGAAAGGACTAATATCTTGTCATATCTGGTAAACTTTACAAGGACCACAGGAAGCTGAGGGACAGGCCTAACTGAGTGGATCTCATCAGCTCTAATTAGTTGAAACAAACCAGCAGAGACCCAGGTAATAAGAGCTCTTCATGATATTAAGGAGACTGTTGCCTGCAGGAGGCAGGACACTCCAGCCACTGTCTCCTGGAGGCACCTGTGTGAGAAGATGAGGCTGAGCCAGAAGCTCAGTAGTTAATAAAAGGAAGAACTGCTCAGAAATAGTTCATGTGTAAGCCCCACTAGAGGCTTGGGGCAGAGTAGCTGGAAAGCTGCCTGGAGGAAAAGGACCTGGGGGTGTTGGTTGACAGCTGGCTGAACATGAGCCAGCAGTGTGCCCAGGTGGCCAAGAAGGCCAACAGCAGCCTGGCTTGTATCAGGAATAGTGTGGCCAGCAGGACTAGGGAAGTGATCGTCCCTCTTTACTCAGCTCTGGTGAGGTCGCACCTTGAGTACTGTGTTCAGTTTTGGGCCCCTCACTACAAGAAGGACATTGAGGTGCTGGAGCCTGTCTAGAGAAGGTCAACGAAGCTGGTGAAGGGTCTAGAGCACAAGTTTTATGACGAGTGGCTGAGGGAACTGAGGTTGTTTAGCCTGGAGAAAAGGAGGCTGAGGGAAGACCTTATCACTCTCTGCAACTACCTGCAAGGAGGTTGTGGTGAGGTGGGTGTTGGTCTCTTCTCCCAAGCAACAAGTGACAGGACAAGAGGAAATGGCCTCAAATTGCTCCAGAGGATGTTTAGGTTGGATATTAGGAAAAATTTCTTCACCAAAAGAGTGGTCAGACATTGGAACAGGCTCCCCAGAGAGGTAGTGGAGTCACTGTCCCTGGAGGTGTTCAAAAAGCATGTAGACATGGCACTTTCAGGACATGGTCTAATAGACACAGTGGTGCTGGGTTGATGGTTGGACTTGATGATCCTAGAGGTCTTTTCCAACCTTAAAGATTCTATGATTCTATATGGTAAAGCACATAAAAAGGAGCAGCTCAAAGCCCAAGGGCTGTCTCCCTGTCACACAGCTTCTTGTGCATCATCTGCACAGCTGCACATCTGCATTCATCTGCACAGCTGGTGCCAGGGGTAGAAGCAGGCTGGAGGACTGGCTTATCCATCAGTCCAGCTCCCTTCCATCCCTAACTTCATTAGGATTGATGGTGACCCCCACTCTCAGAAACACCTTCAGGCATGTGCATTGGAAACCACACCACCAGTTGCCTGCCAGAATTGGGCCAACACTGAGGCAGATAAACATTAGGCTCCGGGTCCCAGGGCAGGCAGCTGGGACTCCTTCCTGGCACAGTGCTTTGGAGAATCCAGCTATAGTTGTGACTACAAATGTATCACAGATAGTCAATGCTCTCGCAGGGCCTGTCTGCTTCAGGAGGGTTTTTAGTGTAAACAGATCAGAGAAACAGCAAGAGGAGTTGTGCATTTGAAGATAAGAAGGTACACAGGAGGAAGAGCCACAGGGCACAGAGACAGGCAGATGTTCTGCTGCTGCTATCAGCTGTCTGGGAATGGGACATGGAGCCTCTGGAAATGCAGTCAGCCTCAGCCAAATAGGAAAACTCAGGGTCAGGGAATCAAAAGACACTCAAGATGACTGCCCCCAAACCAGCAATACTCATTACAGGCCAAGTTGCATGACCCACAACAGCCCTACACAGAGGGAAGCCCTGAGGCTGGTTGGACTGCAATGAGCATCACTGCTTCCGCTCAGCCCAGTATCCCAAAGCACACTAAACTTCAATAGTGAGAAATTTGAAACAGCAACTTTTCCTAAGTCTTCCCCCTCCCACACCAGATGAAAACAGTCAGAACAAGACAGTCCTACAATGGCTTGGTCAAACACCTACCAAAGATTGAAGTTAGTTATGTCTTTCATATGCCTCGCTAGTCCCAGTTCCTGGGCTATTTGGGTGACTCCAAAGCAGCAGCCAGTCTGAGCCAGGGTTCTGGCTCAGAGTTACTCCCCAGTACTGATATACTTCACCTGCAGGACTGGACATGGGCCCCAGCTGTTAGAGAGCACTAGCTGCAGCATCTGAGCATCAAACTTTGCAGGATTTACCAGAGCAAGCTTTACTTTGCTCCAAATGATAGGAGGGGAGATGATAATAATTAGCAGGATCCATTCTGCTTTTCCCAGTCCAGCCAGCCCCACCATTAGGGAGGAGAGCTCCTCCTGCCTGGGAGCCAGTGCACGCTCCACCCTCTTGATTTGTAATTAGTAGATTAAGAATGCTCAGTCTGCTGGGAGATCTGCCTGAGTAAATGGCATCCTCAAGTGCTTTCTAATCTGAGGAAGGCAGCCTCTCACTTCACTGCTAACGGGCTGCAGTGGGGAGCACCAAAATTTCTGTTGTGGCCGCATATGCATCCAGGAACATTTCTTCAGCTAATTCTCTCCAGGATCCATGCCAGCAGCCCCAGCCAGTCACCTGGGAGAACCTGCTAGGTCCTGCCAAGTGTTGTGTCGGTAATTAAGCTGCCTCAATCTCATAGGACTTGCTCCCTCCTCAAGGCATTATGAACACATACTGTTCAAGGAACGGTCCAGGCAGAAAGGACTCTTGGGTCAAGGAATATGGGAGCTACAGACAGCCCAGAGGCAGGTTTAAGGACAGCTGCAGTGATATTTCCATGGACAGGACTTTAGAAGTGAAAGAACAGAGGTTACAAGCCAAGACAGAAGCTGTACAGCACCTGGCAAATCACACACTAGAATATTAACTAAAATAACCCTCTACCTCATCTCTTTTAAATTCAGATGCACAGGGGAATCCATCAAGGTAATTTATGGTGTGTAGCCGCTGATATGCCAATCAAAGGAAGCCCAGAGTAACAAGTGTGTTAAAAGAGACCTCATTGATCGTTATCTCCACAAACACAGGCTTAATTCCTTCAATCCCAGTTAATCAGGCTACTTTGTTACATTTCTTATACAAAAGGGTAAGTGATCAGTGGGAAGCATGAGGCATTAGATACGCAACCCCCAGATAGCTTCTCTTGTCTGGAGGGGGGCTGTGGAGGTGGTGTTTACTAGGGCACATGTTCTGGAGAAAATCTGAAAGGTCTCCAGCCAGAGGTTTTCAATAGGACATTTTTTTCTTTCATAAATGGAAATTTCTCAACATATAAACCTCCAAGATTTTGATGAAAACCTGACAATTTGCAGATGCAAAGATGATAATTAGGAAGGCAGAAAGAAAAGAAAGAGCTTTGCTAAATTCCAGGAGCCCACAATCAGCTTTCACATAGGGGGGCAGGCTCACACCTTTTTTCAGGAGCAGCAGAGCAGACCTTGCTCCTGAAGATTGCAGATCTGGAGCCATACAAGGTACTAGGAGTTGTAGCAGGAAAAGTACCACTATAGCAGATTCTCTTTTCACCTTCTGTTTAACAGCACAAGCAGAGGTCTCTTTTCCTAAGTCTTATATATTTTTGTTCTTTACTTGAAGAGAAAGCCATTCTGACCAGATTGGTAGGGACCTTTTTGCATAGACTAATGTGCTATTGCATTACTGTAAGCTGTAACATCATGGCAAACTGAAAAGTGTGGAGAGAGCAGGAGGTAATGCACAGATCAGGACTAGATCTGGTCTTATTACATATAAAAATTACCGATCTGGAAGAGGGAATAAGCAGCACATTAATTAAGTTTGAAGAGGATCTGAAACAGAGGAGCTGCCAATAGCAAAATTGAAAAAAGCATATAAAGAGGAGGATAAAAGATCAGGTGAGAAGAAAGCAGAACCCATCAGCAAAGGAAAAGGCACGAAAGGGGGAGGGAGAGAGGTTCAACACTACCTCACCCAATAGCCCCAGAAGTCCCTTGCTTATCTCTACCTTTTTCCAGGAAGCCAAAGCAGCCCCCAGCAAGAAAGAGCTTTGGCACGCCATTGCAGAAAGACAAGTCCTCTCAAATTTTTTTTACTTCAGCACTGTTAGGAGGGAAT
The DNA here is from genome assembly GCA_013400195.1 of Aramus guarauna. Classification (NCBI taxonomy): domain Eukaryota; kingdom Metazoa; phylum Chordata; class Aves; order Gruiformes; family Aramidae; genus Aramus; species Aramus guarauna. The sequence goes on along the minus strand of VXBL01005369.1, from coordinate 153,652 downwards.
GATGGAAGCTTTGTCTTCAGATACCATGGGAAACTTTTGCCCACTTTTTAGCAAAGAGACATTTTGGGAACCTGCAAAGATTCATCCAAATTCAAATCTCTTGCCACAAGGCATGGCAATAAAGCACAGCGTTGCAGTCTTGCACACAGACCAACACAAGATACTTGCAAAACTTCACCCCTTTCTAAGGATGAAATTGTGGAGCTTTGGGTTTGGGGTTTCGTTGGTTGGTTGGTTTGTTTGTTGTTTGGGTTTTTGGGTTTGTGGGGTTTTTTTGTTTGTTTGTGTGTGTGTGTGTGTGTGTTCTTTGAGAAGTTCAAAAGATACAAAAATCTTTTCATGAAGCAGTCCACAGATGCCAAGGAAGCCAGGAAGTGGCATGCTGCAGAAAAGCTTTTGCTGAGCAGCAGGATAACTGGATGAAGCTGCAGCCTCTCCAGGACAGAGACATACTCAGAGAGGCATAGACACACAATCCTCTACCACATTGCAAACCAGAAGTGCAAACTCCCTTTCCTTGACCTGACAGTGGCAGCATTTCCAGCTTCGCTATGGTTGTCTTAAAGTTGCTACACATTATAAACTTCTTTAATGCAGATTAGTTTGCTGAAGATTATATCTACATCCACAGGTGATGTTTCAGCTGGCCTGCCCTGGAATTGCTAACAGAATGACATCACCACTAATTAATAAGCCTCTGTCCCGAGCATTTCTCAAATCCCCTGAATTCAAAGCACAGCAATTAGTCACATATTCCACCAGGAATTGCCACCTTTCTTTTCTCTTGCATTCCCCTCCCATTTCTCGCTCACACACATGCTCTGTAGCTGTGTTGCTGAGCCAATCCAAGCATATATCCACAAGGAAAATGATCACATGGTATTGCTTGAAGTCCATATTTGCCTTGCTCATCATCATCCCTGATAGAGCATTGGCCAACATCAGTATTAACAGAAGCAGAAATGCAAAGGAAAAAGAAACAAATATTTCCCATACTCTGGCAGAGATCTGGACTTCACTCAGCCCCCATGCAATCTTTCTGAAGGCCCTTCAAAAAGCAAGGGCAGAAGCATATACTGAACATGCACAGTAGGATTTCCAGATTAAAAAGGACAAGAGGGAGTTCAGCGGCTGACAGCTACCTGTCAAATCAGGGATGTTGGGACTGGCTGGGGAGGTAGGAACAACTGGGACAAGGCCACATTGGTCAAATGCTGGGCTGAAGAAATAGGACCCTGGACCATAAACAGCAGCCAAAACATATGGGGAGGGGACCAAAGTCCATAAACACCGCTATGGCCACAAGTATCTGCTGCCAACAGTCTGTGAAGCCTTTGCAGAAGCAATACCTACAAGGTTGTAGAGTCAAGCACTCAAATCATGAGTGCCAGAATTCAGAGCAGTCCTGATGCCCTTACATGCAGATATAAGAGCAGCAAATTGTAATACTGTTTAATTATATAATCCTATTACTTCACTGCAGGACCTCCAGCTCTTTCAGCCAGCCAGATGCATCTATCCCAGACTGAATTAGCACAACAAAGTAGTAGCAGTTCCTGTTTACAGGGGACTGCTATTTTTTTGCACATGAACGAATAGCAGAAAACCATAAAGCTGCAGAAAGGTAGAGGATACTCATCTTGTGAAGGCACACTGTGGGAGCAGGTGCTGCCTCAGGCTTTTACGGAGTACCAACAGAACACTCAAACCCAAGTTTCCATAGGGAGAAGCTTACTTTGGTTCTCAGAGGTCTATGAGATCTTCTGGGTCTGCCTTACAGATGCGCAGGCACTCACTACTGTTAATCAGGAGCAGCTGCACTGCAGAGAGCCCTCTGGGGTTAAGTATTCCAAACTCATGACCCTAGATATCTTCAGTTTGACAGCCAAAAGCATTGACTGCTTTTCTCCTTTAAGCTCTGCATGTCAGTTCTCACAAATTTAAAGAGAGGATAAAAATAACCTGTCTTCCAGTAGTGGTGGTGTGAAATTAAATTCATTACCATGTGTGAAGCAGTCTGATACAATAGTGATGAGTACTACCATGCAGCAAAGCAGCAGATCCTACAATAGGCAAAAGAAAAAACCTAAGAGCCACACTGAATGCAAGCACTGGGTATCCTGTGCACTTAATGAGGCAGAGGTGCTTCAGGAGAGATCCATGGGGGTCAGGTAATTGGGCTGTATTGATTCATATGCACAGCGTGAGGTGGAGTAAGGTAAAAGAGGCAGATTCAATTTTCATCTCCCAACTCCTGAACATCAGGCTTCACTGCATGAACATTTCAGTAACATGAGCATACATAGTACAGAAAAGTTTGGTAAAGAGGAGAAGGTTAAAAATGAAGCTAGAAAAAACAAACAAACAAAAAAACTCCAAACAAAACACAAGAGAAAAAGACTCTGGGCCAAAAAGACTAATGAAATCAATGTAGAGAATACCAGATTTGCAAAAAAGTTTGGCTGCTTACAAAGAAGCACTACTTCTTGAAAAGGCTGATCTAAGAGCCAGTACTTCATTTACTCTAAAAATCCATAGCTACAAAAGAAAAGACATATACAGTGTAGAGGTAAGGGGAAAGGGAAGGTGGGCAAGTAGAAAGGCTTGCATCTCTTGGTGGGAAGGCACACATGTGAAAGCAAGGCTATCAGAGCAATTCCAGACATCTGAAAAGCCAAGCAAATCACACTCGGCAAGCACTGCTAACCCCTCCTATGATTGTAACACTCACAGGGTCTCACCGCAGACTCTGGGGAATAATTTTCAGCTGTCTGATGCCTTTGCCTGGCTTGCATTTTACTGCTGCAGCTTAAGCCTCACAGATCAGCAGCCAGCTGTCCTTGGCCTCCAGCCCACAGCAAACACATCTGGAACAGCTGCAGACGGCAAACTGCTGTTGGCCAAGAAAGGATTCATCATGTGGATTTACATTACTGCCTTCCGTGTGATGTTTGAAATTGGAAGTGTAAGACAGCCACACTTATGGTCACTTATGCAGGCAGCCGGTTGGGCTCTGCTCTGGATATGGCATTTCTGTGTCTGGGAACCCCTGAACCACTGCACAGGCTAGGCTGGTCCACTTGCAGCTCTTGGTTTCTTCAGTGAATTTAGTCTTTCGGATCTGAGCCTCCTGCAGGCAGAATCAGACTGCTTTCCATCCCAGTCATTGTCAGGTGGTTTGATGCAAGCCAAACCTCTTTGACTTTACGTTCCAGCTTCAGAGAATCTTGCCCATGACTCCACTTTCTTTTCCAGTATTTTGTCTCCTTTTTTTTTTTCCCCCCAGTATTTTGTTCATCCCGTGAAAACTGATAGCAGCCTTATCCTCATTCACATTTATAAAATGGCAGTACAACATATAGCTGTCTCCAGCAAAAGCTCTTTGCCTCAGTCTCACCTGCTATCCGTTAGCATGGATTACCTTGGACTCAGGATGCTGGTTAAATATTTAGAAATAGGATTATCTGAGGTCTCTTTCTTGCCTGGCATGAGGAGACATACAACTGACCTATACCTGTCCCCCTCCCTGCTCTCCTCCCCTGGCCAACTAAGTTTCCACACCAAAGCTTAGATGATTTTTTTGGGCTAGTTTTCATTTTGTCTTCACTCCATCTCCGGAGCACCAATATGGGACATGGCACTGAAGCAAGTGATCAGGTTTCCTGTTGCTTTTGGGGCACGCAGGTAAGGCCAGCAGGTGAGAGTGCTCCAAATCCCTTTGAAGGAGACAGAGAGGAATTAGGAGGAAGAGACACAGTGCAAAGGTGTGATGGAGGCAAGGAGCCTCTGCCAAGAACTAAACAGACCTCACTGCACATCAGCTGCACCTGGCTTCAGCACTGCTCTGCTGGTAAGAACCAGAGTTACAAGGGTGTGATGCTGGCAGCTTTTACATTTCAAAATAGTTTCTGCTGGATTTTCTACTTTTTTGAAAAAACATCAACTTTGACTTTAAAAATGTAAAATTAAAGGTCTTACATTTCCACTTTAAGCTCTCAGCCAGCCAGAACAGCAGTAAGAGAGATGAATTTTTCAGAGGAAACAGAACAATTTCTTTCAGTTCTTTTTTCCTTTTTATCCTTCTATCTTCACCTGAGTGACAAAGAAGTCAGAATATTTGAGCAAGTAGCTACTGCTTTAGTCCCTTTCTTCACTCCCATTTTGCCAACTAGAAAAGTGATGAGGGGTTTCCATCGCTTTGAGGAAGGTGGAAAGGCCTGATAAGTCTTCCCATTAGAAAATAAAAAAATAAACCAGAACAAAAGAGCTTTGTCAGGTGAAAATGGATGAGAAAATTCAAAGAGAGAGAAGGGTCTTTCTCACCAAGAGACTACCCATTTGAACCAGCTTCAACTCCTGTGCTGAGACATTCCTCTTGAAAAAAAAAAAGCAGGGGGGAGGGGGGAGTAGTACTTGCTGCTCAAGGTTTTTTTTGTTTTGTTTTGTTTTAAATCTGGGATGATAATATCAACTAGTTTGCAAAACAAAGCCCTGTGATAAGAAAGTAAAGAGAAACAGTAAAGCTGCTTTCACCCCTTCACAGACAAACCTCAGAGCCAAGTGGTGCTGTGCACTGATTGCTGCACTGAAAGGAACAGAACCAGCCCTGGTCCTGGCCATGAGGACAGGGCCAAGGAACACCACCACAATCCACAAGAGGTGTTTTACAGTAGGATTAAACACCTGTGAAAGTTACTTAGATATTGGGAGATTATAGCCTGCATAAGAATAGCTGCGTATTTTCCTAAAACGCTGAGGCAAGGAAAGCTGCATCTGGGGTGGCACTGGGCTGTGCAGATCAGGACCTTTCCAAAAGGGACTGCTGTCCTTTGGTAATAAGTAGCACCAGAATACCCTGTTTCAGGAGACCTAGAAAGAGGCATCCATAAAGAGGTTACTGAGGGATTCCCTCAGCTATTGACACAACGAGATACTTGGCAAGGAGCTCACTCTGGAAACTGCAGAGATACAGATGCTGTGCAAGCTCCCTCTGGGGCTTTTAAGAAGTGTCTGACTCAAATGGAAATCAATGCAAGGTTGGAGTCAACTACTCTGGAGAGAGAAAGCTCCATGCAAAGCCAAGCCCAGTCCAGCCTCTTTACATGGCCCTGGGGCCAAAAGGCAGCATCCCAGCGCCCCGCCTAGCTTGCAGCAAGGGAGCAGCACACCAAGGGAAGCCCTGGGGTTTGCACTACATTTCCAAGAGCTTCCCTTCACCACAGCACTGAGTTCTCCCTGGCCCCGCTTACCTCCCTTCTGCACTTCCCTCATTATTTTCTCAGGCTCTACCCACAGGCCTTGCTGGTCACACTCCCATCCCTACGCCTGGGGCAGGACTGTGCCTTGGTCCCAGGACAGCCTGTGGCCAGCAAGCTGCAGTGCTGCCTGCAAGGGTGCAGCAGACCTCCTCCTGGGCTTCACTGCACAGGCTGACCAGGGCCTGAGAAGTTTGTTTTGCCAAAACCAGCCACTTCCCTCCCAGTTCCCAGACAAGGCTGGAAGGTGGAATTACTTCTAGTGCAAGGAAAGCTCCCTAAATGGCAGCTGTATCAGGAGTCACGGCAGTAGCATATATGCTCGAAGGGCCACCCAGGCCACAGTCCTGCTGGGGAATGACACTGCTATGAGGCTGATTCCTACCATGGGACAGAAATGCATTTGCTTGAGCAGCGATCCTGCTACTTTCTGTGCCTACATACCATCAGAAGGCCCACTGCAGATAGCCCAGACCTTCTCAGCAAGCACAGAGCTCAGGCCTGTTGCTGGCAGCAACAGCATCTGCCTGCAGGCTCGCCCAAGGAAGGAGCCTGGAGGGAGATCGGATGAGTCCAGCAGAGCAGCTCTCCAAACAGTCCGGGCTAACCGCTACAGGTGTTGCCCATCCCCACGGCTCTGATCAGTCCCCCCTTGCAGAAAAAAGTGCCTCCGCACCCGCCGCAGGCTGACAGCGGGCAGAGCGCGGGTGCCACCGCTCCGCCGTCCCGCTCCGGCCCGTTCGGGGCTCCAGTTCCGCGGCTTCTGCTGCCCTCTGCCAGCCACGGGAGGAAGCGCCGGTGCTGCGCAGGGCCGGGCCGGGCGCGGGGCTCTCGGGACACCTGCACAAGGACTGCGATGGGTCCCCACGGGCAGATGCGAACATCCCCCCCGTTAAACAAGAACGGACTCCCAAAGCAACTTCCAGTCCTCCCCACCCATCCTGCAAGCGATAGAGCTTACAGAGAACCACACCTCAGCCGGGTCACAGACCCCTCATACAGTTTTCAGATCAAAGCACCTGTTAGAGAGAAACCTCTGCACTTCCACTGGTGATAGCAGATTGCCAGATGAGCACTGCAGAGCAGAAGCAGCAGTGATCTGGGTGTACAACGATATAGCTTATTTATGCATATTTATACCTTCAGAGAAGTGATCAAACATCAGGCAGAGAGCTCCCTGGGAATTTCTGCGCAATGCCAGCACATGGTTCCTATGGAAGGAGACTGATTCAAGATCCTGTCTCTGAAGTCCAGCAAAATCCCAGCTATCTAAATGGACACAGTTCTGTCTTCTCAGAGAGGGTTCTCCCCGCACTTTACACGGCACTTTTTGCAGCCCTTAATACACAGTTCCCAGAGTATCTTTGCTAGACTCACTTGCTCACATGCTAAGAAAAGCTGTAAAGCAATAGTAGTATCACCTGCAGACATGTGCCACAGCCATTCAGGTCAACCAGTGCATTTCTGGTAAGTGGACAATGCCCATGGGAGACCTCTGCTTTCCCAAATGAATTTCCATTTTAAACTGAAACTTATTCAAGCATTTGCATCCCAGTGATGCATGAAAGTGTGCCTCTGCAGGTAAAATGACTGTAAGATGGCATTTTTGTGTATCTGGACTTTTTTTTTTTTTTTTTCCCCTCCAAGCTGAGCTATGGATAGTTCCTTCTTCAAGTTACTGCTTTTCAGTAGAGTTCGGGTTTAAGCTACAAGCTTTTCTGTCCCAGACAGGCCCCAGCCTGTAAATCTACCCAGCAAGGTAAGGAACAAAGCCACGGGGGCTAAACCCCTACCCAGCAACTGCAGATCTGCAGAAGTTCCGTGCCTACACGACTATCCCCATTGAACATATGGGAAATCACTGGCTTTGGTTTTGAGGGACAGGGAAAAATCAGTATCCCCCCATGTGTTAACACCCCACAGACAGCTGGCAGCACCCCTAACCCTTGCTTTGCTGGAAGAAAGAGCTTTAGCACAAACAGGCTTCATCCCTGCAGTTCTCAACCATACCCAGCAGGAACTTAGCGCTAAGCATTTGCCAGCTGATGCTACTGCAGATGTACCACAGGCTCACTGCAAATCTCATGCCTCTCCTTCAAACTCTCCCTGCCAAGTAGGCAGCAGGGCCCATTGCAAGACAGGTCAGTTCACTGCTCTCAGGGTAGTCCACCCACCAACCCACTGTGGTTTGCACCCACCATAAGCCATAGAGGCACAGGCCCTCTCTTGAAGTCTGAAGAGGCCCCATAAAGCCATGGGGTTTGCTTTTCTTTCCCATTAGAACTCCTTGGCTACTCACAGCTTGTGGGCAAGTGGGTTGAAAAACCTTGGTTTGATCTTCAAGTGGAAGATCAGCTTTTAAGATCTGTTCAGACGAAGTGTGACATAACAGGGTATCTGTTTCTTCAACAGATCTGCTTCCTTGCATTTGTTTGAAGTCTGACCTGATTATTCTTGCAATTGTATTTTTAATGCTTATCAGGTATCCTTAGAGAAATGGATAGTCACTTTTTTAGATCATGCATATGCAATCAGACAAACAAAATATAGCTCACCTGCCCTGTTCTTCCCCTCTACAGCAAAAAGCATACCCTTAACAATTGCTCCAGTGAAAGCAATAGCTATTCAGATGGGATGGAGAACCAGTTTCTGATCTGCCTTGGGCACATGCACCAGAAGTGCCATCTGTCTTCATTGTAGGGACGAATGCTACCCTCATACTGGAATAAACCACAGAAAGTTTTTTTCCCTGTCACCCATGCAGTTGCCCTACTCATATTAGGAGTTCATGCATACAGTGCCTTCCTCCAGTATTGTTCTCACATATTTGTACAAGTTTACCTAGACTTTTAAATTGGCAAGTTCAGCTCATAGGTACTTTTATTCCTGTTTTATACAGTCTATTAACCATTGCCTGAACAAGAGAGAGACAAGGAGGATCACTCTTGGTACTTTGCAGTAGTGACCTTGCCATGAATGTGCTACCGAAAGTATAGGGGTGTTAATTCAGCAGATGATGCAGCATCAGTTCAGCACTTTGTGGCTGGTGAGATGCCACCCACATGTGCTGGGTCACCACCCCTCAGGCAATATAGCCTTAGCCCTGGAGGAATGAGGAAGAGAGACTGGAAGACTTGCTGAGGAGGCAATCACTTACAAAAGCTCAGCCAGCCCAGCCCACAGTTTGAACCTGGGACATCAGCTCCAACCTGTGAGCACATCCCAGGCCGCTCTGGTCTCTGAGGCTTAGCATGTGTTACACTTCTAGGGCACACAAGATCCATAGGCAGCCCCTGACATAAGGAAATGCCATTGCGTCCAGATGCCTGATCATCTCAGCCCCCAGTCCTCAGTGAGCCATGGTCAAGGCTTCATCTCTCTGCCTTGCTGTTGAGCAGCTGCTCTGTCACAGATCAACATCCCCTTTCAGATCCTGCCTCAGCACTCCCAGCATTCCCTTCACTGCTATCAAACCTCTCCAGCCAGGCAGGGGTGGGATCAGGTTCAGCAAGCCTGGGGTGCAGGGGAGGTCCACCACACCAGTCTCAGCAGCAAGAGCCACATAACCCCCCCTCTAGGCCTGAGTTAGAGGAAGAAAGTTTGAGATGCTGCAGAGTGCTGCCATAAGCAGAAATCATGGACACAGGCAGTCTCTGCACCTCATAAATCATCAGGAAGGGGCAGACAACTAGCCACCATTTCATCAGTTAATTACAACTGTTAATCATATTTTCATTAACCTGAAATGAAACTGCCAGCATTCCCCCTATTTCCACCCCATGCCCCAAGTCCCATTTCTCAGATAGCAATTCTCTATCAGCCAGGACACACAATGTCCTTTGCAACATGCATCTGGCCAGCTTCCTCTGTACAGTAATTTCCAGACCCTGCTGTCTTGCTTCTTTTCCACATCTGCATACACCGTCCCTCCTAGGACTCAGTAGGCACATATACTGCCTTTACTATACAGGTAACATGTTTAACCCCCTTGTACTCTCCCAGCTGTGCTCCAGATAACCTCCTAACTCTTCTTAGGATGGGGAAAGCCTGTGAGGTCTATACTCTTGACTGTCAGACTTCCTAACATATTGATAGTATTGCTATAATAGCATGCCTCAGTAGCCTCTATTTTTTAAAATAGACTGGTGCTATAAGCCTGCTCCTGCAAAGCATTTTGAGCTCTCCAAGTATACCTGTAAACAGAGCTGTTCATGCCAGATCACCCATGGGACAGACAGGAGGGACAGGGAAGACTTCACCCTCCACAGGGCAGGAGGTAGCTGCAAGAGCTGTTCTGCACTCTGCCAGGGATGGAAAGCAGAGTTAACAGCTGAGCAATAATCTTAAAACCGTCAGGCCTTCCTCCCACAGGGGCAGAGGAGTGGGCTGCAAAGCCCTGTCCCACACTGCTCAGTGCCCCCGTGCAGCCACAGCAGCCCCCAGCAGAGGCTGTGCACACTCCAGCTTCGCTCCTGCTCCTCATCGGCTTCCACTCGTGGTGCTCCATGAAGAGAAAGGGTGTTAGTTAATGTTGATTGAACACTTTGGGTACTACACCTTCCCCCAGGGTACAGAGAAATAATGAGCAGCATGACATTTGAGGTGCCCTTTGCCTATGCTGTTACAGCAGTGCACCTCAGACCTGCCTGAGGAGAAAACTCACCTCTGGGGTAAGAAGGGGATTCAGCATCCCCATTCCTTAACTACTCTACCTTCCCTGCTCCAGCATTCAGCCCCAGGCCTGGAAAACCCCCTCTTCCAGGCTGAGGCATCACATGTGTCACATCTTTTTGCTCTTGGTAAAGCAGCCCCTGAGTAGAGCCCAAACACTCCCCAGAAGAGCAATGATATCCCCAACCCTGCTAAGCACTGGGCACCACATCAGTGGAGCAGCAGTTACCAGAGGGCTGGGAAGAGGGAGGACATGAAAGCAACTACAGAGCTTAGAGCTTCCTGTTCAGTTTGCTCTGGTTAAGTCTTGGTCTACCAAGGTCACTCCCAGTCTGAGTTAGGTAGCTTGAGAGAAAATGGTGACCACCCTGGTCAAAGTCAAGCCCTACAAGGGGCAGAACAACACTCCTTCAGCCTCCAGAGCTGTCCCAGACTTCTTACAGGGGGATGTTGCACTTCTTGCTCCATTTGCTTAGTCTCTTCAACCACTCCTAACAACCAAGAGTGAACTCAACTCTTTGCTCCACTACCTGCATGGCTGAAAGGAGGTCAAAAAGCCAGCCAGGGAAGGGAGGAGAGCTTGGTTATAAGCCAGGTACAGAGGCTCCAAGCTCTGCAGTTGCTTTTGCCTCCCTCCCCTCTCCCCCACCCTTCAGGAGCCTCAAATGTGCTAAGCAGCCTGTAAAGGTGTTAATGGGGAACGTATCACCTCTGTCACAATTGCAATGCAACATGGCACCCAGCACAGAAATGAGATATAAGAAGTGTACTTACTCTCCCAGTGTGAAAACTGCTGGGTTAAATATAACAGGCTTGCTGGCTTCAGGAAGCATAGCTGATCTCTTCATTTGATGGCAGAGTTCTTACTTTGCCAAACAGCCCTTAGTCCCCTTGGAGCAGCCAATTTCTCCTGTGTTAAATGTGTATACACATTACCAGGGACAATACAGGTGCACAAATTGCCTTCATTATATATATTTCCATGGAAAGTGTCACAACACAAGGTCTCACCAGCCAGGCCTGGCTTTTCTTGTTGTTGTTCAATTAAGTTTTTGATCAGGTCTGACTAATACTGGTTTCTGCAGATACATAACTTAATGAAGGAGGTGTGTTGCAAAGAAGGAAGAAGAAACTTTTGATACCTCCCTGGTAGCTTCAAGCTGAGATGCAGCTAACAGGACACAGGATTGCTACTGGTCAGAACCTGCTTCTCTGGCAGCCTTGAGAGTTAACATCTGCCTTCCTGTTAGAGCTTTAGCCACAGATTTCCTCTCCCATTTTGTGCTTACCTGACCCATTAGGCCCCAAACAGTCTTGGAGTGAGGATAAGCTGCATTTGTAATATGCCATCACACTTGACAGCAACAGACTGCTTGGCATTCATTCTAGGTCTGCCACAGGATCATTTGTAATCCTTTAGACTTGAGTCCAGCACAGGACATCCTTATCAGCCACCAGTGAGGAGAGCTTAAATGCCGAATAAACACTCCCATGAGTTATAGAAATGCTCTCCCAGCTAAGCAGCTTCCACACCTTGCACCCATGTTAGGAGACTGCAGGTGCTCACCATCATTAAAAATGAAGCTTCAAATGCAAAGCCTTCTAAATTCAGCAGTAAGCTGAGTTAGTTTGGGAGAGGGAAAGGGAAGAGGCAGTGGGGCAAAGGGAGAAGAAAGTGAGAAACAAGGCTTCTACCAGAAGTTACCTCTAGCTTTTGAAATTAGCCAAGAAAAAGTCACACACCAAACATTTTTAATGGCAAGGGTAATTAAGTATTGCATTCCCTGCAACTGCATTCCTTGTCTATCTGGTTGCATAGGAGATTCTGTTTACAAGACCTCTACAAATCAAAATACAACCCTTCTAACAAGCTGGCCTTGCCAAACATCTACTCTGCCTTCATCCAGCTAAAGTTACTGGGCTCATCAGCTGAGGAGTGTTAACCAGCTGAAACTTCAGGACACCCTAGATAGAACAATGTATCAAATTATGTATCTGGCCTCAAACTCCAAGATCTCAAACCTTCTTGAACCCTTATCAAATGTTAAGGTACTATAAGCCATTTCTTATACCAGACTAGCTAACTGCCAACAACATAGGAACACACCACTCACCTTAAAAAGGTCAGCATTAATATTTACTAACTGAATGCAAACTGCATAACAGTTTGTGTCTGTGCCAGGTTTAAGAGCAGCCCAGTAAAGGCATGTCAGCAAGGCTTCTGTTTTTTAAAAAGGGTGCCAAGGGATCTTGTTGTAAGTGAAGATCTTTGAGAAAAGTAAGGAGATTCATTGCATTAAGTGCATGGTATAAAACTGGATTAGACAGGACTGCTCTCCCTAGGGAGCTGGCTTTGCCAGTCACCTGGGGGGAAGTATCTGTTAGAGAAAAAAAACAAACAATCTTCAGTATTACCCAATGCATTTAAGATCATGGCCCTTTACCAACCCAGTTTTCCTCCTCAGCTGGAGCACCAGCTTGGTGGATGGCACCCTCAGCCCACTCCGTGCATTATCCTGGCTGGGTGAGCACGTACCACAATGAAAGGCATAAGGCTGCCACCCTCCTGACTGCCCTGCTGCAGCCCACATCTTCATGGCAGCTACAGCTTTAGCATCACCTTCTTTTGCAGTATGTTAAACTAATCCAGGTCATTCTCCACAGAAACCCTGAAGAGTAACTGCTAATACATCCCAGCCCATTTTCAAGGAAAGACCACTACAGGGTTTGCCAGCTTTCTTATATCCATGATAATTTTGTATCAGTTCATTTTATTACCTAGCAGTGTGACACAGAGCAGTGCAGACTGCAGCTGGAACACTATGCCCAAATTTGCAGCAGCATCTAAGAGACTGTAGACTCACTGCCAGGAGAACTGAAAAGCAACAGAGGCTTATTAGCCTTGTTTCTTCAGGCTGAAAGAAGCACTTTGAAGACACAGGCAACAAAGGGGGAAGTTTCAACTCACCTGAAGCATTTTGCTAAAAATAGCTACTCTACCCCCAACACAAGCTTGTGTTAGGCTGCTATAGTATTTTAAAAGAAAGGCTATACAGACAGCTTCTTTCTCTTACCAAACCAAATTTCTGATCAGCAACTGCAGCACATACACATTACAGCATGCACAGCACCCTGACAACCATTCTGCCTTTAGGACTCATCAAGTATTAGGTCCAGCTCAATAGGCAAAATTTAACACATTTGCTATGGGGCAGTAATTGCTCAGGTCCCCTCCACACTTTGTAGAGGAATCACAAAACTCAGTAACTCACTGCAGAAGGAAGAAGGCTAAAATAAAAGGCAGAAGCAAAAATCAGTACCTAATCAGAGCAGGGACTTTAAAAACAGGCTCTGCAGTGCCTTAGACCCCTGCCTCTCAGGGTATCTGGTTACCCTGCTGATACTGGGTCCCTCACCAAAGTCCAGAGCAACCTACCCCACAGCTTTGCTGCAAGGACAAACTAAGTTCAACCTGTGAGACCTCCCACACAAACACTGCACCTACCAATCCATAAATATGCTCATTGTGATCTGCAGGTGATTAAGATGATTTTACTGCAGTATGTGGGGTGGATACAGGGGTTTTCTACAGTATCACAGGTGGGCACAGTTTGCTGCTGGAAGCTGGCACCTCCCTGTGGCTGGAGATAAGATAGATGCTGGCAGCAGCACTAAGGCTGCTGCTCCCAGGCTAAGATTTTGTTCCTGCTTAGGCTGGGAGTGCCCTGAGTGAAAACAGCACTTTGCTAACATAATCAGTGCTTAGAATAATTCCTCAACAAACAACTCACCTGGAGAGCAGTCTTCCTCTCTAATGCCCTGGTTTTGCAACAAGATGTTTTTGCAGGAGGGCTTTGAAGTCATCTAGTCTGCTACAGATCACCAGTAAGAGATGATGTTTGGGCTAATGCTCAACTACATCTCCTAGGGCAAAGGCCAGGGAGAAATACTGCAAGAGAGTGGAGAGGGAGGGAGAGGAATTCCCTGAGCAGAAATTATTTTGAGCAGAGAAAGCTGCAGAGCAGTGTGGAGTGAGGCAGAAGAAATGCAGGAGAGGGAGGTGGCCATGCTGAGGGAGAGAGAGTGGATACTCAAAAGGCTCCTCTGGGGAGGATGAGGGGGGCAGATGCTGCTCACTGGGGCTCTGTAGAGGATCCCTGGCAGGAGCTTGCTGGGCTCAGCAGTGCTTCCCCCTGCAAAGGGATTCCCTCTGCCACCCGCTATTGGTCCTGGTGCAGTGGTGAGCTGCTGAAGTGGATTTCCCTGCATATATGGTAGAGGTATAGGAAAACAGCAGCCCTGTCCCCCTCCACTCCCCTCCAGGGAAGTGGGATTCCTTCCTCTGACATCACTGGATGTGCTGCACCAGGGCTGAGCACTCACACAAAACCATACGACCTGTCTTCAAGGAAATCTACTGGGGTTTGTGTTCACCCTGTCTGCAAGATGCAGGGGGGAAGGTTGCTGTGCCAACAGAGCACCAGGGAAGGGATTCAAAAGCTCAGTCCCTGGTGAAAGCCAGCATATCTCCATCTGCTGCTGGCACTGAGACACCCCCTCACCCCCACAGTAATGCTGGGGTCCTGCCTGTCACACAGAAGCAGACACCCAGACACCAACTAGTCTTGCAAAGCTGTTGTGCTCCTGTGTGCGCAGAAGGTGCAAGCAAGTCAGCCCAGGAGATGTGGGACCTGGGCTGCATTCTTCCCCCTGTCCAGTCCTTCTGCCTTTTCCCACTCATGAAAAAGGGACACAACTCTCCGCCCACCTATTCATGATCATGCCCAACCATGTCTGAGTGTGAAATATTACAGCCTAAAACCCTACATTAAGTTAAAGTTGTATTTTAGTGACAAAACACTGATCTCTGACATAGACCTCCTGGGTGATGTCGGGACAATCTACTTTTCTTGTCTCTCTTGCCAAGGGAAAGATCTTCTTTACTTATTATCTTGAGGGCTTCTTAGGAGCAGGAACTGGATCCTGCTCTGCCCACTTGGGAAGTATTGCAAGAGAAATTGCAGTGTAGTGGACTCAAATGGTACCTTTTTTTGGTGCAAATCCAGAGGAAGGACATGAAGATGATCAGAAGGCTGGAGCATCTCCCATATGAAGACAGGCCTGAACCAATCTGCAGTCCTGGCCAGGGAGAAACCAGAAGCAGACTGAAACATCCCCTTGGCATGCCTAGACAAAAAGTGGCAGAATATTTAGCCTGACATTCGCCAAAACTGTGTGAAACTGTGTGGTGTGTCACACTGTCCCAAATTATGTGCATGAGGCTAACACATGCCTGCCTGCTGCGAATGGATGGACAAACATCTTTCGGTTGGGAGATCACCTCCAGGGTGGGAACAGGGACTGTTGCAGTTGCCATTCACATGGGTAGTCCTGGTGTCTTCTCCACCATCTCAGAGACCCTGTGTGGAAGCAGTGAAAGTTTTGGCCATGCAGATGGACCTTCGTTTTTAACCCTTCTACCTCTTCATTTCTCTTTGTTCCTTAGGGAACACTCTGCATGATTTCTAATAGTGAATAAGAATTACCTAATGCTTGAAAAGCCCAGGATCTTGAACCATTTTAAAAAAAATGTAATTCAGAGTCACCCTCTCCATCCTGTAATGGGGAGTGTAAAGCAAGCAGTCCAGAGTAGTGATGAGATTCATGGGATGTCATGTCATAAACAGAGCCTGGGTCTCCTGCTTGCATGGCAGATCCCTGTCCACTTCCCGGCTTTGCCTCCCCAGGGAGAGATGCTGGGAAGAAAATGGGGGGATATCAAGACGAAAAGTGGTTAAACCCTCCCTCTCCCCTCTCCCTGACAGCCAGGGTACAAATGATGCTGTTTTCCTCCCACCACAATAACATCGTTATTCACCTTGGCAGCACAAGGTGGAGTGAGTGAGTGAGAGAGGGAGAGTGCATGCGGTTGGTATTTTTTAAATCTATCAAACATTTCTCCGTTATCTCAATTGCAAACTCCTGCCCGGCCATCCCTGCCGCAGCATCCCATGTTGCCATGCCAACAGAGGCTGTCATCCCCTGCGTTGTGAGGGAACCCATCGCTTTCTTGGGGGCCGCAGGCTGGAGACAGAGGGATGTGCAAGTGCCAGGCTGATGCTTACCCCTAGCCAGGGCATTTTTTGGTAATTTTTCCCCAGAGCTTCCACTGCTGGGAGATGATTTACCCTGCATCAGCCCCTTTAAGATGTCATCATCAGTGCTTGACTTAATCAGGACATCTTCGCATGAAAAACAGCCTTCTCCTGACCCCTGTGCTTCCACTGTGAATTAGATATAATAAAGCAAACAGTTCTTCTACTCCTGGCAATGCCTCGCTGCCTTCCTGCCATTGCTGCAACTGCAGGGAAGCATTGCAGGGCTGGAGGGAGCTCATGGACCAGGCTGGGCTGTGGGGCCTCTCCCTGCTTATTTCTGTACTCTCCTCCTCTGCAGGAGTGGAAGAACCACAGAGCCAGGCTGCCCAGCCCTGTGCCAGCACAGTTTCTTTTAGAGCATGTTTAAGCCACCAGCTTCCCAGGGAGATGTTCTGCAGGGCTAGTCAGGAAACAAAGAAGAGAAAGTTTGATGAGCTTTGCTTCTTTCTGCTGGGGTGAAGAAGCTTGTGGAAGAGTTGTGGATGTAAATGTGAGTGCCACCACCAGGAGATAATGGCTTCGCCCCAGGATGTTGGTTGACTCCAAGGACAGTGAAGCAGTGGATCCGCTTCCTGGTCCCAAGCTCACACAAGACTGTCCTCCCTTCTGTCCCTGGTGTGTGTGTGGGAAATTGTCAGCATGGCAATGTGGGGAAGGGCTACAGGGCTTGTGCTAGAAAAGAAAGCAATGCCACACCAACTAGCACTTACCTGAGAGTGGGAAAACAAGAATTGCCTTGGATCAGGAGTGTGCCTTGCTTTGCCTGCTGATTACAAGGTGAGGATAGCTTGCAGTGTGAGGGGAGGTTGGACTAGATGATCTCCAGAGCTCCCTTGCTACCAGTGTTTCTATGATTAAATCTCTGGGCATCACCAATTTGTTGGTTCAGTTTTCTCTGCAGAACTGGGCAGCTGTTGCTGGGACGACTGTTATGTTGGTGGTTTGAAAAACACATTCACAGCCAGAAGCTGGGACAGTGTGCTGGAAAGAAGGCTGGGAAGCTGCTGCTTTTCCTGGGAGGTTGGACGCTGAGGCACTCTAGGTGCAGGTTCCCTGTGGACACTGGCATCCAGCTCTTTCTTTGTTCCTGGGCTTGCCCCTGGAGGCTGTCCCCTATAGTTATGTCTAGAAAGTGCTCTGTCCTCTCCAACTGTGGAAGAAAAGTGGCCCCTGCTCTGGGTAACAGAGACTGGAGGAAGGGGACAGCAGAAATGTAAGTCACCTCACTTCATTGTGGGTAGTGCCATGCTGTGTCCTCCTTTGAAGCAGACCCAAGAAGATGTGAAGTTCTGGATTTAGCTTGAGCTGTGGGTTATTTGGGCTTTGCAGTACACTTCCACTGGGGCCCCCAGGAAAGGCAGCAGTAGAATTTGCTTTTATTCCATTAAAGAAGCAAAATAAAATGCATCACTGATATCTGTGAGCCCAATATGGCTAGCTGCTGGCTTTGAAAAATCATCACCAGTCAAATGTGAGACCACACTATGCCTATTTTTTAACCTGGCCTCAGGTCAACTCCTATAGCCTTTTGAGGGCCAGAAACTCCAAAGAAAGCAAAGAGAAAGATTAAGTTTCCAGGAACTGGGTGTTCAGAGTCAAATGGCAGCCCAGGGGAATGTGACAGAGGCCAGCGAGACCATTGTCAGCACCCACCATGGACCCAGCCAGAGTTTGCTGGGTCCCAGGACAGCCCAGCCCAGAGGTCCTGCTCGCCTGGGCTGCTGCACCTTCCCACAAGCCTCTGCCTGCACATCCGACAAGAAGGCTGAGCGCTGTGGCCATTGCTATTTCCCATGCATAAAGGAAACTGCTTTTCCCTCCTGTGATTTGGTGAGGACAGAAAAAATAATTTTGGAACCTGAATGGAAATAATTTGAAGTACCTTCATGAAGAAAAAGATGGGCATGCACTCAGAAAGCTTGCACCCCTATACCTATGCCTTGGTTCACAGTACATAAGAGATGTGGCCTAAATTTATGTCATTAGCTTTCCTAAAGCTTCAACTCACTATCTACTTCCTTCTGCAGCAACTGGCATCAGCATAAAGCAAATGTAACATGCTACTAAAGTGTTATGTCTTTGCACCCACTTTAGGCTGGTGCTAGCTGCAGCAGGAGGTGTTGGCTGGTGGAAAATCAGATGTTTCAGCTATTGCTTCAATTATAGATAGTTCTGCCTGAGAAAAAGGCAGTGGAGTGAGAGGGACAGCAGCCCAGCACGTGGATGGCTAAGAAAGGATTCATAGCTCCTCTTCACCCTGCACAGAGAACACACTGTAACCCTCCTCTCTGTCAAGTTTTCTGGGTATTACTCTTAAAAAAAATGTTCTTTTCCTTACAAAGGTCAGGCTATGGCAAGGACAGATGTGGTTAGCAACACAGCTGACACAGGCAAACTCAGTGTGACCAGTGCATGTCCTGGTCTTGCAGCTGCTTCACTCTGTGAGCACCAGCCCCAAGGAATGGTGCCTCCCCTTATGCTCTCAGGTGCTGTGCTGAACATTAATTTTTAAAGAGAAAGCAATAGATTAATTTTCTCAGAAAACATGGTACAAAATGGAAATGTTCTGCTAGGAGAGATTGATTTTTTCCTCAATACTCATCATACAAGATTGTAATAGACTTTGTTCTGATAAGTGTTGCCATCCTTATCAGTTTAAATTTAGTATTGCCTCATATTAGAAATTACAAGAAATGTACAGCTAAAACAAAACTTTATCCTGAATATCTGACAAGTGGCAGTACTTAGAAAAAGTATTTTTGCTCATCTTTCCAAACTGGAATAAATCAGCTGCTGAATTTGGGATTTCCTTCCAGGTCAAAGTCCTGTTACAACACTGTTTTCAGTCAGACTGGATCAAAAAGGAGCAAGATTGAAAGAACTAAGCTAAAAGGTTTATCTTAATTACTAAGACTCTAGAGCTGAGCATGGAGAAACCACAGCCTATTGAAACCCTACTACTCCCTCGCTGTGTGAGTGTGAGCAAGATACCTTGTTTTATGTGTCCAGGGGCAATGTGAATGAATGCCTCCTCCTGAGGACACTGCAAGATAGTGTAGTTATTCTAAAAAATCAAAAAGAAAAGTCTGAGGGTGGCCAAAGGGATGGATGATGTCCTTTTAGCAACATGTTCTGTGCAGGGGCGGTCTTGTGTGGTGTCAGGGGACTGATGCGGAGGGCTGAGCTCTCAGCCTCGTGTCTGATCAAGTGCTGAAAATGGGCTGAAATGCAAACAGAGGGAGGTGGAGAAACCTCATGTGTGGGATAAAACAGAATTCCAGAAAATTCCTTTGGGAGGTCTGGGGCAGAAGTTGCAGGCAGGACTCATGGTGCCATGCTCTAGGTAAGGGGGATTACACACATTAGTTGGGGAGGGATCAGCAGTGGTCGATGAACAACCCACCAATAGATCTGGAATTTCCTGGTGGGAAAGGACCCAGTGTCACTTCAGTCAGCATGGAGGCCTTCCCCAGGGATCTTCTCCAAGGGCTGGCTGTGCCCCCTCCCTGCCATCCCTCCCTGACCCAGAGCTCAGCTGCAGGCAGAGTGCCCTCTGGTCTGCATGTTAATATGAGGTAAGGCATCCCCAAAAGTTGTGGATGCAAATGGAAGGGTGCAGGGAGACCTGTGGCTTTGAGAGGGATTATCAAGACCAAAAGCACTTGGCATGAATGGAAACAAATTGCTTTCCTTGTCCANTTGGTTTGGTTTGGTTTGGTATTTCCAAGCAGTTAAAGGCCAAGGAAATGAAGATTAGACTTACATCCTCTATGCTGACCACGCCTGACCCCTTAGCCCAAGTGTGGTCCCATTGGGACAGTTGAACTGGGAGCGAGATCCTTTCAGGGATTTGTCTGAAAGGTGATGTTACTCCCAGTGTAGTCTTGTGTGGATTCTCATTGCTCAGAAAAATTCCCTTAGCCCAAATCAGTGCAATCAGCTTCAAAACTTGTCTGAGGTCTCCAGGGGTTGTGAGGGCAGCAGGGCTATGTGAATCCCTTACAGGTGAAGAAACGCTACCGGTGCTCAGAGGAAAACTGCATTCATCTGCAGTTCTTTGGGTCAAAGCTAGGACACAACCAAAGAGGGACAGCAGCTGTCCCTGGGAGGTGACAGCCCTTGCAGCTCGGTGAGTGCCCAGATATCTTCCCTGGGCTCCCCTTCCCTCTCTCCCTCTCTGACTTCTCTCTTTCCCTCTACCCTCAGTTAGACTTTCATCTTCCTCTTGCTTATTCTTACATTTTTGTGTCTGTACTTTTGCTCCAATACATGTGTCTCTCTGCTGGAGTATGCCTCCCTTCCCTCTGCTACATGCACACGCACAGAGGCACCGTGGTTGGAGATGCTTCTCTCCAGCACAGCCGTGGAGAAGACTTGCCCCATGCTCCATCACTCCCAGCCTGTTGCCAGGCAACACAGCATCACATCAATTTCACTCCCAAGCTCCAAAATAAACTGTATATACAGGAGATTTTCCTCCTGTTCCTCCAAAGAGGGACCTTGTGGACATGGGACCAGGTCTGAGGGAGTGAGGGGTCTCCAGCAGTAACTGGCTTTGCTGGGTGCTGCTCTGCCTGGAGCAGGAAAGCTGGGACAGTGGGGTGGTACAGGCAGAGAAGAGACACCTGTAACTCCTTCTGGGACCAACCCTGGTTTCCTTGTACCACCTTGTGTGGCTTGCTCATACTTGACATGTAGCTCCCACGCTGGAGTCACAAGGGATGAGCAGCAAGACTTCTGCCAACCTGCAGGACCAGTGCTGTGTTTTCTGTTGCACTGGTTCAGATGAAGACAGTTTCTTACCACTGTAAAAGGGAACACAGAGCCCATCTCAGTTGTTTTCTCTTCCAAGGCAGAGGCATACTTAACACACAGCTCCTCCCTTTACCTTCCCATCTGCCAGTTTTGCACCTGGGAAGTCCCACACTGAGTTTTGTTTGAAGGCAGCGGTTTCCTGCAGGCACAGCTGCACAGGCGGCTGGAAGTCAGACACTTGGGAGCAATAGCAAACACTGGCATGATCCTTGTCTCCCACAGGGATTTGTGTAACAGGTGCCCCACCTACAGCCTGCACAGGACTGGCAGTCTGCAGGCTTTAATTTGGTCATCTGCATACTTACATGTGAGTTTTGTTTTCACATATGAATGCTAAAATGACTCCAGAAGTTGAGGCATGACCTGAGCTTACTTGTTGACAGCAGGCTGATGGACTGTCAGACCTATTTCAGGAGCAAGACACATGTCTCACTGTCTTCCACCCTATAATGTACAAATTGCATTTCATGACAGCCATATAACACTCCTGAGAGCAAATTTTGGCAAAATTATCACCCTTTTCAGGTCGTAAAAGTCACTCAGCTCTCAGCCACTTGTTTTAGAGCTGTCAGCCAAAGCCCCTTGCAACCACTGCAGTGGTTAAACACCATGGGAAAGCACACATGAATATTATCTCATGTAAAATGCTGAGTTAACAAGGATTACACATCATGTTCCCAGTGAGAATGTATTGTAAATACTTTGTCCCAAGCAGGAGGAATCCTAGAGGAAGCACACCTTTCCCAAAGCAGCATATCATAGAATCATAGAATCACAGAATCATAGAATGGTTTGGGTTGGAAGGGACCTCAAAGATCATCTAGTTCCAACCCCGCTGCCATGGGCAGGGACACCCTCCGCTAGATCAGGCTGCTCAAAGGCCCATCCAACCTGGTCTTAAACACTTCCTGGTATGGAGCCTCCACAACCTCTCTGGGCAACCTGTTCCAGTGCCTCACCACTCTAACAGTGAAGAATTTCTTCCTAACATCCAATCTAAATCTACCCTCCTTCAGTTTAAACCCATTACTCCTTGTCCTGTCACTTCACTCCCTGATGAACAGTTGCTTTCCATCTATCCTGTAGGCCCCTTCAGGTACTGGAAGGCTGCAATTAGATCTCCCCGGAGCCTTCTCTTCTCCAGGCTGAACAGCCCCAACTCTCGCAGCCTGTCCTNTGTTGACCACACCACACAGCTTGGTGTCATTGGCAAACTTGCTGAGGGTGCACTCCATCCCGCTGTCCATGTCTCCGATGAAGATGTTGAACAGTGCCGGTCCCAGTACTGACCCCTGAGGAACACCACTCTTCACCATTTTCCACTTGGACGTCGAGCTGTTGACCACTACTCTTTGAGTGCGACCATCCAGTCAGTTTCTTATCCACTGTGTGGTCCATCCATTGAATCCATGTCTCTCCAATTTAGAGACAAGGATGTCGTGCGGAACAGTATCAAATGCCTTGCACAAGTCCAGGTAGATGATGTCCGCCACTCTTCCCTTGTCAACCAGTGCTGTAACTCCATCATAGAAGGCCACTAAATTTGTCAGGCACGATTTGCCATTGGTGAAGCCATGTTGGCTGTCTCCAACCACCTCCTTATTTTCCATGTGCCTGAGCATAGTCTTCAGGAGGATCTGCTCCATGATCTTGCCAGGCACCAAGGTGAGACTGACCAGCCTGTAGTTCCCTGGGTCCTCCCTTTTCCCCTTCTTGAAAATGGGGGTTATGTTTCCCCTTTTCCAGTCAGCAGGAACTTCACTGGACTGCCAGGACTTCATATGCCTTCAGAAAGTACATTTCAGATGTGTCCTTCTGCATTTCCACACTAAAACCTGCACTCAGTATACTGTCTCTATCACAGAAACAAGCCTGCTAGTTGTCTTAGGTGTCTGGTCAAAATTAAGAGAGACCAAATGTGGGAAGCCAGACACCTCCCAACTGGGAAAGGGGCACTTGCACTACCAGTGGGGACCTCTTGATCCTGCATATATTTAAGGGGGTCGGGGTCTTCTCCAGTGAAGCAACTGAGCAGAGTGGCTTCCTGGCATGGTGTGACACTGGAAAGCTGCACTCAAGGAAGGCAAGTGATGCAAATCTCTTTGGAGGTAATGGTCATTGGGATTGGTACCACCTGACACAAAGCGAGTTTTTCCACCCAGTTTTGCACTCCCCACATAAATAACAACCCCTTCCCAGTCTCTGTAGCTCAGAACAAAATCAAAGCCTTCTCCAGGACACGGACCTGGCGCCTGTCTGTCCTCCCTTACTGAAGTATCTTATACATCTGATCACCAGAAGTGTCAACTTTTTATTCTGAGTCAGAACTATGTATTAAAAACCTCTCTGAAATCATCAGTGAGCTGAAATATCCCAGTGACTGAAAGAACCAAAGAGCTAACCTTTGCCCTTTTGACTGCACAAGTCCATCGTGTTTGGGGCTGTGAAGCTCTTGCAATGTAGCCTTGCTTTGGCTGTGCTTTCCTGTGTTCTTGGTCCCTCACAGAGCTGCCCCTGGACAGACAACCTCCTGGCTCTCGATTTAAACCATCAACTCAGGGAAAACTTCCCTTTCTTACTGTCTTTTTTCCCCCTGTTAATCTCAAACTTCATCTTACAAAGATCCAGGATTTTTTAATCTTCTACAAAGAGAATACTCTAATAGTTAAAAGGGAGGCAGGAGTTTTAGAGGACTGAAATTGTGCATTGTAGGCAGGTAATTAAGCTAGTATCTGCCTCAATTTCCCACCTGAAAAATAAAAACAGGAATTTATGATGAACAAAGGAGTAGGGTTGCTCCTTCTGCATTCAGTCTTGGAAACTCTGAATGCAATTTTATGTTCTCTTTTCCAGCTCAGCTCAGAGTAGAAGGCCCAGATGGGCACCTCGATGTGTGTGACATCAGTGCCCTTCACTGGTGTCACAGCCTAGGGAATTAAAGTATTTGCCTGTCTCTGCAGCTCACATGGCTTTGGATGCTGCCTTCAGCAATGTGCTTACTCAGGTACCTTCTATGTGTTCCCCCATGACATCATCACTTGACATTGCTCTCCACCCATGACATCACTGGCTATCTTACCCTGCCATTGTCCAGAATGTGACTCTGCCTGGGTGACCCCTACAAGCCCCTCTGCATGGCCTCTCCTGTGCTTGCTCTAGTTGCAAGCAAGCCCCGAGCTGGAGACCAGACAGCCCCTGCTGAGCAGGAAAGGGCGAGTGCCCTAGCTATCTCCAACCACCAGGGCATTGGCTGGTGTGCAGGATGGATCTCTTTTATCACATTTGCTGTGGCCCCTCAGTGCAGGTGGTGGATGCTGCAGGGCTTTGGGAGGAGACAGCTCCAGGTGGCACCTGCTCTGGGAACACATTGTCCCCATGGCCAACAGGGAGCAGCAACAGGATTTCTCAGCAACTCCTCCCTCCCTGGTGATGGCGTTGAGCCCTGGCCCTCCTCAGAGCAAGGGAGCTGTGGGGACAGAGGGAGAAAGAGGAGCTGAAGCCATCCACACCTCCATGTGGCGGTCAGCAGTGGAATTTTACCTAGATCCTTGCAATCCATTTCACTGCTGCTTCCAGCACTTTTGGTTGGATCTCCATGACTCAAGCCAGGTGCCTGAGGGCTGGAGGAAAGCCAATGTCACTCCAGTCTGCAAAAAGGGCAAGAAGGAGGACACAGGAAACTACAGGCCAGTCAGCCTCACCTCCATCCCTGGAAAGGTGATGGAACAGCTCATTCTGGGGAGTCATCTCTAAGCATGTGGAGGAAAAAAAGGTTATTGGGAGTGGTCAGCATGGATTCATCAAGGGAAAATCATGCCTGACCAATCTGATAGCCTTCTATGATGGCATGACTGGCTGAGTGGGTGAGGGGAGAGCAGCAGATGTTTTCTACCTCAACTTCAGCAAGGATTTTGACACTGTCTCCCATAACATCCCCATAGGTAACCTTAGGGTTAGATGAGTGGGCAATGAGGTGGATTGAGAAGTGGCTGAATGGCAGGGCTCAGAGGGTTGTGATAAGCGGTGCAGAGTCTAGTTGGAGGCCTGTAGCTAGTGGTGTGCCCCAGGGGTCAGCCCTGGGTCTGGTCTTGTTCAACATACTCACCAATGACCTGGACAAGGGGACAGAGTGTACCCTCAGCAAGTTTGCTGATGATGCAAAACTGGGAGGAGTGGCTGACACACCAGAAGGCTGTGCTGCCATTCAGCAAGACCTGGACAAGCTGGAGAATTGGGCAGAGAGGAACCAAACAAAATTCAACAAAAAGGGCAAATGTTGAGTCCTGCACCTAGGGAGGAATAACTCCATGTACCAGTGCAGATTAGGGGCTGACCTGCTGGGAAGCGGCTCTGCAGAGAAGGACCTGGGAGACCTGGTGGACAACAAGCTCTTCATGAGCCAGCAATGTGTCCTCATGGCCAAGAAGGCCAATGGTATCCTCAGGTGCAATAAGAAGAGTGTGGCCAGGAAGTGAAGGGAGGTTATCCTCCCCCTCTGCTCTGCCCTGGTGAAGACACATCTGGAGTACTGTGTCCACTTCTGGGCTCCCCAGGTCAAGAAAGACAGGGAACTACTGGAGAGAGTCGAGAGGAGGGCTACAAGGACAATAAGGGGACTGGAGCATCTCTCGTTTGAGGAAAGGCTGAGAGAGCTGGGTCTGTTTAACCTGGAGAAGACTGAGACATGATCCTGTCCAACCTGCTCTAGGTGATCCTGTTTTAGCTGGGGAGTTGGACTAGATAATCTCCAGAGGTCTTTTCCAACCCCTACCATTCTGTGATTATGTGATTCTTTGACTCAGAAGGAGGCTTCTCTTATGGTGTAAATGGGAAGGAGCATCCCTAGGAGCAAGAGGTGCTACACCCTCTGAAATGGGGATGTCTCATGAGAGACATGGGCCCAACAGACACACTCTGTGACAGAGCAGATCTCCATCACTAACCATAATAAGCAGGGAGGCATTTTTTGGCACTTCTTAACTGTCTGCAGGGACTGAAGGGCCTTTTCCTTGCCTTGGGCCCTTCACACTGCCAGTCATAATACGATTGGAAATGCCAGTCCCAAAGGGCATTGCTGCTGCTCCTAACCACCATCGTGGAAATGCAAAGAGAAAATAAACTTGGGGCCTTTTATGTGCTAAACCTGAGCAGGCCTTTGCCACAAATCAGGAGTTTGTGTTTACAGCCCCGAGGTGAGATGTGCAAGAGGGATAAGTCTATGACATGCCACTGCAGTAAGCAGGGCCAGGCAGGCTGACACCACAGAGGAGCTGGCCCTGATCTCTGTGGCAGTCAGTAGCCAGGGGACATACAGCCATACATGCATTCACGAGATGACTAAGGCTCTACATCCCTCAACACGCGTGCAGGAATGAATTCACACCTCCCGGGGTACCACAGCTCTGCTGTGTGTCAGCCCTAAGGCTGCCCTGCAGACCTGACTCACCTGCCTTCTCCATCACAAGTCTTCTGGTATGGCTGCAGCAGATTGTCCCTGTGCCACAGGTTCAGCATGGTGTCAACTGTCACCCTGCAGGTTGTCTGTGCATGGCTTGAGAAGGTTGTGGCATGGGGAGACTGGCATGCATAGGACTGTTCTTTCATTGTAGACGTGTGTCCTGGTTTCGGCTGGGATCAAGTTAATTTTCTTGCTAGTAGCCGGTATAGTGCTATGTTTTGGGTTTAATATGAGAATAAAGTTGATGGTTTTAGTGGGTGCTGGGTAGTTGTTGTGTCTACATTAAGTCAAGGACCTTTCAGCTTCCCACCCCCTGCTGAGTGCACAAGAAGCTGGGAGAGCACAGCCAGAACAGCTGATCCAGACTGGCCAAAGGGATATTCCCTACCATATAATGTCATGCTCTGTACATAACTGGGGAAGCTAGCTGGGAGGCAGAATCGCAGACTGGAAACAGACTAGGCATTGGGTTTTTTTTTCTCCACAGGTGGTGAGCAATTGCATTCGTACATCACTTTATTACTATTACTATTACTATGGTCTTCCTTTATTATCCTATTATACTGTCTTTATCTCAACCCATGAGGTTTTTTTCATTCTCCTCCCAATCCAACTGGGGAAGGGGAGGAGTGAGCGAGCAGCTGCATGGTGCTTAGTTACCAGCTTGGGTTAAACCATGACAATGTGGGAGCTAAACCTTCTTAACAACCACAGTTATCACAGCACTTCTGCACTCTTGTAATCAAAAGACCTTCACTTGGCCATACCATTTTTCAAGTGAAGGAAAGCCTAAACTAGACTGTGTCTGCAGCCTCATAAGCTAAAAGACAGGCTGGAATGGAAGCTGATACATGAACCCATCTCCACTGACAATCTTTTCTCCCTTCCCTCCACACTTTCCATGATCCAGTTAAAGAGATTTGAGCACAGAGATACATGACTGCATGCAAAGCTCTGCTCACCAGTTCAACCATTCACAGTTCCTAAAAATGGTCAACTTCTTACCACTTACTCTGGAGAAGTCTGCCCTGTCTTGCAAAGTGATGAAGGATCTTTAGCTCAGTAAAGATGAGGAACCCTGTATATACACTGTGTCTTTGGGTTATTTCCTCAGGAATATATAACACCTAGCATATGGTGCGTCCAAGCAGGGGGGCTCCTGGGTTTATACATTAGGAGTGATTTGTGTGTTAGAGGACACAGAGTTGCCAAAATGACAGTCCCAGCTGTCCAAGCAGTTGCTGGTAGCTGTCAGCCCCATCAGTACATGGGGATGGCGACTTGTGGTCTTCTCTTGCCAATGCCTGAGGGTGATTAGGTGGCCCTGTAATTGCTGATGGAGCATTTGTCCTGCATGATAGCTTGAGGGAAAACCTTTCCTGCTGGAACCTAGACCTGGAATTGCAAAGGCTTTCTGGCTTGGTGAGTTCAGTCCTGGACATAGTTGCAGCAGGAGACAGAAGCTATGCGCTACACCAAATGGGAAAGCTTCCCTTGCCTCTGCCCTTCTCTGTTTCCACCTCATGAGGTACACTTCACTTACTTTCAGGGTGTTTTCCACCTTCCACACAGGAATGCTAGCTTTAAGCCTGAATATTTTCTCCCTTCCTGTAGAACATTTTATTAAACTTCTGGTTTAGTGCCTGGTTTGTTTTACTCTCTTTCTTCTCTCTCTCTTCTCTCTTCTCTCTTCTCTCTTCTCTCTTCTCTCTTTCTCCTCTCCTCTCCTCTCCTCTCCTCTCCTCTCCTTTTTCTGCTTTAGAAGAACAACCATCTTCTGCTGGGAGTTGTTGGCTTGACAGAAGAGCCAGACATCCTGCCAGTGGGAAGAGAGGACCAGGAAGATTTTCCACCTTGATGGCAAGCCCTTGGGAATAGCAGCACTTATGTGATAATAGTGATGGCACAGGAAAGAGCTCCTTGATCCTTCCTGCTGCAAGAGTGACACATGACACTTCCTCAGGGCAGGAGGTGACACAGCTAAGTGGTACTAGTGGACCTGTGTTTTGGATGCTTCCTAGCGCTAGTTCTAATTATGGTATTTCCTGATGTTGGATTCATTCTACCGAAATATCTACCCAGAATCCATTGCTGAATGCATCTGCATGCTTGTAGAGAAGGTCTAAAGCATATCTTGGTGCTGGCAAAGCCCAACCTCCTCCTCTTTCCCTGTTTTTGCTAAAAGGTAGAGATAATCTGATTCACTGCTTTGTTCATGCAAACCCCTCAGGACAGCACTGATCCTTCTCTCCCATGTCATGAACCCAAAGATGGAGGTAGCACATAGATGAAGACCCAGCAAAAAAAGAAAAAAAAAAAGGCAAAAATTAAAAAAAGGCTTAAGGTGGCTGAAGACCATAAGCCATGATCTGTAGAGGTTTTTGGCACAACGCTGTCACACTGACTGCAACTTGGAGTCAGCGGTGGCCACAGGATAAGAAGGGAGGTCAAGGTATGGAGTTTGCAGCAGAGCAACAGGTAAGAGAGGAGTGAAAATGAATTATTTAATACTGGAGGACAGCAAATGGCCACAAACACAACACCTCTTCAAGGTGATTACAGCCATGGCATGTCATCTCCAGCAGCCTCTCACAGCTCTTTTCAGGCTCAGAATATGAACTTTAGAAAAACCCATTGCTGGGCTTACACTGGAGAGCAGGCAGCCACCCAGCAGGGGATGGAGACCCAGCATTTGGGATTCTAGGAGGGGTTCAAGGATGCCCATCTTCCGGAGGACAAGAAATAAACACCTCAGTGAGCATCATCACGTATCAATGTGCATCAGCCTTAATGAAACTCAGCAGAGATGGGTGACTAATTCCAAAGCAGTACTTTATTCATAAACATGGCTTCAGGTAGATTAATCAAGAGCACACAACAGCTTCTTTGAATGCATTCACTGCTAAGCAATCGTCTTTCCAAAGTTTCCCGTTGTGGCTGAGTGGCCAGATAATTCATGTGACACGGTTTCTGCTCCTGACGGGGTGAACTTGCAAGCACAAATGTCACAATTTGTGAGCATAATTTTCCCTCTTCATGTATACCTCTGACATTTGCTTTCCACTTACCTTTTTACCAGTAACATGCAATCATAAAAGGGAGGACAGAAAGGGCCCAGGAGGGCCTAATGGGGCCTCTGGTGCCCAGAGCCTTGGCAGAGGCAAATGGTTCTCATCTCCCCAAGAGCTCCTCCCTGGTACCTAGCAGCTTAATTCAGAATAAGTGCTTCAGAAACACACTGCTGCCAGGACACCTGTGCGCTGGCAGCAGCAGATGAGGTAAATACTGAACCTGTACAATAGCTGGTGTGTAGAGGTGTTGGGGCAGCTCATCCCAGGCTCAGGGCTCCCGGTGATATATGTGCATATGGGGAGATCTCACAGGACCCTGGCGTATCTGTGCCATGGCTGGCTGTGCCCTGCACTGCGGAGCCAGGCACACTGGGTGAGGCGCAAGTGACCACACAGGAGACAAACTGCCTCATGGAAATGGTGGGACCAGCTGCTTTTCAAGTTGGGATTGAGCCAAGCACAGCCCCGATCTGCTGGGCTGGTTTCTCTTCTTCAGCAGGCACACGGGGAAACCCTATTGCTTTGGCCCATCTCCCCATAGCCCTTTAGCAAAGGTGAACCTCTCAGCCACAGGAATCAGGGAGCCACAAGCTTCTGGGGGAGTTGACAAAGCATGTATTGCTCATGACACCAGGGCATGTTGAAGCTAGGGCACATCGTGAGGGCATACACCCTTGGCACTGCAGCCAGCCCAGTATGAGAGCCTAGGCAGACAGGCAGCTGTTGCTTTGGGCTACGATGCAGCTGAATAGCACCAGCTACAGCTGAATGTCATGGCCGAGTCCCTGCATCTGTGGGAGGCCACAGTGAATGGTCTGCAATGAAAGCCCGTGGGTACCGTGCTGCATCCCAGCCCCTGGCTCCGTATGCGAAGACATATTTGCTGGCATGTGACAAGTGCCACTTATCTGCTTTGGCCTTAGAGAAAACACAGTGGGAGATCACTGCCCTGAGCTTGAGTCATGGAGGTCTGGAGGAGCAGGAGTGGTCTGGGCTCTAAACCACGCAGAGATCATTTTCCACCAGCCTCAGCAGCAGAAGACTTTTTCCCCTCCCGTTCTAGCACAGCCTCATTGTAGATGCAAAGCCTTCCTGGAGCCCTCCTTTTCCACACAAGCCTCGCATGCTGGCTAGCCCCAGGACCTCCCTGCTGTGACAGGAGCTTCAGGGGAGATGGACTGAACTGTGACACCAGCACAGTGCATCACACAACCCAGCTTTTTCTTGTTTTAATGTCTTTGCATCACCACAGCTCAGCCTGGCCTGCAACAGGGAAGCTCTTCAAAATGGTCCCTCTCCATCTCCCTTTTTGGGAAAAGGAGATGCAGAGTACGTGATCTGTGGTGTGCCTCTGATGAGGAAACCACAAAAAGCCATGCCAAGCATGAGGGAAAGGAGCATTATGAATGCCAGAGCCAAGGATTTGCCCAGTTGGGGCTGGGGCATACCTCCCTGCAGGGAAGGGCAGGACGAGGGTACTGCCTGGTGGCCACTGTGCATTGCCCCATGCCTCTTCAGAGGCGTTTTGAACCTCATCCTGTCCAGCTGCAGTGACACATCTGCTCTGCCCTCTTGGCCCAGAGGGCTTTGGAGACTATCTACACACAGGTGTCAGCCAGCACCAGGGGAGGGGAGACTTACCTGCTCAGAGGATCTGCTCTGAGCTGCCGGGCAGCTACAGAGGAGACAGAATCCGGGATGGTCCTGGTGTGAGAGGTAGAACATTTCTTCCTTGAGCCATGGCTTCTGCTCTGCATTCAAAGTGCTGCTGGATCTCTTCTTTTTCCTAGGAAAAAATCCTCCATGGAAATACAGTACTGCATGCCTGATGCAGAGATGTAGAGCTCCTTAATTATTTTACTTTTTAAAGACAAAGATCAGAAACTGATGCAAAGGAGATTGTGGCTGTGAAGATTTCAACGGCTGTTACGATTTCAGCAGGCAAACCACAGTACCAGAAGCTGATCCTCAGCAGGATTTCTGGAAGTTCAGGCTCCCTTTTCCCATGAACTGTATTGTACTCATAACACAGCACCGTCCAGGGAAAGGTGAGCTTCCCAGCTGAGCCAGGATTCCCTGGCCTGGGGAAGTCTCCAGTCCCGCCAGAGGCTTCAGATCTTCCCCAGTGCACCAGGAGGAGGCCACCAGGCCACTCTGCCCCATGGCATGGAGACAGTCTCAGGAAATCACCTTCTTTTTTATTTCTGTGGCTGAAGGAAACAGCTCAGCCTTTGCTGATCACAGTATTTCAGGCAACCACAGCACCCATCAGAGCTTGCAGCTGAGCCACTCTTGTCTAGGCGCATCCCCCCACTTGCCAAAAAGCCATCACCTTTCCCATCCTCTGCCCTGCTCCCATCTCACTGGGAAAAAAAGGAAAAAAATCCCCTCTGCAAGCCAGCAGGGGTTAATGTTGTCAGCCATGACGTCAGGATCCCAATTCGTCTGGAGAGTCCCCCTCCCCATCCACAAACTCCCTCTCTCCTCCCCTCCTCTTGTGACTTTGCAATGAGCAGCAAAACTCCACAGGAGCTGCGGCAACAGCACTAAGGAGACATCCAGTCCTCCCTCGGAGAGCAGCTCTTTCCACAGACAGGGATTTATTTATTTCTACATAGGCATATATGTATTTATTTATTTACTGTGTTGCATTTGTTTTTCCTTTTTTAAACCCTTTTAGACAAGCCCCAAACCTTTTAAGTGACGAGCCTGAGATTTCCCTAAAATAAAATAACTGCACAGTGGGGTTGGATTGCTTCCTCTTCCCCCTTGGAAAATAAAGAGGGAAGGGGGAGCAAGTAGGTAAAATCCAGAATAAAATCATATTGCTAGATAACTCCCCCCCCCCCCCCCCCCACACACACACACACTCTCTCTCTCTCTCTCTTTCTCCTCCTCCTCTTCTCTGAAGGTGGGTAGCAGGAGCCATGCAACATCTGCAGAACCGGATGGCAGAAGAGCAGGAGGAAAAATAATCCAAGTGGAGTGCTCAGGGGACACTGAGTTCTTTTTTTCTTTTTCTTTTTTTATTTTTTCTTCTTCTCCTTCTTCTGCGTACCTGTGAGATTCGATTTCACATTTTGCTGAGCCCATTTTGGGGCATTTTATTTTTCTTTCTCTCGGGATTTTCTCCATTGCCAGAGGATGTCTCTTGTTGAGAGGATGCTGAAAGGAAGAAGAAACGAATTCTTTGACGGCACTGAAGGGGGGGGGGGAATATTTTTCCCCCACATTTTTTAGTTTTTTTCATTATTCTTTTCCTCTAGGAAATCATTAACTGGGGGGGGTTGGTTTCTTTTTCCCTCCCCCCCTTTTTTTGGAGGGGGATTTCAGAAGACCCATCCTTCTTTCCCCTCCCTCCAAAGATTTTTTTTCATCCTTCGTCTTTGTGGAAATGTGGACATTTCAGGCAGACAGATTGAGTGGAATTGTCTCTGCTTTAGCAGCTCTTTGTCTCGCCTGCTGTGCGCAAAGGTAAGGATTGCCATCCCAGGCTGCAGGGACAGGGGGGCTAATACAGGATTTGTTTGTTTTGTTGGGGTTTTCTCCATTGATCTGTATGTGGGAAAAGGGAGGGGGTTCTTTCCCCAAATTGCTTCCCCTGCTGCCTGCTGTTGTTATTTCCCAGTCAGTGTCATTTTAGGGGGAGGAGGGATGCTCATACATGAGATGTGGAGCAGGCTCTGCAGACGGAGCCCACCTTGCAGCCCACTTGCAGCGAGTCGTTCGTGTCGTGTGTCCCTTCCCCCCCTTCTCTCCCCCGTACACGACCTGGGGGAAAATGACAAAATGAAGCATTTTTCTGGGAAACATGGTGTCCGTAGGAGCAGAGGGAGTGCATGGCACCGAGCTGTGTGCATATGCACCCCTGCACAGGGCTGCCTTGGCCATGCCTGTGTCTGCACACACACAGTACACACGCAGCCACGCTCACATCCAAGTGTGCTGTGCCTGTACCAGAGCCCTGGCTCTGCGGTGTACGGGAGGCAATGCCTCCGTCTGTGCCTCCATGCAGATTTATGGCATGCAACATAATCATCTGTGGGTGCGATCTGTTCAGATACATCCCTGCATGTGCACATTCATCCATGCCCGTTTGGGTGCACACACATGTGTATTACAACACACCTACGGAGCACAGCACGCTTTACCTGCTCTGCATGGAGCCATGTAAATCTTTGCACGAATACGCTGCATACTCAAGCTGCAGCTATTCCTGGTATATGCCGTTGAGCACTCTGAGTGATTTAAGTAACCAGAAATGCCCGCACCCATCCAGCCTGGACGAGGTGTACAGAGCGCACCTGTTTGCACTGACACAGGTGTTTATCCACTGCCTTCACACACAGGAGTAGCGCTGCCTACTCCTCCTCATCCTCCCTTCTCACATATGCAGGCAGGTGGGTTTGTACCTCTGTGCCGACGGTGTCCATGAAGCCTGCTGGGGAGGGAGCTGTGGCATTTCCTTGCTCAGCCATGCAGACTGAGCAGTGCATTTCCAACACACACATTCAGGTCCCTGCACAGGCTTGCAGATCAGTGTATACAAAGATTTATGTTCCCATAGTTATAAACATGCACATGCGCAGATTCATGCCCACCTTACCCACACCATTCATGCATGGTTCCACTGTGTATGGACACATACACAGGCTTGCTTAGAGGCAACGTCCAAGCAAATGTGTAAAGAGCAATGCCCGTATCAAAAGCCTTTGCTTATATCTGCTTATGTCCAGGACTGATATTCACCTATAGTTTGTGTGTATATCTGTGCACACCTTGGAGGCAAAACACTCTCCCATGTGCACATGCCTTCAGCTACTCCCACACATACCAGCCAGCAGCACAGTGCGCATATATGTAGATGTTTGGCTGCAAGTGTATGCGTATGTGCGAAGCACATGCATGCACACACAGAGGCAGGGACAATTCAAAAATTCAAAAATTCAGTTCACAGGCTGGATGTATGTGCTCCCTAAGTGGATGCAGACCCACATTTGCCAGGAATAGTACTTACATGCAGCTGCTCACCCACAGCTGAGCAAATGCACAACTTGCCTGTTCAGCAGGAGGGACGTGGCTTTTTGGATTAAAAGGAGCACTGAGAGGCAAAAGACCTTGTCCT
The DNA here is from genome assembly GCA_013400195.1 of Aramus guarauna. Taxonomy (NCBI): domain Eukaryota; kingdom Metazoa; phylum Chordata; class Aves; order Gruiformes; family Aramidae; genus Aramus; species Aramus guarauna. The sequence goes on along the minus strand of VXBL01005369.1, from coordinate 119,099 downwards.
TAATCATGATGCCAGTTTATGCCTTCACTAGGTGAACATGTAGCTGATGAGGAGGAAAGAACCCTTGTATCCCTCTGACACATAGGTTACTGTCTCTGCCTCAATTTCCTTGCTTGTATTACGGAGGTAACACTGCTTCCTGAGTTTATGATGTCCTGCGTGAAGCTAAACAGAAGTGTCTAAATCCCTTGAAAAATACATAGTGTCTCTATTACGAATATGGAAATCTATGTACCTAGGAATGACTGTCTAGAGATGAACAAATGCTGGTGCACACTGTCAATCCCCAGTGAGCATATATACATAAGCATGTTGCAGAATGTCGCATACTTGCATAGAAATCCACAGGTGTAAGTGGACCTTGCAAGCCTAGCCACAGTGTTGTGAAAATGTTCACCTGTACGCACCTCTCTCACCTTTTTCCAGCGATTAAAGCAATGCAATGGAGAGCTGTACCCCTCTAAGGTGCATGCTCAGGATGCAGCTCAGACACTTCCCCCCGCCCCGCCTCCAGCACAAGTGCTGAACAGTTTGTCCATGTACCAAAGCTGGGCCTGGGAAGTCTGCTGTCTCACATTTGCACATCCCTATTCAGTTGAGAAATCCCTGCACACACACACAGCCTGTGCATCCAGAGCCTTAACGCATGCCCAGACTCCCCAGTGGTCCCACATGCCTCCACTCACACCTGTATGGAGAGGCTGGGCATCTGGGAACCCAGTCTTAGGCACCCACAAATACATGCTTCTGTGCTCCTGCATAAATTGTGTCAACAGCCCAGTGTTTTGTCATAAACCGATGGAGCAAGATCTGTACCCACAGTCATCTCCACACAGACGTGGACGTGGTCACACACATGCACACACATGTTTGTGCACTTTTCACGGCTGTACCCTTAAGCTCCAGCGCTTTCATGTATCTGTGTGTCTGTGTGCACAGTCAGGGAGTCCGTACATCCTCCATACAGTCAGGAGGGAGTGTGCGTGTGTGCGTGTGTGTGTGTGTAGACACAGACTTTTCAGCGCAAACCCAGGTGCCTACTGAGGCACAGGGCAGGCTGGCAGAGGTAGTGCTATGGTGCAGCTTTCCAGCTTGACTTGGATGGATGTGGGAGGTGGTGTTGACAGGAAGACATGCTGTTGTGGTGGGTGACTGCAAAGAGCAGCAGTTGTCACTGGCAGGGTCTCTATTCTTATGCAAAGCAAGGGGCGAGGGTGGCACAGAGGCTGGGTATTCAGGCAGAAAACCTATATACCCCGCAGCACTGAATAGGTTCAATATTTTTAGCATCCTCTGCTTTCTGGTTTCCCACCTTCAGTTTTGCTGTGGCTTTTGGTCTGTTTTCAGAGGGAGCTCCCCTCTTGCTGAAATGGCTGGAGGAGCTGGATCAGTGTTAGGGAGGACAGCTGACCCCGCTGTGTGCAAGTCAGAGGGTCAGGAGGGAAAGGATCACTGCTCTGGCACACAGAGGGAAATATGGATTCTCCTTCCTCATCTCTGTCTCTTCATTTGCGTTGCTAAGAAGTCATGGTGATGCTGAGTGACAGAAAATGAATTTTTACATACCAAAGATCAGCCATATGTTGAGGCCATAGGACAAAAGGAGCATTGTTTTCTCCTTTACTTCAATAGTATGAAGAAATATCTGGGTGCACTGAGAAGCAGAGGTTGCACTGGGGTGTGTGACAGCGCAAGGTGCCTGCTGGGGGGGAACTTGCGTAGTGGGGACCTCAGGGCATGATAAGTCCGTGTTGTGTGGTGTGAGACCAGAAGCAAGTGCTCAGCGTGGCAAGGGGAGTGACCCCTGCAAAAGAGAAGCTGCAGCCACCCCATGCATGACTTGGTGGAACAGAAAGGACAATTTCTGCCTCTGTGTGTGTGTGTGCACCCATCTATGGGAAGGGCACAGTGAGGCACCCCAGGCGTACGGGTTGGTGGCCAGGGAGAGAGTGGAGAGTGTATGTAGTGAGCGGTGCCCACATTGAAGGGTGCACCAGCCTGGTGGGACTGCTGGGATGCAGGCACACACCAGGTGGGAGTGTGGGAGGATGGAGGTTGGGGTACCCAGAAGTCAGGGTGAGCCGCAGAAAAGGAGCCAAAATACCTGCTGAGACTCCTGTCCCACCCCCCAGGATGGCTTAGGAGCCCTGGCAGCCCTGTGGGCCTTGCGTGCAGGTCAGGGGCCAAGAGCTGTGCCAGGGGCAGAAAATATGAGTGAGAAAGGGGGAAACAGGGAGGCTGTGCCTGTGGTCAGGGTGTCTGTAGCACACATAGGTGCTTTGGTGCCGTGTGGTACGAGGGATGCTGCGGCGGTGCTGCCTGGCCAGAACCCCTCCCGGCACGGTCAGTGGCATATGGGATGACGAGGACTCTCTTCTTTTGTCTTTCAGCCCATCCACTGGGAATATTTCTGTGGTGAAAGAGATTGTGGACAAACTGCTGAAGGGCTATGACGTCCGCCTCAGGCCTGACTTTGGAGGTATGGTGATGGCTGGTCATGGGGAGCAGAGCACGGGGGCCATTGTGTGTCCGTGCTGCCAGCCTGGCCACTCGCAGCATGCACTGGCCTCGTGAAACACTCCCATCTGACGTCTCCTATCCTCGGCTGTTTGCTAGCCCTTTTCTCCTTGCCTTCTCCCTCACGTTTCTTTCTTGCCTCCTGGTTTCCATCCTCCTCTCACTGGCTCCTCTCCTTCTGCTGTCACCCATTTCTGCACACAGTTGGGTTGTCCATGGTGTGATATTTCTGGGGATGTTTTGCTGGGACAGAGACACTCTGCTTTTCCTCTACTCCAAACTTTCCTCGCAGACAATAGGTCATCCCTCCTCCCCTTTTGTTTCCAATGCCAGATATTGTAGCTCTTTTCCCTGCAGAGGGTTGGGGGGATCATTGGCAGGCTGTTGTTTGGTCTGCCAGGCTGCCCCTTCAGAAACAATATGGGATAAAATATTCCTTGGGAAACTGGTGCCCTGGCTGCTGTTCAGTAGGAGATGCAAGGATCCGCAATTCTTCTCTTGTGTCCTGTGAGTAAAAAGGAGAATGGGAAGAGCCTTCTCTTTTTTGTCCTGGTGGAGATGAAATATGAAATAATCCTTGGGTACTGTCATACTCCAAGGTACAGTTGAGGTCCATTTGTTGGAGAGGAGCAGGCAGTGGAGAACCACAGCTGACTACACAGGGACAGGGATTTGGCGGCCTTCTGCCTTCAGCCTGCTGAACTTGGCTGTTTTCAGTCTTTTCTGGGCAATGCTATTTCCTCCTCAAGAGGAGATGTGTGGGATCTTCAGCCTGCAGGAGGACAGGAACCACAACATGATGTCCTTCTCCAGATAACTGCTGGGAAGCAGATTCATACTTGCGCTCTCAAGGGGGAGAGATGCTAGGGCCAATTCCATGGTGATACAAGGGAGGAGGTTTTTTTTCCTAAAAGGTCTGATCCAGAGGTCCTTTAAGCTGGGGGTGGAGGAATATCCCCACTCATTTTGAAGTCACCCCAGTGTATTGCAGTTTCCCATGATGCCATGAAAAAACCTGTCTCTCCCTGAAACGTCTGTTTTCCCTGCACCTCACCCAAACCTGCCCCCATCCACTCTTACCCTTCAGCAGAGATTGCCTTCCCTCCCCATGCGCACCGTCCCCACCGCCCTCGCAACTGTGCTCTACCCCAGGGTGGAGCAGGGGCTTTCAGGTGGCAGCACCAAGTGCTGCTGGACTCTGGCCTCAGAGAGACCTGTGGGGTGGGGGAGAAGCTCATCCCTCCATAGTGCTCAGGGGCATCTGGGAGGTCACTTCAGTGCAGCGGGGAACCGCTTCAGAGGGGCTTGCATCAATCTGCAAGGAAACAGGTTCCCCCTCTTCCTTCTGTCCTTTGAACATGGGATATGGCTGGATTTGATTTAAAGGCTCTGTCTGGGAAACGTTAAATGTCCCTATTAGCTGACCAGCCCCAATCACAGGAATTGGTGCAGTCACATTTTATGAGGGGGAGAACTGCAGAGATGACATAAAAACTGCAAGAAAACCATCTTGTAAGCCATTGAGATGATTATGATACAGTAAAACAGTAGGTGATCTGGCTCCGCAGAGGCACAGAGCAGAGGGGTGCAATGGGGATCCATGGGGCTAGCAATCCAGCAGCTCAGGTCCATTTCATAACCTGTGTCCTCTGATGCCAGATCCCCAGGGCATCCAGCTGCCCCCCCCTGCCCCAGACATGGACCACCCCTTCCTTCAGCCTGAGCGAGGCAGGACAGGGCTCACTGCAGGCAGTGCTGCTGACCCTGCCAGGTCTGTGCAGTGCACGGGCTGGGCTCGGCAGGCACTGCGTCCTTCCTGACTGTAAAATGGATGGTTTTGGGCAACCGTTGCATTTTGTTTAATTTTACTCTGAATTCCCAAAGTACAAACTGCATTTTCCCTCACTCAAGCAGAGAAATAGAGACAAGGATAACCCTGTTTCCTGCACTCATGTTACTGTTGCCTTTCACCCTTTCTTGTCCTTTCCTTTGCTAGTGAATGCAAAGTCCTGGCTGGCAGCACCAGTGACTGCGCCTTCAGTGCTCAGTGTGCAGGGATGCCCTAACTCTCAGCATGTCTGGGCCCCTCCTCCTGAGGATAAGCTTATCTGGACAAAATTGCCCCTCCAACATTTACAATTGAGGGAAGGGTGGGCTGAGAGGTGAGTCTGAAAGCTGGAGATCAGTAGCATTACAAGTCCAGGGGAAAGGGATGGAAGTTTCCTTGCTCCACTGCTGTCCCCAGAGCTCACCAGTTCTCTGAGATTTTGGGCCAAATCCATTGCTGGGAGAAATCCAGTGGGATCATGCCAGGATGTGTCTAACCCTTTGTGGCTTCTAGTTCATTCACAGCCCTGCTGTTGAGAGGGTGAAGTTTGCCCCAGCAAATTGTGTGCAGCTGGAAAAGGCACACTTTGGACCAAGCCCTGGAAGCTCTGTGTATGCAGACCTGCTATCTCTCAGGGACACATGGGTCTGGACTGAACCCCAGTCCCAGCACCCTGAAGACTGGTCTGTTCTGCAGGACGCTGCCCTTCTTGTGCTCCACCTGGACCATTCTGCCACTCCTCGGCTGCCTTCCAGCTAGGTGTAAGCCATCTTTGCTAGGGGAGGTGATCGCTCTTCACCCACTTGTTCTCTCGCCTGGGAAGTACCAGTCAGGGTGAGCTGTGAAAGGCCAAGACAGCATCTCAGAGGAGCGACAGGACCTGCTTGAAGCTGTGTGCCCTGGAGGAATGGCATGGGGCTGTCTCAGGGCTGGCCCGGCAGTGACTGAGGGGTCTGGCTGGACAGGCAGCTGCCTGCAGGAGGAGTGGAGAGACCTGGAGCGGAGCAGCTACCACCCAGTTGCCTGTGAGCCAGCCTGAACTGCTCCAGAGAGCACCTCTATAAGCCAGGGTCCTTGGCCCTCTGCAGCTCAAGGATGAGGGCATTGGGGGCAGGAAGGTGAGCGTAGCTGGTGCTGGGCACCCCAGAGGTGTAGGCAGGGAAAGGTCCTTCTCAGACAGATTTCCATGTGAGAAATACAACCCACAAAAGCAATAAACCAGGCTGCCCTTCCTTCCTCCCTTCTCTGCTCTTTCCCCACTTGCTTTCCCCATATTTTCCTCTTTCAGGAGTGTTGTTTCCTTCTTCCATCCTCAGTGCCTGGTGGCAGTCACTCCTGCACTGTCCTCACCTGCTCAGCCCTGCAGGCAGGGTACCACCTCCACATCCTGGGGTGTCTCCTCCATGCACCTACGGTTTCTGCATGCAGATCAGGAGGGAGCTAGGAAGCTCTGGATGTAGAGGCACTGGAAGAGCTGGTTCCTGTGTGTCGTTTATGCTCCTTGCCATGGCAAGGCAGATCTTGCACCTCACAACCTTTCTAACAGAGCCAGTGCTTCCACAACACAGCAGCCCCAGGCTGCTGAACCTCATTCCAGCACCCCTACCATCCCTGGAACGTAGTGCTTCAACGGCTCCAAATGCAACTCACTGGTGCCCAGTCCTCTTTTTTTTTGAGAGAGAAAGAGAACTCCGACTAATGCCAAAAGGAGGACAGGCCTGCTGGGGATTGCAGTTCACTTTTTAATTTTGAGATGCCTCGTTAAGCTCTGGGCCAAGCTGAGTGGCTGAGAAGCGTCAGCCACTCGCTCTCCTCCCCTCTCCCCCACCCCCTTGGAAACCCATTAGGCCGATGAGCAGGTCGGCTCTCAGGGGTGATGCTGTGGCAATGAGTATGACGTGCTCATCTGGGGAGCCAGGCTGAATGGGGGAACACACAGGAGAAAGGGAGAAAGTTAGAACCATGTGGAGGTGATGGAAAAATCTGGGAGCAAGTCCTCCATAAAGATGTTCTGGGTCAGTGGGGGCAGCCCAAGGGGGTCAAGCACCAGGTGAGGTGGAGGGGCTGACATTGAAGGGCCAGCAGGTTCATCAGTCCTTTGGGTGCAGGTGATAAATCCTTCCAGACTGGGAAGCTCTGGACAGTCCCCTCTTACTTCTCAGACACAGTTCCCCAAGCCCTAGAGTAGCACACCATGTTGGAGAGATGAGGGACAGTGCAGGGTAGGATATGTAGGGCCCACAAAGCCCATTTTTCATGGGCTGAGCAATGAGATGGCTTGGGACTGAAAGGGCAGGAGGTCATTGCAAAACAGGTCTGAGGGGTCTGGCCAGGATTTTGGTAGGGATGTGGAACAGCCTTGGAGGAGGGATTGACAGGATAGGAGGAAGATCCAGCCAGGGCTCTTCGTCTGCTGAAGAGGGGGATCTATGTCCTGGTACTGCAAGATCAGCAATGACACAGAGCGAGGTCTTTTGGCAGAGTATGCTGGGGAGCCTGCTCAGCTCTGGGGGAGCAGGGCAGCATATCTCACAGGGAGATCAAATCGCAGGTGGGTGTCATCCAATTGGCCCTGGCCTGGGGGATGAACAGTCTGGGGGGCAATATTCGGTGGGTATACTGCAAGCACAATAATTACACCACAGTAAGGCAAGCAGGATGCTCACCATTTAGGACTGGATGAGCAGGGGATGCTGCAGATCAGGTCTAGGAAGCATTGCAGGGCCATGGGTGGGGGATAGAGGGAGCTTTCAGAGCAGCACCCTGGATCTTGTAAGTGCTCTTAGGCACTCACTTCCAGAAGCATTAGTTCCATAGGAGGAAAAAAGGAAAAAAAGCAAAGGAAAACTGTATTGCTCCAGGGCAGAGAAGACAATGAAGGAATGGCAGGAGGATCCCACTTGAGCTCAGTGACTCAGCTGCTCTCTCTTGGTGCAACATTTCCAGCCCAAAACTTTGCAAGAGTTTCAAGCAGATGGCTCTGCTTCCCAGGAGTGGATGAAAAGGGGACCCAGCATAATTTACAGATCTTGTTAGGCAAAAGGAAGGTGAGGGCATTCTCTGCTCGTTGTCCCCAGCCCACCTAGAGTGCAGGGTTCATAGTGTTTCTCCTGAGTGGTGTGCACAGTGTCTGAAAATGCCTGGTGAAAAAGGAATGACCAGGAAGCCCTCAGAATTACACAGTAAATCCTATGTTTTCATGCCCGTGGATCCAGCAGCTTTCCCTTGGATTGAAATGAGCCTGTGTCCTGCTCCTCATCTGCCATGAACCTGGCTTCCCAGTTCTCATCACCCTTGCCCAGTCCCACCCCTCACCTTTGACATCCAAATCCCTCTTTAGCTGCAATATCTTGGCCTCCTTCCTTTCTTTCCCCTGCCCCTCCTGTCTTCAGCCCCTCTCTGCTCATCACACTTGCACCCTCTTGGGGACCCAGCCTACCCCCATGTCTTGCTTGTTCCCCAGCATTTCTTCAAGGGCCACTCCAAATTCAGTGGACCTGGTGATCAAATCCTCATACCTTCCATGCATAACAGCATCGCTTGAAACCCAGAATTGTAAAAATAAATGATTGCTGATGCATAAAGTGTTGCAGTGAAGCATCATCAGTAGTTCAGGGCCCCGAAACTGGCAGGGCTGCCAGGCTGAGTGGCTGCATTGGCTGGCACAAATGTGGCAGGAGGCAGAGGGGGGCCAGAGCCCTGGCCCACCAGCCCTGTGTGGCTGGGAAACAGCTGGTCTTAGTGGTCCTGCACTGGAAGGAATGGGAATTTGGTTTCTTATGTAGTCAAGACTGGTGGTATTGCACATTGTTAAGGCTTCCTGAAAATGTCCCTGTTTTCCACTGCATGTAAGGTTCAGTCACAGTGATTGTGTTTTTTTCCATGCAGCTAGCTTGCTTTAACTTTTTGAAGGGAAGGGGGAAAATTTTAGGCAAAATGATTCAAAAGTTTCTGAGAACAAGTTGAGGCATGTATGTGCTGGGTTTTTTTCCTCACCTAAAGTGTTGTGGGGTGAAACTGGCAGCACCCCCAGCAGAGATGGCTCAGGTGCATGTGGAGCAGGTGGGTGCCCTGGGCTGCTAGCTACTCGGCTGGCAAAAGTGCATCTCTGGTGCAGCACCCCAGAGTGGTGCTTCTGCTGCAGGAGGGCCCGGGTGTGGGGCTGGGAAAGGGGCAGCCTGGCAGGGGTTGGGTGCTGGTCCTGGGCTGCCTGTCCTGGAGGCAGCAGGAGCTGTAAACCTGCCTTTCTAGGGCTTAGTCCTCAGCTCTCCAGCTCTCTTCCCCTCCACTTCTCTGGCAAAAATGTTTAAATCTCTGAGCAGCCAGATTTAATTTTCCCTGTGGTTCTGAGATGCCTTGAGACAACTCTTTTGCATGCTTTGGGACCAGGCATTGAGACTTAGCAGGAAGGGACTCCTCCCACCAGGGTCATCTCCAGGAGAAATTGCCCAAAGCTGGACACAGGGTTAACCTAAAATGGTGCACTTCACAGAGCCTTGCTGCAGCAGGAAATATCATCCTTCCTTCCCTATACCCCAGCAGGGCAGAGGAGCAGCTCTGGATTTGAAAGCAGAAGGGTGAATATGGATCAGATTGGAGAAAGGAGTAAGTTGAGGAAGGAGAGGTAGGAGCTGTCTGGAGAAGTTTGCAAACCCCAGTGTCACCCAGGGCCAAAGAAAAGGTGGATATGCCACCAGGGCTGCCAGTAGTCCCACTTTCCTTCCTGAGAAAAGGGTTTTAAGAAAAGGATGTTCTTGGTCAGTAAAACTGGCTGCAGCTGTGCAGCCCTCACTTCCTCCTCCATTTATGTGACTTCTGGCTCCAGACCATGGGTCACATCCTCTCTAGGGCTAATCCAGAAGGAAGATGACAACCTCCTGCTGTTGTGTCTTACTTCATTAACTGAAGTGGCAGGAAATGAAAGGATCCAGTCCTTCTTGGGACATATGTGGATGTTAACACATTGCCACATGATGGAATTTCTATTTTTTTTTCACTTTGCTCTTTTTATAGGAAATACATGCTGTGAAAAGGACTTTGAGGCTGTAAAGTCAGACACTCAGGACTTCAGAAAAGCCAGAATTGGGCTTTCTCCCTGGATCTATATTTGGTCCCCTTGTGAAGGTGCATCAGGAGGCAAGGTCCAACACTTGCTTCCTCCTGAACACCTCTACAGAGTACACAAGAGATGTCATTTACACCTGGAGCTGATCTTTCTTGTTCCCTTCATTCAAGATGGGCACAGGCTGGGAGCATGACAGTGGGGACTAGCTGAGGTGGTCAAGGTAGGTGATTAGGACAGGTTGAGCCAGACTGAGATGCACATCTGATACAAAGCCCAGGACTGAGCAAGCAAAGACCATCTTGGACTTGTGCTTTCTTGACTGCTCTGTATTCACACCTGCTCACAATACAGAATTAGTTGGATTTATAACTGTTGTCAAGCACACCAGTACAACATGCACATGTTCACACCTCCCCTCTGAGGAGTCAAAAGTATCCCCTGCTGTGGGGTACCCACCCAAAACACCAGAATACTTAGCAGCATTGTAGTCAGCAAACTGCATGTTTGAAGCAGAGCTCCTATTGGTTTCAAGCACAGCTGTGAGTGCTCAGCCCCAGTGTCCCAAGAGAGAGACATGCAGAGTTCATGAAAACCTATGAGGTTTAGGTGACTTGTGTAGGAAGGAACACGTAGGAACCCCTGTGACACATCCAGTCCTGGAGACCAGGACTCAGCTGCACAAATATCTTCTTTCCTTTCCTGGAGGCCCTCACTCACTGCATGGCTCTCAGCTTCTTCAGCAAATCAGGCAGGGATCCCACTGTCAGCACTATCCTCCGGGATATAATCCTGCATCATCATCATAGCAAATACATCCTCTATCAAACAGGAAAAGAATCCTGTGGACTGTTTAATTAAGAACTGGCTTCATAACATCTATTCAGCAGTGGGCATCCTTCCACCTAACTTTCATCCATTTTGTTTTCTCATGCATTTTTTTTGAGTGCAATAATATTTTAGAATATTAGATCAGTCACTTCCTTCAGTGTGACAGAGCTTTCGAACTTCTTGCTGCATGTGAACATGTTTGTGCATTCATCTATGGCCTCACAAGATCCTTATTATCCTCCTTCAGAGACAGGAGTGGTGGAGGGAGTTTTGGGTGGTATGACAAAGAGAGCAATGAAGATGGATTCCCCAGAATCTCAGCCCAGAAACTTGGGTTTCTGAGCCATCTGTGTGCCTGCCATAGAGCTGTTATTGGGTACCAAGCGTTGTTTTCTGGAGTTGGTATACGGTGGAGGACATGAAGTCTTCCTGTCACCTATTAAGCCAGTATACTTTCACAGGAACCGGAGGAGATGTTGATTCTTGTATTTGTGCCAAAGCCCGTGTTGGATAACTGCATCCAGTTGCCCAGCTCCTTCCTTTTCACCCTTGGCTGGTGCAGTCTTTCCCTGCAGCTCTGCTCAGCCCCTGACACAGCTGCTTTCCAGCACTGCTGGAGCTAGTCCCTAGTAGTGCACTGTGTCTAGCGAGGGGTCGTGCACCGTGGCTAGCAAGGGGCTCTGAGACATCTCTCAAAAAGAAAGATGTAATAATAATTTTAAGAAAGCATTTATGAATTTTGCCTCTTCTTTTAGTTTGATTTTTTTATGACTGAATAAAATGCATTCAAGTTATTGATTAGTAGAATAATTCCAATACTTCCTAATTAATTAACTGATTAAAAGCAGATTGTTGTTTATAGCCAGTCTGGAGGATATTTGCCATCTCACCTGGACCCATCTTCCTCCTTGACTAACATCTACATAACACTCACCATTTCTGGGATTATTTCTGCTGGTAAACTTGCCTTCAAGGGACTGTCACTGAAAGCAAAATGTAAAAGGAGTGTAAAACCCATTAATACAAGTCCTTTTGATTACTCAAAATATATTCCCACAGCCCTAGAGCTGTTCATCAGAGCAGCTTTACATCTCTGTATTGTTCATTTCCTAAGACTCCAAATATCCCAGTTAGGCAGAAAAATATTTTTAACCCACATAGCACAAAATATAAAGCCGAGGAATATGCTATAGTTTTACTGCTACATGAAAGACAGACTGTCTGTGCATGTTACTTTTCTCACCTATGTCTGCTTAAAGAAAAAAAGTTGGAGGCTGCTAAAGTGTCAGGGTGAACTGATGTAAAATGGTTCTTCAGCAGTAGTGACAGCATTTGATGTGGAAGTCTGTAAGATCCATTCTTGTGGATAGCCCTTGGTGGGGTTTGTTAAGTGTCTATTTATATCTTGATATTTCATGTGAAATATCACACACTTGTTAAAACATGACAAGAAACATGGACAAGACAAATGATGTGCTTAATGATGGTATAAAGACCATTAAAGGAGTTCACATCACATATGTGAGAAAGAGAAATGTCGGACAGTGGAGCTCTATAGCACGAAAGTATCAGTCAAATAAACGGGTATTCCGGACATCCAGTGATTGATCCTGTTCCCATTAAATGGAAAGAAATAGGGCTCTTCTCACTCAGCCCTTCCTCCCAGGCTGTAGAAGCGCCACTGTTTGCTTTGAGCAGGGTATGAAATTCAGGCTGGTTTGGGGAACACTGATCATGCAGTTCCTATAGGCTATTCTTCTGGTTTTGGCATTTATCCTTGGTTCTGTGTCAGAGCTAAAAACTCTTTTTCTTCTCTGATCTTTCCCCCCTCCCCTTCCTGTTTCTCCTGCTTTTTTGCAGGAATAATGCTGTTAAGTAATTGTGCCCTTAGAGATGTCTATGCTTGTGACAGGGGTGAGATTCAGTCAAACCTACCATGGCTTGAATTTCCCTCCCCAGACCTCAGGACCTCTTATTTCGAGTGGGATGGCTCTGAATACAGTTATAGTTGGAAAAGAGATCTGTAAAAATTACATCTTGTTGTTCCATATTTATTCTCCCTCAGTGGTTTCCATGTCAAATTTGCTCAGTTTACCAGTCAAAACAAGATATTTCTACCTGCCAGCTCTGCCAGCTCAGCCTGGGCTCTGGAAATCAAGCTGTGCTCTCTCTGCTCTGGACATCATCACCAGCCAAAAAGGATTCTCGAATCAGGGCTGAGCTGGATGTGATTTTGATTATGCACGAATATAATTTGTTCTCAGGTAGTATTACAGGCTCTGTGTGACAGATAGCAGCAAGGCTCCTGTGCAGTACAAAGATTGACTCACAAATTCTCCTCACTACCTGTGGATGACGGGTCACCGCTAGGTCCATTTTACATCTAGGGGACACCAAGAGGGACTCCTTGTTGGGGATGACACAGAAAACCTGTGGCAGTGTAAGGAATAGCTCTAGGAAGTTCTGCTTCCTGCTATCACTCCTTATTCATGAGCACCTTCAGTGCTCTGGTTCACTGCTTGGCCACCAATCCGTGGCCTTTCCTTCAACTGCTGTAGCCTGTGAAATCCCCAAAGGGAACATGCAGGTGGGCCCACTTCTTGCTGCAGAGAAATGGTATAGCCATAGGAAAGGCTGTGACATGCAATGGACATCAATTTTGTTCACTCTGGATGGAGATGGACAGCATTCCTCACTGTCCTTTTCAGAAAAACTCAAATTTCAAAAATTTGATCATTGGCTGAATATTTAAAAAAAATTGCATGTGGCAGATAATATATTCACTGTGTATGATCATGTCATATAGTAGAAAAAGTGGGAAGGGTGTCCTGGCTCTTGCACTAGTTCCAACCTTCACTCTTCTTGTGCTTCTGTAATGAATCTCACCATGGCCTGTCAGCAAGAAGGGATACCAGAGCCTTCCCAGTCCCAGAGTGAGATATCGCTCTCTGAGCTTCCAGGGTTATTTCAGCCACTAAAAGCTGTGGTAGGCTTTTATTTACTACACAGATCAACCCCTACCAAGAGCAGTGACCCAGAAGTAGTATGTCATACTTGGTTCCTATGACAGTTTACCATCCCGTGCTTGCGTTTGGGACCAAAGCTCGTCAGTCAGCTGAAATGTGAGAACACCAAACTGCCCCTTCCTCTTCCACAGGTTGTAATGGCAGCAGTGCCACAGAAGCAGGATGGGTTTTCTGATCAGGATATCTTTCCAAACACATCTCCTCAGCTACTGGGCAGCTTCCTGGTGTTCTTGCTCTTCTTGCATTGGCCACAGTGGGACGATCCAGCTGCAAGCTTCTTTCTTTTAAGAACATTTCATTAGTAAGACCACTGCAGATGAGTCCTCCAGGTTGGGGGAGACTTATTCCATGGGAAAGGCCAGGTTCAGGGGCTGCTCTGGGCAGTTCAACAGGCAATGCATAAAGAAGGGGGCTCCCTATTGCAGGTGGCAAAGCTCTGGATGTAACATCAGAGGCTGTCACACCAGGAAAGGAGGCCACCCAGGTTACAAGTGGGGGCTTACTGGTGGGCCATTGTCACCTGGAGAAGGAAACCTTCCGCTGGGGAGAAGGTCTGCAGGAAAACCCAGTCTGCTGGCCTCTGGGGAAGGGTCTCAGCTTGGTAGGAAATTTTTGAAAGTGAGGGAGAGGGTAAGCTATGAGCTGAATTTTTCTTCTTATCCGCCTTTCATAGGCAAAAATAGAACATTCATCAGAAGTTCCTCTACATGTTTTTCTTCCCTATTGCACACTAGCTCCGTGCTAGTATTTGAAGCTAGAGAAAAAAAATTGATGAGTACTCAAGTTAATAATGTGTGATTATTATGTTGATGAATTGCTGGAGATGTAAAAGCTCTGCAAGATTCACTCATCCATGCATCCTGAGTGAAAGCAATTATTTTGGTGAACAAATGGCAGTTAGTTCTAGTTAGTTCCATCTCTTAATAAGAGGTGCTGGGGTAAAAGGTAACATGGCAACTTTTGTCATGCTGAATTTCCAGGACACTTTTGCAAATTGATCATTACTGAAATGATGGAAACACCAGCACAGGGGTCAATCTTTCAAAAGTGACTAACTTACAAACTTGAATTCTTCTTCCTACAAAACTCTTGCAATTCTCAGTCATCACTGAATTTTCTAAGATTTTCTCTGTCTTGAGACTGTGGAGAAAAAGCAGAACAACCTGAACAAGGTACATCCAAGAGACTCAGAAGCTGGGAGATGAAAACATATAATCTCATGTATAACATTTGGAAAGGGGGAGGCTTGTTTGTGTGTGTGCTTGGCTTCTCATGATTTCTAACTTAGACTCATGATTTTAATGTGAATGTCATGGTATTTTCAGGCCTGACTCACTCCTTTTTTTCTATACTTGCACTGTAAATTGTCCTGACTGTCACTGAGCATAAGCCTTGGGAACCATGTGACCCCAAAGATCTACCTCCAAGCTGAGCCAAAGGGCCATGTGCCCTTCACAGGGTAAGGAAAGGACTGGGTGCACAGTATGGGGAGGTGGTGGTGGGAGGCTTCTGAAGTTAGCATTAACAGAAGACCTAATAGCAGGCTCTATTGGGAAGGATAAGTTGGGCACCGGGAAAGGGCTATATCTCCACAAAGGACTTGACAGAACTAACAAGAATGGAGTCACCTTCTCTCCCTTGGAGACCCTAGTCATTGACTTTGAGCTGTTGGAGGGTGAAGGACCATGTCCAGCACCATCAAAAAATCATTTCATGGCTGTATGGCAAAGGGGCCAGAGCAGGACTGTCCCCTGATGCTCCTGGATGCCCCATCCCCCATTTCAATATTTGTGCAAGTTTGGCATATCCTGACCTGGCCATCTTGTTTCTTTTCTTTTTTCCCCACATGCCGTGCATGTCCAACTGGATTCAACCCAGAAGTTAGATGCTATGGTATCCCTTAAAGACAAGAGTCCATAAACAGTGATGAGGAGGTGTGACTAACTCATTAAAAATTGAAAACAAGGGGCAAAAAAGGAAAACACCTTCTTGCTGTCACTTTGATAAAACCGACAAGTCCAGATATTTTGTTGTTGCTACAAATATTTCCAAGACAGAATAATAGGTTTGATATGAACGGAGAAGCTTGTGTTAACCCATTTAAATTAATTAGGTTTGGCTCATTTTCAGCTAAGGGGATAAGATGGCTCAGGATTTGGTAATGTGAGAGAGTGCTTTCCCAGATGGGTCACATACTCAAGTACAGGCCAGATCTGCAGTTGTTTGGGGAATGATATTTCTAGTGCACATAAGAGAGAGGCTTCTCCATCTAGCAGACATTTATTGGTAATGTGTCAAAAAAGCCCAGCACTGAAAAGGTGGGTCAGGCCTTTTGTGCCTTGAGTGGGCAGATGAGAAGTGAGAGAGACTGATGGGCAACATGGGAGAAATTTCCACAGCTGCCAGCTGGAATGCAGGAAAAATTGCTAAATGGCCTCACCTGTGTGCCACCCTGGCCATCCCACCTGAGGGGGGTGGAAGGAGGGAGGGAGCCAGGTGGTTGAATCCTGTGTCAGTCCCCATCATCCAGCAAGTGCTGGGATGGGATGTCCCACATATAGCATCACCCCTGCTATTGGGAGCTGTTTGGCTGTGCTTAGGAGGATAGTACTCTGGTTTCCCCAGGTAGTTTGCTGCCTTCCTATCTCCTGGGCTGCACTGTGGTGCTTTGGGGGTCCTTGCACTAGGGATTCAGCCCTAATCCTGCTTAAAAAATATATATGCGTTTGTGGACCTTGTAGCACTAGAGCTTGTGCAGGAATCCAACATTTTGGGTTGTAAAGAATGTTTTCCAGGCTGAGAGGAAGCCCTGGGAGGGGGTCTGCTCTGAGAATAACCTGGTGAGCTGGAGATGAGGCAGGAGCAGGCAGCTGCCTGCATTGAGGCTTGTGGTAAGTGTGCTCTGGTGGAAAGCTGTAGGTATATGATTAAATACCCTACTTCCTTTTGCACATTTACCTGTGGGGTTCAAAATACTTAGTGTCTGTGTGCAGTCCTTTCTGAAGATATGCCTTCTCAAAAAGCAGGGCAACAGGTGGTGGGATAGGAAGTGAGGAGCAGCAGAGTGCCAAAGGCTTCCGAACCTACCTGAGCTGAGGAAGCAGTGGCTCTGGGAATGTAGACAAGTGCCTGGACTGGATGTGAGGAGATGAAGCAAATACGAGCTCTGAGGGCCTGAGTAAAAGCAAAAGAGTTGGTCTACTGCTGAGTCCCCCACAGCTTTCCAGGCAGGCAGGCAGAACTGTGCCCCATGGCTGTACTGGCAGGGCCCACAGGGGAGATGCACTTGCCTCCCAGGATCCTGATAGAGGTAGGAGGGAAGTCTCAGGTGGGGAAATGTGGGGGTGGCTGATCAGTGTGGGTCTGATGCTTCACATTGCTGCTGGGGGGAAAAAACGTGCCTGGCTCTGCAGAGAGGGATGTAAATATAAAACACAAAGTGTGTGCCCTGCAGACTGCAAAGCCACAGAGCTGATCTGTGTGGGTGTCCTGTAGGACACCGGGCAGAATCCCTTTGGAAGGGGAGGGCAGGTGACCAATCCTTGCTCTACCAGCACAGTGCACCAGGGGGTCAGGGCATTGTCTTTACCTCCTGATGGTCAGATCTGGATCTGCCTTCTGCAACTACCCTGCTCTGACAAAGAAACTGATGGCTATGGCAGCCCTGCAAAGTAAACTGTTGTTTGAGCTGGGTGTTGCCTACTGCAAGAGACAAATGGTAGTTGGAAATTGGTCCTCTTGGCAAAGTTGCTCTTAAAGAGTTGATTGTTTGGGACCCACTGGTGCTGTGAAGCTGATAATGATCAGGTCTGGTAAGGTGATGCAGTTGTGTATGTCTGTAAATGAGAGCAAATAAGCAGTTTGACAAAGCTGGGAGATAATTTTTCCCTCACTTTTCTGTAACCTTACCAAGTGTGCATCACCCAGACAAGCGACACACATATGGAAGGCTTTGGAAGACTATCTTTACCACTGAGGATGAAACAGCTTTAAAAAATCTGTCTCCTTAATATTGACCTAGGTGTCTACAAAAACCAGATTGTGTTCTGAGTAGTCAGTGATTTTTCTTAATGCTGAAAGCCCTGTGTGTATATACAGGTGCTTTGCTGAACTGAATCTACCAGCAGTACCGATGCTGTAAGGGTTGCTGTCTACTCTCTTGTTCAATTTTTAAGCCTGTACATTTGAGATCTTTTTTTTATTCAACCTGGGTAGCTGTCTACCAATATCTTTTAAAACCAACCTTGATTTAGCTTCCTCTGTAATCCTTCAATACCTCTGGGACAACCTTTACACTGTTTTTGCAGCCAGTTGATTGTTCTCTCTCACTTCCAAATTTCCATGGGATATTTGCAATATCCCACTCTAATACCTATTAATCCATTAAAAATACCCATGAGATAGATTAGGTAATCCACTGTGCCTCACAGATTGTGCTCCTTAGCTCTCTGCTTTCCCTAGAATAGCCACAGAATGAGTGCTACATCTGCATTGGGAAAGCATTGTTCCTCTGAAAGGATCCCTCAGCACTGGCTCACAAGCAGGCACAGCTTGCTTGAGAAGATGTTCTGTATCTATTCAGATCTACAGGGACAGCTTAATTTGACAACATGCTGGAAATGTGGCTGCCATTATCAAGGTTAATCTGCATGTTTGCAAAGACCATCACAGGATAGCAGTACTTGAGTGGTCAGTTCTGTCTGCTCTGCAAGTGTTGTGTCTTGACTCCTTGCTGAAGAATTGGCCTCATTACTTGCTTGGAGGAAAGACTGTCTCTTAGTGATGCCCTTGATTTGTTTAGTGTTTGAATATTCCAAAAGTCTGCTCATAAGCTGTGCTATGGTTGTACCCTCCCTTAGATGTTCCATGCAACATATACCATCCTTGATATCATCATCTTGGTGAGAGTTTGCTCTAACATTTCATTTCTCTTGGGAAGTCCCTAGTATTGCCCCTTCTTAAATAAAAAGTGCAAACTCAGTCATCCAACCGGATGAAGTGAAAAGCCAGCCTGCCAGGAGACCAGAGTTGTACAGGCTGGAAATCCTTAGTAGCCTCCTTGTTGAGGATGACACTGTGTCTGGTCTGATGTGGATGGAGGGAAAAGCTAGCAAGGTTAGGCACAATCTTGTTTTGCACATAGGCTCAGCAGCTTCAAAAGTGCCAAGCACTCCCTAAAGAAGTATTGCAAAATGCAGGAAACCTGTCAGGCAGAAGAAACTGTTTTCTGCCAGACCTACTTGGAGACTAGCTTCAATCTCCATGAGAATTAGTGGTGGTAGATACACCTCCTGTCACTGCAGAATAATGAGTCCATGGGGAAGTAGCAGGCATTGACAGCCCCAGATCTTCTGGAGACCAGGACCCTGTCTTTCAGCTCCAAAATACCATGCTTGCTTCATGTGGAGGAGATTCCTCAGCAGCAGCAAGTCCCTCATACTCCTGGTTCCCCCACAGACAAGAAGGCAATGTCATATTTGCTGACTTGCCATGAGACCATCTCTCTTTCTGGTAATGTATAACAGTGGCCAAAAGCATAATGTCACAGTGTGCTTTGCTCTTCTAAATCCAAAGGATGTCATGGAGTGACCTGCTAAGGGTAGGGGGAGACCTTTGATATTGGCCTCTGAATGTAATTGATTTTCCTGGCTATTGTGCTGAGCCTGGCAAGTTTAGTATGCAGCATCAGCTGAGGGTGGGGGATAGGTCATGGAAATAAGAGTAAAAAAAAGGTGGAAAATGGGTTGGACAGCGTTTAATGGGTATTTAAACTTAGATTTTGTTGGAAAAATTTAAGTAGGTTCTTAAGAGACCCTGCTGAACTCAGCACTTCTAGATGTCACTGCGAATCGGAGATGCTGAATGAAAGTGGTTCCCAAAACATTCCTGCTTTCATGATGCATGGTCAACTTTTCTCACTCCTTAAGCAATGTTAACACTTACTGAGTTTGTGCTTGATGCTGTACCTAAGCTGAAAAACCCCCAAAGGAACAGGAAAATTAGTGTTGAGAAACCTCTTTGCGATTTGGCTTCTGTAGCCTGCTGGGATGGCATCTTTTAGACATTCTCCTATTAACTGCTGTAGCAGAGCCTTAGTCTTGAGATCTGTGAGCACAGATATTATGCAGATAGCAATTTGTGAACTCCTCTTACAATCCTCCTATGTGGCAAAAACCCAAGAGCACCTTCATTCTCCCTGTCCTGGGGTGTAAGTACTGACTCCTCTACAGTGAATTTGAGTGTCCTGACAGTAAACTGGCCTCTGAGTTATCTTTTGGGTGGGTTTAAAAAACTATGGCCCAGGAATAATTAGTCCATCAGCTGAAAGCCTTTCAAGGGTGTCTGTTTTGGGAGGGACAGAGTGGGAGTTCTTAAGAGATCATATATGATTGCATCCAGGCAGCAGCTTCTCATCTAGTGACAAGCCTCATGTGCCACCTTCTGCACCTCTGATTACCTGAGAGCTCTTGCCTCCTAAATAACCATGTATATGAGCCCTTGTATAACCAACCTATTGCTGCATCTAGCAGTGATATAGGTTGTGGCTTTAAGCTGTAAACATAAATCCAAGGTGCCCTGAGATTCAGTGCTGTGAACAAAGCAGAGGCAGTGGCTTGGGCAAAACATTTTCTGCAGAAAGAGCTGGTAGACAGTGAATAGTTCTCCCTTGTTCAGGCAAGTGGGGATAAGACTGAAGGAAGTAGTCCTGGGAGTGAAATTACAGTCTGTGTGCTGGTTATGCCTTTGGCAAGCCTAAGAATATTCCAACTGCTGATCCTATTTGGTGTGGGATTCATTGAAAATGCAAGTAAGGCACTCCAGTTCTGTAGCTACATATATCAGCAAACTTTGCCATCTTCATGCCTGCCTCTATCACCCTACATTTGCAGAAACAGTTCTGCCAACCAGAGCAGAGCAAACTTGTCTTGGACTTGCTGTTCCTGGGCTCTGCTGCCACTGCTGTCCTCCAGCTTATGGAGAGTTGGGGATGAGGAGTAGGTTTTTTGCATGGACAGCATCTTATGCCTGAAGGTATTTACCATTGCAGGGTAAGGCACAGACCTGTTCTATATGTAGGTTTAGTGCCTGAAGCCTCTTAATTTTCTCTGGTTGGCTTTGTTTACCATGGAAATAAGAGTAAAGCAGCTTTCCTGCTGCTGCAGGGATCTCAGAGACTGGTGATGCCACAGGCAGGGTGCAAGAAGGGAACACTGGAGCTCATGCACAAAGCTGTCTTGAATAATCTTTCCTCTTGTCCAAAAGAGACAGTGCTGTACTCCCTTTTCCTGCATGTGTGATGCACTCTAATGGCAAGAGTTCGGCTGCCCCTTTAACATCTCTAACCTCCTACACAAAGCGAGTGGCTCCCAGGATGGGTACAGTGGGTTTGGAGAGGCTTCTGTGGTTTTATGAGAATGCTGTACATGGGAGGTTGCTTTTTCTTTATGCTGGTGACATGTCATCTTTGCTTCAGTGACTGGTTTCTAGATACCATGTTTTAAAATAGAGATGTAGACAAAGTGGCAAAAGGCCAGAGGAGAGCAGCACTAATTGTTAGAGCTTTAGAAAACATGACCTCTGAGGAAAGGTTGAAGAAATCAGGTGCATTTAGTCTAGGCGAGAAAGTATTGGTGGGGGAGGGAGAGGGATGTCATGGTTTCTCAGTACATAAAAGCTGTTGTTAAGGAAGGATGATTGATTTATTCTTTCACTGTCATTGGGGGAAATGATGGGACAAAATTACATTTACACTGCAGAAAAGGCAGGAAGAGATTGTCCAAGGGAGCTGTGGAATTTCTGACACTAGTAGTTTAAAGAAACTCTGGTCTGCTTCGTGAAAGATATGGGCTGTGCAACCTCCCAAGATCCCTGTTAGTGCCTTTGTTCCTGTAGTTTAGGCTAAAGGGTAGGTTTGAAGCTGATGCCTGTCCCTTAGCAACTGCAAGCCTTGGCTCTGCCAGCATTGCCAAGT
The DNA here is from genome assembly GCA_013400195.1 of Aramus guarauna. Lineage (NCBI taxonomy): Eukaryota > Metazoa > Chordata > Aves > Gruiformes > Aramidae > Aramus > Aramus guarauna. Next base: position 97,863 of record VXBL01005369.1, on the reverse strand, counting down.
TCATGTGGTCAGAAATGCATGAACCAGACTCCTCAAAGCATTGAGTGTAGTTCATAAAAATGATGTGGCTTCAGTGGATGATAAAGTAAGCTCTGTTTATCTACCCACTGTTTTTGAGTCTTTTCAGCTGTGTCTGTATTGCAGTTGGAGATCTGATGGCAGGGAAACCCAAGCTTGCTTTAGTCTAACTTTCTTGGGCAGGATTGAAGAGACAGTAGCTTGGACGTTAGTACATGGCAGTTGAACAAGTAAGCATGCACTGTCTGGAGACCTATTACACTGAATTTTGTGCTATTGTCTTTGTTGCTCTCTGCATCTGAGATACCAGGCTGAGATCTGGAAGACATGTCCTGATCCAGGCTACCATCACCTCTGGCTGTAGTGCAGGCAGACATGGGCTTGGAAACATGACCTTTCCTCTGCAGTTGTGCCATAGGAATTTCTTCTGTAGCAACATGACTCTAGGTGCTGGGGCTCTTAAGCATTATAAAATAAAATGTGAAAGTAATAACTGGTTACTGGGAAAATATTGCAGATTAGCACAACTTGTTCTCTACTTTGACTGTTTTTATATTTGACAAGTATCACTTACAGAAAGAGGACAGGTTTTATTATAACTCTTTTGTCTGCTTCCAACTTCCCAAGTACACTTTTCACAGGCATCAAACTACTTTAAGGACACAATGTTGGTGATTTCTCCAGTGGTGGTGAGAAACAGGGATGTGTGAGGGTGCTGTTCACTGGTGAAAGTGGCAGAATTTCTCACACTCCCTCACTTGTGATCTTGTCTACAAATCTTTTCTAGGCATAAGCTTTTTCTTTAAGGGGAGGTCTAGTTTTTTGCACCCATTGGCAAGGCACAGATAAAAGCATAGACCTTTAATATCAAGTTTGCTTCTTTTGCCTCGTCTCAGATCTCCAAATGCAGAGTTCTGCCTTCTTGGACAACTTTACAGATGACATTATCTCATATTTTAAATACCCTGCTTTTGTGTGCCTCTTGCCTGAAGCTATTAACATTGGCAGAATTGATGCCATTTGTTAATTGTGTACTACTTACAGCCTGAATGTACACCAGTCGGTCTAGTTTTTCCTTGGGCTGCAGTAAGAGGTATGGCATACTTTTTTTCTGTTGGCTGTCTATCCTTTTGCATGCCTGTCCTGAGGAGACTGTAAGCCAGTTTTCACAGCAGGGATGGAGAAGGTGAAATGGCTTCCCTGTGGTCAAGCTAAAAGTAGATCCAGTAAATGCAGGACTTTGCACGCCTTCATCTTTGGAGTGTTTGTGTGACAATCACACGCTTCTGCCTGTAGATTGATAGGCATGCACCCCAGAGGTTGCAAGTAGGCAGTGGAACCTCCCTTTTGCCATGATAGATGGGGTGTAGAGGTCTTGGCAGTGCCCAGAATGGCCAAGAGGATCATTGCTGACTTCACATGGGAGCTGGGTGCAGCTGAGCGCAGACTGACGAGGAGCAGTGTGGCTGATCTCCACTCCAGCATTCGTCTTGGAGCTGGAAGTCAGGAGGTCTGGATCTTATCCACGGCTCTGACACTGAGTCACTGCATGACCTCAGGCATTCAGATACCATGGTGATGAGCACAGCACAAATGTCTAGACAGATAGATTAGATTGGATAGACTCTGTATTTGACAAATATTTGTATATCACCGCTGTCAGTGCTCCCCTGCTATAACCACCCAGCCTGCTGGTTCCAGTGGGTCTCCTACGTAGCAGGAGGGAAGAACCACTTTTTGCACCGAGGAAGGAGGGAACACATAACCACAGTGACACAAGTACCTGTGGTGACAGACTGGAAGCAAAGCAGGCAGTAGGGCAGCTCTTGGAGGAAACAATACTGCATGGCAGAAAGGCTCAGGAGTCAGGAGCTGGCTTCTCCCCAGCTCTGCTGCAGCCCTGCGCATGGCCCCGTCTTTTCTCCTGTAACCAATTAGTCTGTAAGATCCTCAGGGCAGCGGTGACTTCCTCCTCCTGCTATGGTTTCTATCACAAGGCCTTAATTTCAGAAAAAAAAAAGACAAACTACCAAAGAGAGGCTTTCTTAAAAGCTTTCCTGCGCCACTGAGCCTCTGGCACAAGGCAGGATGCAGGAGAATCTCTCCCCAGAGTAACTCTCGGTTATTTTCCCACCTGGTTCCCTTGTGAAAGATGATTGTAGGAGTACAGCAAAGATGTGGCTAGGAGTGTGGCTGCTTAGGGATTTTCAGAGGCTCTGCAAGGTCTCCTGAGCAGCCCTGCCTCCAGCACCCCGACAGCAAGCCAGGAGGGCTGGAGAAGAACACTGCCTCTTTAAGGAGATTTGCATAGCAGGGCCTAATTACAGTTGTTGATTCTGATGTTTTCAGTGTTGTTCATATTCCATTAAAGGATAATGCTGCTTAATTTGCAGCAGAGGGTCTTGGTTAACAGTATACCCAATCACAAGACAGCCCTAATGACACTACTTCCCTACTTCTGGTAACACATAATTAAAAAATCACTTCATTTCCAGTTGTGCGGTTCTCCCCTCTCCCCCAATCTCCTAATTACTTTCTAAGCCATTTCATTATTATCTGTAAATATTTCAATGCTTAGATCTATTAATGAGTCCATGGAAGAGTTAATAACTTGAGTGGCATTACTGCATGCCATTCCCTTTCTAGTACTGCGTTGCAAGGAATCATTTTCCACCTTGCATGTGCAAGAAGAGGAGCTTTGATTGCAGTGGAATTGGGTTTGTGCTCTGGCTGTGGGGACAGCAGGAGAGGGGTAGCACTCACAAACTCCATCTCAAGCTACAGGAGTTTGTTCTACTGGTTTTGGTAGTGGATGTGTACCTCTTTGCAAATTGTTTCAAATCCCACTGAAAGGGCTGTCCTGTTACCAGGCTGTAGGAGCTGCTAGTCAGAGGGGCTTAGGTAGAGCTGGGTATGAGACTAGATCTACCTGGGATGCCCACACATCTGAACTGGCTGAAATGGCTGGTGTCTGCCCTGACTCTACAGGTTGGTGGGTAATACAGCTCTTGCTGCACTTGGGCAAGAGAGGGCAATAAATCTGGCTGTGACTGCCCTTGTATGGTGTTTCTTCACAACCATGCTGCAGTCAGTGGTCACTGGGAAAGGGAATATCTGGATTTCCCAGCAAACCTGTGCACAGATGTCTACCATGGCTCCATGGCTGCAGGCAAGAGGATGTGGGGTGACATGTGCCTTGATGCCCATAGTAAAATGGGGAATCTGTTTTCTAATCCAAGCGCTGCTCTGCTCCGAAAATGTTGCTTTCTCACTTCGTAGATCTGATTCCTGTATTTGGCTGGTATCTTGGGTATTAAAATTCACTTGGGGTTTTCAGACTGAGCACTCAGAGCAGACAGAGTGATGGAGGAGTGAGCTGGAGTATCTCTCCTGCCCATGTGTTGCATGGGCTTGATTACTATGTTCTTTGTATGGTCAATCAGTAACACCTTATGCAAGCCCACTGGGAGCCTACTGATGGTCTCTGAAGGCATTATTTGGAATAACCGGAGATAATTGCATAACTAGGGGGTAATTAACTCCAGGAATTAAAGAATCGAGCTTAGGCTGCACTACTCCTAGGAGTGAGCCTGTAAGGCTGGGAGTTAGAAAAATCTACTCTTCTCTAATCATTTGACTTGGAAATCCTTGATACTTGGGGAATGTGAGGCTGCTTCAAATCACGCCCATGAATTTCTAGGCAATTCTTCAATAGCAGATAAGGGAGGAGGGCTTGAATATGGTCCTAACATAGTCCATTTGTTTTTCAGGTAACCCTGTCACAGTGGGAATGAGCATCCATATCTCCAGCATTGACCAGATCTCTGAAGTCAACATGGTAAGTCTGGAAAGAAAAAAAAAAAAAAAAAAAATCCTAATAAACTGTTCTTCCATTTTCTGTTTGAGATGTGCTTCCATGACAATGGCTTCTTGGAGCCACCTGAGATCTCAGGGTGCACTTCTGAAAAGCAAGGTAGTCACACTTCTGCTTCCTTCACCTTCTACTACAGATCTTCCCTGCACCTGGGAAGTTGTTGGAGGAAGAGTGACATTTGCCTGGTACTGAAGAGCTATTTTTTTTCTTCTGCTTTGGACACAGAATTTTGAGGGGTGATGGGAACTCTGACTTAAGACAGGATTCTTCCTCACTAGAGCATAAGGAATTCAAGGATGATTTCTCCATGTGTAGTGTGATGAAAAAGAAAATCAAATGCTTAACTGGGCCATAGGAAATGATGGGGTTTTTTTCAAGTTTTTTTTCTCAACATACTGTCTTCAGTCCGAGATTTCCTCCTTCCACTCACTGAGTGGCCTGTGTCACTGGGATTGCCTGTCAGTTGTCCCCAGAGCCTCAGCCCAGCCCCAGGCTGAAACAATCCTGAACTCACTGAAACAACGCTTGCAAGACAGGACTGGCATGTGGGACCTCTGTGATACACACCTACCCTTGCTGGTGGTACTTGTGGTTGGACATGCTGAAAGACTGTAGTTCACTTCCTAATGTGGGGGAAATTCTAGTAGGGTTAGTGAGTGTCAATACCAGCACACTGAAGTATCTCGGGTGTTATCTGAACATGTGGATGGAGGATCTCTGCTAGCATCTGTGGAGCTGGTGGCATCTTATTCAGAGTAGATTCTTATCCTTTATACTTCTGTGTTGGTTGCACAGCCACCTCTCTGAGTCATTAATGCTTATGCCTTAAAAGAGTAGATGCAAACTATATTTTTCAGTTGACACAAAGACAGTGATGGTCTGACAGTCAGTCTGTGCCTGCCAAGATGAAAAACAGTCAGTGGCTTTTCATGTTTGCTCGTGGTAATTTGGCATTTCTTTGGAGATCTGTAGTGGAAAGAGAGGCATCTAATGGAGATCTGGTTTTGGGTGGCATTGATAGACTGGAGCTTTTCATACAACTGAGAAGAAAAAATATATCTGCTCAGATAGCAATGGTTCATTAATCATTTTTCATCATGGTTTGGGTACACATCCTATCCGTCTCTCAGAAGCCCTTAGCACCCAGTAGAGGACATGGATTACACTGATGATCGCCTAACCTTGCCTTCCTCCCTCCTGCCCAGAGGTTTTTCCTCCAAACTCCTCTCCTTTCCAAAAGGCTGAATGGAGTGGAAGACTGGTGGGAACCTCCTGGCAGCAGCCGTCCTGTTCCTCAGTTCCTGACCTGTGCAGGGCAATCCTAGGCCAGTTTACAGCTCTTGCTATTCAAGTCAATTAAAACCTTGGTCTCCCAATGCTCCTGTCCTATTTATCTGTTTCTGGACTCTTCTGCCCTGTTTCTCTGGCTCACCAGCTATTTTGCTGTTGCATGGGCGGCGGGGGGAGGAGGGATGGGAAGCAAGACTATCTGACTGGTTGTTTTGGTTTCCAAACTGCTTGAAAATCCTGAATGCATATGTTGATACGACCCAGGTTGAAGGGCCAACCATGAACCTTCAGGTTCTCACATGGAACAGTTTCTTTTGCAGAGTCTCTGCTATCATCCCACTATTACCATAATTATCTGCATGGCACATTACAGCTCAGTCTAGTAACAGTGACACTGGACAGTGTATAGAGTTGGAAATTCAGGTACAGACCTATGGCCCCATTGTGTTGGGTAGCTGTGCTTGAGGTTAGGCTCAACTTAGAAGAGCCAGATGGCTTAACCTAGTTCCATCTATCTTGCCTGTCAGGGCAGAGCTCAACTTTGAGTCATCTCCTCCCCCAATCTCAACTTGGACCTGAATTTTCCTATGTGGTGAACCAGCTGTCACCTTCCTTGCTAGAGCCAGCATGAACAATGTGGGGTCTGGACCTGTAGCTTAAGACCCCAGCTTGCACAAATGTAACTGGGAGCAAGTGAAGGATTTGATTCTCATCTTACCTGTACCTGAGAAGATAGCTGAGCACTGCAGAGGCTATTTCAGGATTAACCTCCTGCTAGAGGTGTGTCCATGGACTATAAAGCCTGATCAAGTGCTTTGTGAGTAGCTGTGGCTAGGCATGCTGTGTCCTAGTAGCCATTCTCTAAGCAACACTTTTCAAGCCTTGCCATGTGAATGCAATGCTCTCCCACCTCCAGAAAACATCAGCTTTCCTCTACCATAGGACAGCCCCCCTGTATGCTTGGGGCTGGGGAGAAACAGCAACCATAATATCTCTGTGGGGTGCATTGGAGAGCAGGTTTTCTGGCATGGACCTTCATCCACATGCTGCTCTGGATCTTGCAGAATTTGGACAGCACTATTGATGGACATGGAGTATTTTGATGTTTGTGGCATGGCTGTAATCAGTCGGGGCACTAGGCACTGTCCATGCCATGCTCCTGTTGATACTGTGAAGGCATGTCACTTCTGGGCTTTTGATTATCCCTCCTGGCTCTCTGACTTGACAAGCATAATCTGTGCATCCTTCCTAAATATGTTGTGGTGGGGGCAGAATGGGGGACCAGGTGGCTATATGTAAGAACCTAGTCAGGATCAAGATCTATAAGCACCATAGTGAGGCAGCTTCAAAAAGAGGTTAAAAAATCAGAATCATCTTAAAAAGCAAACATTTAGGGAGCAGAAGAGTTGTCATGTGATGTAAGTTTCCAGGCTGAAGGGATTTTATGTGCATCATTCTTCTGTGTGACAGATGCCCCAGGGAAAGGGTTATGTGTTACCCCTGCTCTGGACATGGACCCTGGCAAGAAAAATAAGGCATTTTTTGGCATCATGTGTGATTGGGAAAGGGACTGTACAATGAATAAATTAAAGGCACACAAGTGAAGCTGTGTTGTCATGGCAACCAAATAACTTCTATTGTTCCACGAGGAGTGTTATTACTTACTACCCCTTGTAGGATAATTAATTAATCCTCAGACATACTTTCAGGAACAATGGCCCTGGGGATGGGACTGCGAAGACTGAGGAGAGCCCCCAGCTCTCCCATGCCTTTCTCTGGGTCTCTTGGTGTCTGCTGGCTGTGTGATGGCAGGGAACTATCAGTGACTAGCCATTGCATGATTCAAAAAGGTGTTTTCCACAGGAGTCCAGCTGCATGCAGTGCTGTGGAGGAATACAGATCCACCCATGATCTAAGGACCACTCCTTGCCTTCAGTCCCATGGGAACTGTATTCCTAAAATGACAATGTGGTGACATTTTCAATCCTGAGGATACAGGGCTCTCTGCAAAGGCAACACAGCTATGTCTCTATGGTGGAAGTTCCCAGGCACTGATACACAGAATGCTTTGCAGCTGCCTGTACATGCTATGCCTGTACTTTGTATATCCTGATGCCTTGATATACAAAGTCAATGCATCTCCATCTCCTTGAGGGCCATGCCCAGATACTGTGCCATGGTACAGCTCAGAAGATGGAGTCATGCCAGGATGCAGGACATTTGTAGGTACAGTGCTGGCTTTGTAATGATCTCCCAGTGATGAGGGACCAAAACTACAGTCCTTATGTAAAAAAAAAAAAAAAAAAAGGCACCTTCTTGTTCATTGCAGCTGCTGCCTGTGTGTGGTCAGCCGGATTTTCAAGCTCACTTACTAGAGTAATGCTTTATTACTGTGTACTCCTCTTAGCCCTGCTAAGCAACACTGAGCTGCAGCCTCTGTTCTTGTCAGTGATTAGAAGGATTATTTTCTGAGCCAAGATCAGTGACATCAATTGAAATACCTGAGAAAGGTTACCAGGGGCCAGGCCAAATAGGTACTGGGGAGGGCACATTTGACTGGCAGACCCTCTGGGAAGTCCTGATCCATGAAGATGAAAGGCCTAGCTGGAGTCTGTTCATATCCTGTACAAATTTGCAAGTTGAGTATTTAAAGGCAGGCTGGAAGGAGAAACGTCTTCATAATGATGTTCAGTAGCTCAGATGATCTGCAGAGAAAGGAAGGATGGTATCTCCTAGTTCTCATTAAAGGAAATGGGCTAAATAAGTTATCTGGTAAATGCCATTTGCTACAGGTGGTTGAATTGCAGTAAACATGGAACAACATGCAGGTATTTATAGATGTGTGTTGGTGTATAGCAATACTTGGACAGTGCTATTTTCATACCTCTTAGTATGGTACCCAAGTTCGTGAGGAGTCTAGCAGTACTTCTGACCCAGGAGAATGAAGAGCACTGGGAGCATGGAGCTCAGGTCACTCTGCAGCTGAAGCAGCATGCAGGTTTCTATCCTTGTGGTACATGGCCTGAATGCAGCCCACAGTCACTATCAGCTTAATGGTGTGGTTCAACTAATCTGCTCTGATGGTATCCAGTACCAATGGCTTCAGAAGGAGCTGGAAGTCTTCTCCCACTCCTGCATGTCCTTTCGACAGACAGATGAGGACTACCGTGTTCAGGGTATAATGTACTTGCTGCAAGATGGGATTAGAGGCTAATATTTCCAACTGTAGCCTTCTCTCTCTCTCTAGGTAATCTTTGGGGACATATTTTTCTAGTACCAGACAGTTCAGACTCCCTTCAAGCATTAATGAACTATTTCAATAAGGAAAACAAGAAGTTTTGTATGCATTTGAAATAAGGAATGGTTACCCTTCATAACGCTTCAATTTTCCTGCCCTATGATCTGTGCAGTTCTAAACCTGCTCCCTCCTGTGTATCTGCACACCGTAGACAGCTTGGAGCATCCAGCCGTTATAGCTGTGATTTCTTTGTGGCTCCTATAATTTATTCATCCCAAGATGCTCTCCTACATCTGCAATAACATTGTTTCAGTTTGTTAGAGCACTAGCTTTAAAGTTTTATAAACCTAGTGACAAGTTGAAAAGTTACAAGAGGATTGTTGTAGAGGGCTAGTGTAAGAAACAAGGCTTCCAAACAGAAATGTTTGCAGGAATACTGTGTTAAAGGAACGATGCCTGTGGGACTGGCAATACCTTTTGCTGGGGGACAGGCTGCAGTGCAGATAGGTTAGAGGTTGGTGCAGGATGCTTGGCAAAGCTGACCTTGATGCTTTGATTCATTGCCTCCTGCTCCCTACTCCTGTATCACTGGTTGTCACACTGCTGGCATACTGCACTGGATCTCTTGGGGGTTATGGAAGGAAGCACCATGTCTGTTATTTCCCAACTTCCCCAAGCTTGCTTGAAAAACAAGCTGTCTTGTTTGGCAAAGACATTTTCCCTGTTCAAGAGACATGGAAAGCATGCCCCAAAACAGTGATGAGCTGCAAGGGTTATAAATTGGCTTTTAACCTAAAAGCAAGTGTATCGGGTTGTGTGTGAAGTTGTTTTTGACCAGGAAAGTTCTTCCTACAACCTGTTATGCCATCATTAGTAGGGCATCACCCTTCTCACTACATCAAATTTTCCAACTATTAGGCATGCTTGAAATAGCCTTTGTAGAGGAATCTGTCCTGATCAGGCTTTGCAGCTCACTTTTCACCGGAATATGAATATGCATTGGCTAGTTGAATCTCATTCTCAGTGTAACCCGTGCACAGTAATATATGTGCTTGACTCTGCTGTATGCTGGGCATAGCTGATGAAAGAAGGCAGTGTGGATGGCTAGGCTTTATACAAGAGGCTTTCTTTGGTACACAACACCGCAGCCTCTTAGGCTGTACATTCTGGTCAGAGCTCTTGACCTTTGGGCTCTTTCAGCAAAGGGGAAGGTAGGAAAATGTGTATCTGTGTGGGATTGCTGCTCTGGATGCATGATATCCAAACCATTCTCAAACTGTTCTGACAGTCAAATTGTGTATGCAAAGCCCTGGTTTCCTTGGGGCTGAGGCAGGTTTGGCAGTAGCCTTTGAGGACTGTCAGCAGACCCTCTGCATGCCTGCAATAATGGACAGAAACAACTTTGCTGCAATATGCCCCTGAAGAGGATTTTCCATTGATATAGATGTCTCGAGCTTTAAAAAACAAGATTTTTAAGACAAGGTTTCTACTACTATACTGTACCTTATACTACCATATATTCTCTTCAAATATATCAGCATTTTTCTTATCCTTAACTGAAAGTGTTATATTTTGTTGCCATCTCTTTTCAATGGAGAAATGACATACAGGTATTTCACACTCAGTCTATTCTATATCCCTGGGTATCCAAAGGTTGAAAAAAGCAAAGGTTAAAGCATTTAAATCCTACAGTCAGAGGTTTCTGGAGTTATATGCTATGAGATACAAGTATGACATGACACTCCAGTGCTGTAAATGTTTGCCTGTAGCCTCTAGCCCTGTGACACTGGTATCTAAGCTGAGCATGTGTGTATACATTACCTCTTGGTATTTAAGGCTGGTGAATATTGAAGACTGCCAAAATATGGTAAAACTAAGAAGTGGCTTTGGTGCTGAGCTAATGATGGTGTGCTGCAATGGCACTGCAGGGGCTGTAGTCCTGTTAGCTTGCTGTAGGCTCTGGGGATTGTAGTGTTGCAGGTAGCAGAGAATGCTGTGGGGCCTTGGTGCTGGAGAAGGACCAGATTCTACCAGTGTGTCATGATAAGAATGGTACAGCTCTGACTTAGGGTGAGATATCCCCAGACTCTGTGCTGGCATGGACTGGTAGGGGTTATGCGCTTTTTTCACACAATAGGGGCTTCTGTGTGTTGTGATTTAAACTAAGGTATTGCAAACATGCAGCTGAGATGGCAAGTGTCTTTGCCTTCCTCTGCCGATGATTGCTCCAGTACAATTTAAGTCATGCAGCTATTTTCACTTCAAGTCCTGGTGTGCAGGGCTTCAATGCATTGGATGGCTGTTTGCTTGGGAAATCAAACAGTTGCAGTTCTGTACATGTGAAACAGCATTTTCCTGAAGGTGACAGTTACCAGGGTATGCAAAGGGCAGTCCCGCACAATGGTTGTGTGCAGTCTCCTGTGCACACAGCCATCAGTTACATATAGTCACTGTGGTGGCCTTCTCACTTCTCTGCTTCTCCAGCAATAGGAAGTAGCTTGTGCATAAACACACAACCACTTGGCTAGCTGAAGGAAAGCAACAGCATCTTGATGCTTTTTCCTTCTGCTAGAGGGATGTTTAGAGAAATAAAAGATGTTTGTAGCAGGGTGGAGAGTAACCTCGAAACTACTCTAAACATAACAGGTTTGAACTGGTCTCCTTTGCAGGCAAGAGATACAACTGCCTGCTCTGTGCCTCATCTAGATAGGTGGTAAGAGTAGAAATCTACTGACTCCCAGAAACATCTTTATGACAAAGCAGATGTCAGGGACCCATTGTATTTGCTATTGCTAGATTTGAGGTTACTTTGTCTATCCTTGCAGTGGTGACATCCTGTGACTACTGAGGCTCTGGGTGACTTTCACCAGCACTGGTACAGCCTAAAAGGTCAAGAATCAGCTATGGATATCTTCTCACACCACATTATGCTTTTCTTTAACAGAAATCTCACTGATTGTGCTGAAAAATCCCTTGAACTAATGTAGTGCATGAGGACAAATAAAGCATCTGGCCTCAGGAGTGCTCTGCATTTGATGGCAGTGGGGGAGTGGATGCTCAAGTTTAAACAAGCAGTGGTGCCCTTTCTACCTGAGAGACAGATCCTTCCATAAGAGAGTAGGGTTCTTGCACAAAATATTTAAGAATAAAGTAAACTTGTGAAGGGGCTTGAATTACTGCCCCTTCATTGGTTCTGAAATTGATTGCAAAGAGATTGTCCTGGCTTAAAAACTAGAAAATAGGTCAATGTGACTCATATGTCAATATTTACTGCATTTATGGCAACTGATAGAAGATGTAAATCTTATCTGTCTTCCATAATATTTCCCAGATTATCCCATTCCCATGACAAAATTCTCCCTATGCCCTTGGTCCTGGTGTTGCTGGACTGCAGAGACAGCCCAGTAAATTCATCACATCTTAGAGTCAAGTTGCTATGTAATAGCCCAAAGATCACCATACAGTTTCTTCAAATGCCATGGCCAGCTGAAAGCTAGGATCTGCACAAAGCACCAGGAATTCCTTCTGAGAGGTCTCAAGGACTTACTGTAGCAAAGAGTGGCCAGGTAAAGGAGCAGTCCTGCCAGGCCTCTGCTACTGTATTTCCTGGAGGTGTCCTCATGTGAGAGGGGACGGCTTTATCACTTCCCCTACAAAGGGGTCTCCTTTCCTTGTGCTGAAGAGCTCTGATGTTTTGAACATTAATGATGTTCTTCAATTAAATATCTTTGTTGGCTGAATTGCATGATTTTGCCATGTACATAGATCAGTAGATGGTGAACTGTGGAAACCTTGCTGAAACTAGCTCTCAGTTGAAGAAAGACTGTGAACTGCTGGACTAGAGAATGCACTCTGCCCCTGAGGCTTTCTGTTCTACCATGCTTGTTTCTTCCTAGGAATCTTGTAGTATTTACATGATATTTGAATGGAAGAGTTTGCAGAAAGCTCTTTGTCTGCATAACTGGAAATTCTAGGTTATGGAAAGCTGTTGGGTAGACTGGCTGATTCCTAGCCTAGGCCTTGGGGTTTACAGCATGAACAAAATGTGGTGGCAATGCTTGTTGCAAGTGATTTCCCTCTGTGCATCTTTTCATGATGCTGTTATCCCTAAGGAGCAGCTCTGCAAGTCCTCCAGTATCACAAGTTCAAGCCTCAGGAGGGCTGAGTCAGCCCTGCTCCAGTACTGAGAAACAGAGTTCACATGTTTTTCTCTCATTTGGGCAATTTCCCAAATGAGAACATTTCTGTGCTCTCACTGAAGAGGTTCACTTTGCATTTTGTAGGTGACTCCACCCAATGCCAAGAGAGAAGTCATGTTGGAGAGGATGAGAGTCCATGGCTATATAGTTTGCAGCACGCTTTCAGCTGAACAGTGCTATGTATTTCAGTACTCCATCTGTTCCTTTATCAGCCAAGTTATCTTTAGATCTGAACATGTCAGTGTTGTATGGTGGTGGTATGAACCACTTCAGCTTGCACCCCAGCATTCCTGTAGTAGTTAGAATTGCTACTGCAGAAAACTTTGCCCAGGATAAAAATGTCTTTTTTTTCCCCCTGCTTAAGTTTTTATTCAGTTTTTTACACAGGCAGAACTCCCACAGCCTTTATATATATTTATATATATAAAAAAGCTGTCTGTATTTGAGAGAAATGTTCCAAACTGCCACCTGTTTCAATAGCATTGCTGCAGCATTGGAGAGGATTACTGAAGAATGCTAAAGTATCTTCCCACAAGTGCAAGCTTCATCTGGTTTGATTGAAAACCAAATTAGATCTTGAGAATCTGACCTTCTGACATCCTGTCATATATACATTTAAAGCATCAAGCAATAGAGACTGTATGTGCGCAAGAGTGCCAGCACCTCAATATAGAACCTAGATCCAAATACAAGTGCGTGCGTGTCATGTTGCTATTTGAATATGTAAATAAATGGGGCTATATATAGCTCTATATGTTATGTACATGTTAAGTGAAGGTGGCAGATACGACAGCTGAATAGCTTTGCTGTTTCTGAATGCTGGTAGAGGCTCCCTACATCTCTTGTGTTTGCTCCTACCCCTCTCAGCCTTTCTGCTGTCACATTTTTCAGGCCTCTGGAGAAGATCGTGTGTGGGGACAGGAGCTGTTAATATTCTGAGTCTGTGCTGAGTTGCTAGGCTACAGAGAAAAATGAACATTCAAGCAAAAGGGATGGTAAAAGGAAGAGGATCTGCTGAGCTGTTTGGAGATCCAGAAAGGTCCTCTAGTCAGACAAAAGGGATCATTTTGGGGAGGGAGGGGTGTGCATGCATGTGGAATGAAATGTGGGTAGTCCCTTCTGCCCTGACACAAGCAGAGTCTCAGGCCAGCTCCAGCAGAAAAATGGCAGAGGAAGGAGTAAAAGGCAAGATCCACTGGCCCCTTCCACATCACTGCTTGCAAGGTGTGCACAACTGGCATCCTACTATCTGTGCCAGGGTGCAGTGGGTCACCAGACTGGAGTATGTCTTTTTATACATCCTTTGCCCCCTCTTTGCAGGGGGCACTGAGCTCCTGTCTGAGGCTCTAACGAAGAGGGAAGCAAACCCAAATCGTACTCACTGCTTACAGGCTGGACCTCATCTCCCTTTTCCACTGCAGCAACCTGCTAGCAGAGTATCTCCTTTAACTTCAGTGACGCTGCGGGGGAAGGCAGCCTGTGGCTTGTATCTCCCTGTCCATTCCCTTTGATGCATTCCTAGGTCACAGATGCACAAAGTATTGACCTTTTTATCCATGAAGAGTTTGCAACTAAGGTTCAAGGGGGCTTGAGGTTTTACAGTACACAAGTTCCTGTCTGAACTTAGTTTTCCTGAGTCCCAGTCAAGTTTCTGCACACAAAGCCTCCTCCTTTTCAGCTGTTCCCTCCATAAATGACTGTCAGGTATTTATCTGTACAGGCTGTAAGCCATCAGACCTACCAGGTGCCTTGTGCTTCACTCTTCTGGACGGATGGCTTTGCCCTGTGCTCCTGTTCCTGTCTGCAAGATTTCTGTTCCCTCTCAAAATTACTGGCTGTATCAGAACCCTCAGAAAAATTAAACAGTGCCTTTGGGTATTTTTATTATCTGGATACTTTATTTACCAAGATCACATGGGCTCCCTGCCAATAACTTTCAGCCAGCTCTGCAAATAGAGCTCCTTGGCTCCAGGACTGTTGGTCCTGGTACTGCAGAGAGCATTCACTCAGCATGGACAGAGACTGCAGCTTGTTCTCCACCATCCAGTTGGCTGTGGAGTCAAAGCCTGCTTGCTTGTGGACCTCCACAGCCTGCTGAAATCTCCTTTTTCTTCATGAGTCCTGTAATAAGCTTGACTTGTTCAGCAGAATCAGGAGTGTTTCATACAGCTGCATTTTGAATGCTATTGTCAGTGAACTAAACTGCACCCATCCATCAGGTTTATGATCCTGCAGCCAAGACTTGGATTGCTAAAGTGGAAGAATGACAGTATGGGCCATATTGTGTGCACTGCTGCTGGTGTCAGCCTGGACTGGTTCCCTTGGCTTTACCCTGGCATAATCAAGGGCAGACTAACCCATGGATGGAGGCAGAGTTAGACTAAATCCATGATGATACACTGTGTGGTCAGTACCCTTGACAGTAAAAATTGTTTCCTAGAACAGATCAGTTGATAGTACTGTACTTTTTGGTTGTTCCAGCATGACTATACAGTGCTCTGTTCACACCACAGTTGAGAGAGTTGATTGCTAACCCTTTTCTCTAATGATAACTCAATCTTACCGAGTTTATCAACATAGAGGCCAAAAATACAACTATGCAGAATATTCATACATAGAAGCTGTCACCCCAGATATAGAACTGGGTCTCTGTGTGCAGAGGTCTTTCAAGTGAAATAGTTTGCATCCAGTTTGCTTGGGCTTGTTGAAAAGTAGCCTTTGTTTTTCAAACCACAAGGCTGCCATCCTCTACCCTTAGGAGATCACCCTTGACCTAACTGAACCCTATTGCCAGAAATAGGGTTCTGCTCTTCTGCATTTCACCATTTTATCTGCTTACTCCCAGTTATCCTTCCTACATGATCAAACTCTGATTTCTACAGGAAATAGAGACCATTCTAACCTTTTGGTCAAGCCAATCTGTGCCAGACTAGTTGAGGCAATTGTTCTGCCCAGGACATGTTATTCATCTTACAATTATTTAAAGGATTTGTTTGCCTCTGGCTACCTCCTGGGAAAAGACACCTTTGTGGCAGTTTTTGGAACCTGGAATATCAAACCTTCCTTCTCTAAGGTAAAACAGTGTCATTAAAGCACTGTGTGCCTTGATATTGTAGCTAAGTCTCATGGTTTCAGTGCTCAGAGCCATATATACAGCATTTTATTCTGCCATGTAAAGTAGTAATAGTGCTTCGTTCATAACATGATTTCCTACCAATGCAGGCCCAAACTGCATTGGCGATCTTGACTGCAACAGGGAATTACAAGCTCTACTTATTTTTCTTTTTTTTCCCCAGAGAATGTAATTTCTGTTCATTACACACTTAGCACTCGCTTAGAGATGTAGGTATCCCAAACTGCAGCATGGAGGCAAGTTACTATCACTGTCTTATTGTTATAGATAAGAAAAAATGAGGCATAGGCAAAAGTACCCAAAGTGTCCCACAGAATTAGCATTGAGTGAGCTGAAATTGGTACCCAGATGTGTTTTCTAAAGTACCTAATTCCAATGGGCTGCTAAGCCCCTTAACTGCTTTAATTCCACATTCCTTCCGCTTTTTTCCCCTGTAATCTCTACTGGTCAGTGTCTATGTTGAGGGCTGCAGAACCTCTCCTGCTTGGGTAGAGTCTGACCAGATTGGTATCTGGTAAAACTCTTGGCAAAGTGAAGAGGATGTTTCGTTTAAATATAAATAAAAGGTACAGAAGAGTGAAGAGTTCTGGGAATGCTTTGGAGAAATTACATTTTTCCATTACCAGGTTGCTCCTGCTAGAAAGCCTATTCAGTTTTAACCACTTGAAGTGAGCAGCTCTCAGCAAGCAAGAGGTAAGAAAGCCACTACAAGGTGAAAATTCTCTGAGGATACATACAGAGGCTGTGAAGCCCATTTGAAAAGGTTTAGGGAGCATCACTGGTCTTCCACCATCACCTTTCCCTTGGCATAATCTAGTTTTCTTCCCTCATCCTCTGAGGGCTTTAGAAACTGATATCTTTACTAGTCACTGTTCAAATGTCTCACTCAAATTTAATTTAATCTAATAGACTAGTTGTTGCAGGTTTAGTTAACTACAAAGTGATTATTAAAAACATTTTTGAGCTTTAATGTCTTTATATTAGATATGCCCATATGTGCATGCAGGAGGGCACTGGCAACTCATGCTGTAAGGCAGAAAGGGTAGAATCATAGAATTATAGAATGGTTTGAGTTGGAAGAGACCTTAAAGATCACCTAGTTCCAAGCCCCCCCACCATGGGCAGGGACACCCTCCACTAGACCAGGTTGCCCAAAGCCCCATCCAACCTGGCCTTGAACACTTCCAGGGATGGGGCATCTACATCTTTTCTGGGCAACCTGTTCCAGTGCCTCACCACCCTCATAGTGAAGAATTTCTTCCTAATATCTATTCTAAATCTATCCACCTTCAGCTTAAAGCCATTACCCCTTGTCTTATCACTCCATGCCCTTGTAAACAGCCCCTCTCCAGCTTTCCTGTAGTGCCCTTCAGGCATTGGAAGGCTGCTATAAGGTCTCCCTGGAGGCTTCTCTTCTCCAGGCTGAACATCCCCAACTCTGTCAGTCTGTCCTCACAGGAGAGGTGCTCCAGCCTTCTGATCATCTTTGTGGCCCTCCTCTGGTCTCACTGCAACAGCTCTGTGTCCTTCTCATGGTGGGGACCCCAGAGCTGAACACAGTGCTGCAGGTGGAGTCTCATAAGAGCGGAGTACAGGGGAAGAATCACCTCCCTCAACCTGCTGGTCACACTTCTTTCAATGCAGCCCAGGATACGGTTGGCTTTCTGGGCTGCAAGTAGTGCACATTGTTGGGTCATGTTGATCTTCTCATCAACCAACAACCCCAAGTCCTTTTCCTCAGGGCTCCACTCAACCCTTTCTCTGTCCAGCCTGTATTTGTGCTTGGGATTGCCCTGACCTATATGCAGGATCTTGCACTTGGCCTTGTTGAACTTCATGTCAAACTCTCAAGCCTGTCAAGGTCCCTCTGGATAGCACCCCTTCCCTCCAGTGTGAGGTGGGATACAGACACCATGGCTTGTAGGTGTGCAGAAGACCATTGTGTGGCATACCAGATTAGTGCCAGCAAACAGTGGAAAGTAAAGATTTCTGAAAGCATCATCTTTTCCTGTCATGGGTCAGCAGAAGCCTATGGCAGCATAATCTGTTGTAAATTACTGAGTACTTAAAACCAGAAATCTTCTTGTAATACAAGCATGCCCTTGGACTCCCTTTCCCAGCTATGCAGTCCATGATCACAACACTTCTCTGAGACTTCACAGAGATAGTGCATTAATGCTTGTATTTCTGACACTGTGGTAGGGGGCGACCTTGTGCATATCTAGAGAGAGGTTAAGGAAATCAACAAAAGGCCCTAAATTAAGATTTTGCCTTAAGTAAATATGGTAAGAAAGAGAAGAGATTTGGGAAGGTTTGGTGAAGCCATTTGGAAACATCTGATGCACTAGCAGAACACAGATGTAAGCATTAAGCCTTTAAGGATCTCCATGAAGGGAAAGAACCCATATTACCTATGTGATCCTGAGACAGACTTCACTTGGGAAAATATACATCATACTTTTCACAGAGGGCATGTCAGCTTTCTACCTTTCCTGCACTATCTCAAGCCAGTGACTCCTCTAACTTTCCCTTTTTCCTGGAAGAAATTACTCAGTTGAGGACTTGCTGCCTGAGCTTCCTCCTTGTATAAGTGAGCGTCTTACCTGTTTTTAGCTCTCCTGGTACTACAATGAGTCCTTACCAGTTCCCAGTCCATCTATCAGTGAGAAGATAGTGTAAGCACCATCCTTTTGACTTTCTGCCTGAAAACTGGTCAAATTCATCCATCATTTTTTCTGAACTTAATGTATGGCCTTGCTTCTCTGGCCTTAGTTGGCTGCCTGGACAAAGCATGCCCTTCTATGCTTGTTTGGCATAGGAAGGTGTAGGAACCAAAAATTAGTTTGACCATTTCTCATTAAGGAGTTCTTCTCTGGGAAAGATAATTTTGCAAGTTTGATGAGGTTTGGAGTAATAGCTAGCTCGTGATGCAGAAATGGAAAGGTCAAATCATGCTGCTTTTTGGGGTAGAATGGACTCTGGGCTTTGCCCAGCTACAGTTCATGGGGAAACTGAGTGAGGAGACCAGACCAGCAGAAACAGTATGCAGTAGCTCACAGGTTTTATGGCTTAAGAATAGAAACTGCCTGGCATTTTCTAAGAGATTGCCTGAGGAAGATGTCGTGCTGCAGGTGGTGATTTTGGGATTGCTGCCTGTAACACTGAACAAGGTTGCTGTTTTGCATGTGTTGCTAGAGCAGGTGATACACATTCCTGTGCCCATTGGTTCTGGCTTTCTCCTCTTGACCTCTGCTTCCATCATGACTGGGGCTGTTAAGCAGGTGACATATGGTGCTGCCTCCTGCTAGGACAGGGCATTGATATACAAGCTCAGAAGTCTGAAAGCCTTGTCACAGGCAGATCAATGCCCTTGTGGCTTAGGACCCAGCTAGGTATATCCTCTATCTTACGCTTGCAGGACCAGCACCCGTCAGGGTGCTGCAGGGATAGGGCATGGCAGGAGAGAAATAGGGCAACAAAGAGACACTTTACTTGCACACCCCTAGTTGTTGAGGATATAGCTGATATCTGTCCTAGTTTCTGGACATGCATTCAGCAATTAAACACATGCAAATTACCACAAAAGTAGATCAGATTAGTGAGGGAAACATCTCCATGCAAAGTACTTCTCAGGTCCTAAAGAAAATGAGTTCAAGAGCACAAAGACCTGCAGTACAGAAGGGCATAGAGCATTTCCTAGAAGCCAACACATTCCTGTCCCCTTGCATTACTGGCAGAGAGACTGCAGGTGGAAGGTGCTCTTCCTGATCCCCAAGTCAGTGCTGACATCTGGTTATTCAAAAATAGGGGAGGTGGAAAGAGATTGCTGCTTTCTCACTTGCTAAACTGAAACAGGAAGAAGAGCAGTATCTAAAATAGTTGTCACTTTATGTATAACAGTTTTCAGGCAGAACTTCAGACTTGTAAACTGGGCAGACTTGCACCAAAAGAGAGAAATTAAAAGCAGCACCTTGGCAGAATACTCTCCCCATGAAACGTACAGTAAGTATAAGAGTTACTGTCTCCTATCCTAAGCAAAGGTGAGAGTCTGAGCAGACTTTGTGCTGTTTTAGAGCTGGAAAGACTGCTATCAGGTATTTACTTATGTCAGATTAACTGGTTTCCATTAGTTCTAGGACCCATTGATTTATCTGTGTGGAAATGGACAATCCCTTGTGAGGGCAAATTAGTTTTCTTAAATGAGCTTGCTAAGGAAGAACTGTGGCTGTTTTGCTCTGTCCTTCGTGTATTCTCCTGTACATTTTACACTGCTCCAATTCTGTGCAACGGATTGCAGGCACATCCGGTCTCCTCCTCTTAAAAATAATTCCTCTTATTTCCCCTTCCCCCTCCTTAAAATGAAACATACTTGAGGACTACTTTGTCCTTTAATTTCTTTCCCAAGAATGACGGGAACAGGAGATGGTGTTTAATCATCAAAGAAGTTGAAGCCAACAAACTGTTCATTAGTCTCTGGCAGTGGCAGCTTGGTTTTTACTAAGTCAGATGTTCCATTTTTCTCCCTCTTTCTGGAGCATCTTGGCTTTCCTAGTGTCCTTTTGTGATCTTGGACAAGGATACCATATGTCATTTGCTTCTATGGGGAAGGACTTTTATTTGGTCACTTCTCTAAAAGATGGTGCTTTATCAAAGTCAGGGTGGAGAGGAAATGGGGGAAAAAAGTGGCACAGCTAGTGCTAGAGGCAAGTTGCAAAACCTCCTTTATCCCTCATGCCTAAAGTCATGCAGCAGCAGAAGACCAGTCTGCATTCTCCCCTGCAGAACAGTTATTGCTTCCAGTACCTTACAAGTGCTTGGTAAAACACAACCTCCACTAGCAGCCTGGAACAGTCACCTTCACTTTCAAAGCCCCTCTGAAAGGTATCAAAGTCATTTGTCATCCCCAAAAATGGACTAGGCACAGTAGACATTCATGTTGCCAGAAATACTGTATTCTGAGCAAAGATTTGACCTTTTCACATACGTTTTTTCCTTCCATTTCTAGTCCTGGCTTCTGAGTCTAGTGTAGCTCCCAATGAGCATGCACACTTCTGCCTCTGGACAAGTTTAGTACTGGGGACTCTCTAGGTCACTGCACAGAGGAAAATGATCTGACCCAATCTGCCAAAGATCCACATATCCCAGGACCTGTGCTGAGGGTTTATGAAGCAGCCTGCCTGGGAGGGATGCTTCTGGTGAATTTCTGTTGGAAGATGGAGCTTCTGCCTTGCAGCAGGAGACTCTGTGTCCTTGGGCTATTCTTTCCTGTTAGTCCCTTCCTTTTATGACTTGGACTGTATTTTCTACATTAATGCCTAGACATTCCAAAATACTGTTAAGCTCATGACTTCATGCTTTTGTAACAGCAAATTCCACAGTCTCTGTAGAAAGTTATTTCCATTACTTTGACTTCAGTCTCTTCTCATGCAACAATTCATTGCAGAACATCAGAAACCGTCATCATATGGCTCTGTTCTGTGTCTAATCCATGCAACAGTTTTACTCCCCACTTCCCCCTCGCCCCCAGCCTTGCTGCTTCCTGCCTCTTTCAGTGCCTTTCTACTACTTTTGAGAGTGCATGTATTTATCTGTGTTCTGCTCGGTAACCCTTAAGTATCTAAAAGGGCTTGGGACCCCCTAAGCTTGAGTAGCATAGGGTTATGATTATTTACTGACTTAATGCAAGCACTACATGGAATCAGAAAAGAGTGAGACTGATTTGTACTTGTTTTAAAGTGATGTAAATGCAGTGAAGAGCTAAACTGTGGAACTCACTACCACAAGATTGCAGATGCCAAAGGCTGAATATTCTGAGATAAGACAAACTCTCTGAAGAGAAACTGAGTATCTTCAGTTAAGAAGGTACCAGCTCTGACTCAGGATAAGCCTCAAATAGCTGGAGAATTAAATATCACAACAGAGACCCTGTTTTGCTTATATTCCTCCATGCTACTCTACTGTTACTGAAGACAGCATACTAATGTATAAAGACTTTTGGTCTGACACAGTACAACTGAGTCTCCAAAATCAGCACAAGCACACTTGTAATAATACCACTTGGGATATATACTGTGTTTGTATTCTGCATGCTGACATGACACTGCGCAGGAGAACGGCAGCTCTTTCTGGGAAGAGGGGCTTCTTAATTTTGGAACCTGTCTCTCACTGCAGTGAGCAGAAAGGGACACATGATGCTATCCTCCAAAGGGCATTCTTGAGCCTAGGGACTCTAACAGTGTGTCACTGTGTGCAAAGGAGGAGTGCCTTAGGTGGCTTTCCAGTTAAAGACTGAAGCTGCTCTCCACAGAGTCCTGCCCTTGTTACTCAGGTGCCTTAACTGGTCCTGCTCAGCCCCTTGCTGTTCTTTGATATGTACACAAAGAAGCTCAGCACCCTGAACTGACTCCTTGAAATGTCGTGTCCCTTGGTGGTCTGGACACATCCCTGCACACTGCTCAATGCATGTTGGTGGCCTACAAGCAACTAGCCAAATGCCCCTATCCTCACCTGAGTTACGGTGGCTTCAGATAGTATCTGCTACCCCCAAGTGCTCCAGCTTCCTCCTACCCTCTGATCTGTCAGTGTTTCAGTGGCAACCAACCTGTGTTCGCAGCCCCAGGAGTGACCCACTCTCCTGCATTAATCCTCTTTCCTGGACCCACATGTCTTCTCATTGACTTGGCCTCCTTAAACTTTGCCTTCCTCCGCACAAGTGGGATTGTTCCCATTAGGCTCAGATCTGGCATCTTCCTCCTGGGACACATCTGTTCCAAAAGGTATCTTTCGTCTCCTGTGCCAGTGGGCTCATTTCTGCTCCCAGACTGCACAGAGCCAGCACAAGTGGGGAAGGGTCCAGCGTGAGTCTAGTTTGCTTTCTAAGGATAAGTGAGCATTGTACTCACAAAGGAGGTCTGAGATTGAGGTGGATGGTCTCATATAGTAGATGTTAAAAAGGTGTTTGTAATATGAGCCAGTGGAAATTAATCTTGCATTCATACTAATGTTGCCACCTTTTTTTCCTTCTTGCTGTGCCCCAGCTCCTGTTCCCTTAGACTTATCTACCCTGTCCTCTGAGAAAATGGGGAACCCCTGTTGCCTCTCGGGTCCTGCAGAAAATACCTTCCTCCATCCATGCCCCTCTCACGTTAACATTTCAGCCTTTCACTGTTCAGTCCTCTTACATCACCTTTGGTTTGGAGTCTCTGCTGAGTTTCAGGAAAGGCGGCAATTATCAGTCTCCTTCTCTTGTCCAGAGATGGATGCTAGTATCCCTGTCCTCAGTAGGTGGTAGGATGCACTGTCATGTCAGCATGTGAGGCCCCCAAGTAAGCTCCTCTTTCTGCGGCTTCTGTGGGCCTCTAAGTGAGCTGTCCTCCCTTCTTGCAGGGAGGCACCTCTGAAACACGAGTGTCTGCTGGCTCTACATGTTGCTCTCACCTCTGTTTTGTGTGCGTCACATGCAGCAATAAGGAGGAGAGAAAAAGGAGCAAAGACTTCACAAAACCTGGGAGCGGGGGAGGTGAGGGGGGGCTGACAGCTCGCAAGGAGCTGCTCGGCAGAGCAAATCGAATGGAGGCATGGGGGAGGGGGGGGAGGAGGGGTGTGTGTCCCACAGCTTTCCAGCAGGCGCAGGTTCCATCTAGGCTTCCTGCGGGGCTGAAGGCGAGCTGTAGCACTGAGTGCGGTCCCACACACAGCTGGGCCATGAGGTCTGCCTTGCAAGGCAGAGAGGGCAGTGCGGGAGTACTGCGGTAAATAAAAGGGCTGGAAGCAGCATTGGAGCTGTGCAGCTTGTGAGCTACTGGGTACCTGACTTCTGGAACAAAAAAAGGGATCTGGCCACTGCTGGACTAGCAGAGATGGAGGAGAGAGGAACAGCTCTTTTGGCATAAGGGGCACGTGATTTATAGGTTGTGAGACTCAGCAGGGCTCATCTGGGTCTGATACAGACTTTCTCCTTTCCAGTGCTGTTGACTGCAACGTTTCAGCTTCCTGCAGTGGGATGCTTGTCAGGGTAGGTACGGGCTGACATGGCCAGTTAAACCACAGTAGCAAAGCCTAGCTAGAGAAGGTTTGCAGGTATCTTTAGAAAACTTGCTTTTCTTGGGGGTAGAAAACAGAGGACCAGGTGGAGGCAGGTAATTTCTGGTCATGGCCATGCTTCAGAAGTGCCCTTTCCCTTCTCCCAGCCTGTGTTATTTATAAACTGAAATCTAAGTTCACACTGAAAAATTTCCAAAGGTCTTTGCAGTGCAAGCTGCACAGAGCTTCTGATGAGGGTGTGGTATCTCCCCTCCTCCACTCTTGTCTCTGCTTCCCCAGTAGCCACCAGACAAAGTAGGAGGTTGCACAGGGTGGCCTGGCACATGCATGGTCCTTGTATGTTGAAGGGGAGGAAGAGCTGGAGGGCTGCATGGGCTCCAGGTGTGATTGATTTTGAAGCTCTTAAATAAGCCTGGTAAATGGGCCAACTTTCTATCTGCTGGTGATGCTAGGAAACCCAGCTTGTGGTATAGCTGTGGCATCAGTAGGCTTGTGAATATCACTGGTTAGTGGGAGGTTTGGGAAAGCCTCGTATTAGCCCAATGACAGATAAAACCCTACAACAAAGGGATTGTTTTTCAAGACTTGGAGGAAAATCAGGGTCATTACTTCTGATTCCTGAACTTATGAACCTCTGCATGCTTTGGCTCTGTCTGGCCATTCGGCTTCTGCAGAACGATGTCACCCCTGGTCATTATTTTATCTCTCTCTGAAAGGAAGGCTATGATTAAGATCTCATCGGCTCTGGAGCCTGGCCAGATGGTGATGCTAGGGTGTCATGTGGCTACTTCATAATTGCCTGACCAGACTATGGGGTATAGAGGGGAAGGCAAGCTCACTGCTTTCTCTCCTGCGTACTGGTCCCTCTCACTTGCTGTAGTGGGCTTCCTCCGCCTCCTGGTCTATGCCCTGCCCTCTTCCAGGGACCTGGAGGCAGAGCATCCCTCTTGCCCATGGCTCGATGTTATACTCATCCGTGTGTCAGCAGCACCTGCCCCCCCAGAGAGGACCAATCTCTGTGGGGTGTATACTTGGCCTGCTCTTTTCCTTCTGCCCCAAAATCCTGCCCACTGTTCAACAATATGATGGGGTAAGGAGAGCAGGAGAATAAGAAGTGGAGCACAGGAATCAGCAGAGAGAGTGGCTGAGGGAAACCTCAGGCACTAGATGAACCATGATTATCAAGTGCTCCAGACTTCCATGACGCTGCCCAAAGAAATCTATTGTGCCAAGAAGCTCAGGAATATTGCAGAACAGAGGTCAGCCTAGGGCTGGGCTGGCTGTTATTCCCCAGATATGTCTCTGCACCTGAAGAACATCATCAGCCTGATGGCTAGGGTGTAGGCTTTTATTTCTGCACCCTTCTGAGTTTGTTCCCATCAATCCTGGAAATACAGAAGATGTGTTTAGAAGGTGTATCTCTTAGGTGCTAAAGACTGTTCAGTTTGTAAGCAGCTTGCTCTTTTTGACTTCTGGAGATCAGTGCCACCTGTCTGCTGCTGCCTGAAGGCGGGTAGGAGCCTGCAATGACAGCAGGGTGGCCTGGTTAGGGGTGAGCTGTTGCAGGGCTCTGTCAAGGATTAGGAAAATGCAGGTCAGTGAAGCAGCTTGCCAAGATGTGCAGGTGAAGTTCTCAGAGGAGGAGAATGGAAATGATGCCTCTGTAGCCGAGTTTCCTACAGGCAGAGGAAGAGTCTCTTACCAAGGAGGATAAGAGGCTCCAGGGCCTCAGGTGCTCTGCTCTGCTGTGCTCTTACTGCAATGCAGGTGCAAACACCCTGGGAGGGGTACCGGGGACAACATTTTCCTTTGCCAGGTCTTGATCAAAAAGAAAATGTTTGTGCCCCTGAGAGATGGACTGCGAGGCTTCTGGGGCAGGAGTTTAGCAGTCCCTTAAAAAGCAAAGCAAAACAGTTTCTTGTCCAGAAAGCTGTCACTGTGTTTTTATTCTTTTCAATATAACACAGAAAGTGACAGATATAGCTTTTGTAGCCAGTCTACACCACAGATTTACTCTGTGACCTTTCAGATATGTATGTGGGTCTAGATTTCTGATTCATAGTTAGATACCTCAAAGCTGGCATAACCATAATGTAGGATTATTTGAGCTTGTTTTCAGAAGTGCTAATCAAACCTGGCTTCAAGTGAAGTCAGTGGGAGCAGACAGGCAGGCAGAATGCCTCTGTGCTCAGCCCAGATGTTAGAGCATGAGCAAGTTCCTCACCAGCCCCTTGCACAGAGCTGGAATTTGTGGAGCAGAAACACCTGTCATGCAAATCTGTGTGGTCAGGAGGATTCCTGTGACACTGTACGTATCTGTTTGGGAAAAGACAATGTGTCTCTGGCCTCACCTGTTCTAGATCATTTGCATTTTTCAAAAATACTTTTTATTTAGAGACTTGTGAAAAATTACTGACTTCTGTAAGGCCACTGTCAGCAAGACTTGTGCCCACTTCCTAATTAACATCCTGTTATTTTAATGCTAGCTGGTTTACCCACCAAAATCTTGGCTCCTAGCCTATTTAAGATCTGTGGTGATAATGTTTTCTGGCATTGGTGTGTACAAGACCCCTTCCTGTACTACTCATTTACCTGAGAGGAAATAATTGTTCTTCTAGTATGGTGCTGCAGTACTGTGTCTCTGAACAAGCTGATCTGGGGCCTCTGGATTTCCCCTGGACGTGCTGTTACTGTCCAGCAACTAGCATGGCTTCTGCAGAGCTGCACCTGTGGGCCACCAAACAGCTTTCCCTGCCCTCTGTAAAATTCTTGTCCTAGCAGCAGTTTGAAGTGTCATCTTTTTACTATTGAACAGGAGAGGAGCAGGAGATAGGTACAGCATTGTGCTAGCTGGGCATGGCTAGGGAACTGCTTCTTTACCAGTGGATCATGCTCCACTGGTAACAGATTTCCTCCACATATGTCCCTTCCTGAGATTCCCAACAAACTCCCAACTTATCTCATATAACAAGGCAAGTGCTAACAGCTTGTGATGGCTGGCCTGGGTTGACCTTGAAACCTTGGCCTCAAGGTGAGATTCTCCATGTGCCCTTGGGAATATTCTGAGTTTCTGCCCAAAATAAAATTGGCTTTTACCAACTGCGTGGTAACAAGCAGTGGCTGAGCATGACTGCATTGTGTCAAGACACCTTTATGTGACTTAATTGGGAGATCAGACCTTGAAGTCTTTGGTGTAGTGTAGCTCAGTGTTGGTTGACCTCCTTTAGTGCTATTGTAGTCATAACTACTACTGGTTTTGCAGCCAAACTCTAAGCAGGCTGGGACAACATGAGTGGGATGTAGTTTTGTTTGACTGGAGTCATGTAATGTCGTATTGTCCTCTACAAAGCTCAGGCTTGTTTCCATTTTCCCGGAACAAAGCACAGTCCACCCAGCTGGTGGAGGTGTGGACACAAACATTTTGGTGCCAAGGAATTTGGAGACCCACCAAAGGTCTTGGAAGCGGCAGTAGTGAAGAGACTGAGTTACATCCCTGCCCTGGAGCCAGGCTGACGTTTTCATGTTTCTCTCCCAGGACTACACCATCACCATGTACTTCCAGCAGAGCTGGCGTGACAAACGCCTGGCGTATAATGACCTTCCCCTCAACCTGACCCTGGACAACCGGGTGGCTGACCAGTTGTGGCTGCCTGACACCTATTTCTTGAATGACAAGAAGTCCTTTCTGCATGGGGTGACGGTGAAGAATCGCATGATTCGGCTTCATCCTGATGGGACTGTCCTGTATGGCCTGAGGTAAGTCTAAAGGGAATCTTTGTTGGTTGGGTCGAGAATGACATCTTATCTAAACTTCCTCCATTTCCAAATATATTCTGGTAAGGTGAGGACCCAAAAGCCCAAGAGATGCTCAAGTGTTCACAGTTATAAGTATCTGTTCTTTCTCCAAGCTGGAAACGGTTGTTTCCTTCAGGACTCCAAAGTTTCCTGTGCTGCTATAGACAAGTATTGGACATGGGAATAGTTTGCTCTGAGCATTTCAGGTTACTGTCATTCATGTTGCATAACGCTTCCATTTGAAACACTCATTTTCAGTTGCTTATAATTTTCTGCAAGTTTGGCCTATGGAGATGAGACTTTGTTACTCTCGTATCTAAGGCTGAATTACTGTAACATTTGAGTCAAATAACTTTAGTCATTTCTGAGATGAGATAAGAGACATGTTTTTGTACAGTTAAAAAAAATGTCTCTTTACCAGATCTATTCTGAAGACTGAGTCTTGAAAGTTGATATGTAGTAGGGGAATGGTCCTCAGCAAGGACGTTTTTGTGGTGTCTTCAATAAATTAACGTAGGCAAGTCCACAGTCTTAGAAGGTGCTGTGCTTGTGGGTGGTGGAGGTGGCAAAGATTGGCCTTATTGTATTATCTGGATATGTGCAGATGCCACCATATGTAAGAAAGTTAGATGGAGGGGGCAGAGGGCTAAAAGGGGAGTTATAAAAGGCTAAAAGGGCAGCTATAGGTAAGACTGATTTTGGATGCTGTGGCTGAAATCTAGGCAATGATTTTCCCAACCCTGTATTTATCTGCTTTGAGCTTTTTTTTTTTCTTTTTTTTTTTTTTTTGACTACCAAAATTCACAGCTGGCTTTTTAGACCTGCCTCCACATTCAGAAATGATTGCAATAGCAGCTCTGGGCTTATGTCCCAATGCAGAAAAGGGGGAGGAAAGACCTTTCTCCTTCAAAGAGGGTACACCCACCCTTCCCATTTACAGTATCAGCTCCTCTGCTGCTTCGTGTTTTGTGGCAAAGTCTGACTTGTTATGATTTTTTTCCTCCTCTTTAAGTAGAAGTGCTGTTTTGGGGATGGTAGGGCTGGGTTTAGGCATAGCAAAGTAGGACGCTGCCCAGGGCATCATCCTGCCAGGGCAGCAAGGTGGCTGAGTCCTGTGCTTTCCCTATGGTAGAGCCTTGGGAAGCCAAAGGAGCAGCAGTCACTGCTGGTGCTGAGGGACAGGCTGCAGCACGAATGGTGATTTAGGTACTACTTTTTCCTTCCAATTAGTAGATACCTCTTGCTCCAGGCCCAGAGACAGCAAAAAGTGCAACAAACCCAACTCTGTGACTCCATCCCAGTTCTGCCTCTCCCTTCCCAGGACATGTCTACCTTGGGCTAGTGATGTTTGGCTGATACTTCCAGGGAGCCCTGAGTCAGCTTTACTGACCCACCAAAAAGACTGCAGCTTTCCCATAGCTGACTACCCCAGATTTCGTCACTGTGTTAAAACAAGAGTGAAGGCTAGGCAAGAAGATGCTTTGTCTTGGGGTAGGTAGGCACATTAATTCAGCCTGTTGGGAAGGAGGGGGCAAAGAGTGCTATTAAGCTCAGGCTGCTCTTTGCTGCTGAGACAGTCCACCTGAGCATAGATCTGCCTCCTGCCAGGCTGGTGGGAAATCTTCGCACACACCTGCACAGCAAAAGCAGCAGAAATGCGAGTATATTTTTATCAGCTGCCATTTAGTCAGTTCAAATAATGAGCAGTGTGAACCCTGCACCACAGGTAACAGGCAGTGGAAGGCCTTGGAGGGTTTGCACTTGGGCTGGCTCGGGCTCGGACACTGTGCAAGCACCTCTTGCACTGTCCCTTCTCTTCCCCTCCCATGGGGAAGGGAGCTCAGGTCCCTCACATGACCTGTGTAAACGGGTGAGATGAGAAAAATTGCATCCAGGCCAAAAGAAAGAAAATGACAGCTGTTTGCCCCTATTATTTCCAGGGCCATAGTAAGAGCTGCCTGTGTTGTTTCAATTTTTGGCTGGTTTTCCTGGAAGCTGCTCTCTTGCCCCTGGAGAAAATGGCAATTGCAAAAACAAAACACTGAGAAACTGCAGCTCCTGTTCCTGAACTGTGCCTCAGGTCAGGGTGGCTGGCTGTTACTATTGGAAAGCGCTGCAGTTTTGGGGGACAAGCCAGGTGCCCTGAATGCTTGAAGGCCCTCTAGCTTTATTCATAGTGGTATGGACAATGATTTCTTTAGGGCTACTTTCTGTACTGACTCCTGCACCTGCAATTTTGCTGACAACAGAAGTACTAGGTCCAGTTTTGCAGGTGCAAATAACTGTGATCCTGTTCAAAAATACATAAGGCAAGTGCACAGCAGGTGTAAGCAAGTAGGAAAATAGTCATTGAATATTCACCTGTGTTCCCTTTATCTTTGTAAAAATGCACCTATGCTTGTCCTGCAAACAGGGAGAAAAGTCCAGGTCCTTCCTCTATTTGAAGCCTGTTCTTGTCTTTTCCTGCATTTTTTCGGATTCATAAAATGGAGTTGCCCTGATGGAAGAAGGCCAAAGGAGGCGATTTCTGTTTCTTTCCTTTGCTTGTTTGGTTTTTCTCTGAGCAAGATACCACAGCTCTGCTTCTTCTCCTGCTACCTTCTCACCAGTCACTTCCCCCTCCTTTGAGCTGATCTTGTAGCAAAGTGACTCAATCATGCTATTTGTGGCACAACAGTCATTTTTCTTTCCAGCAGTCTCTGATGTCAGAGACCGGGGAGAATGACACCCTGACAGGCCCCTGTCTTCAGCAAGTGTTCAAGTGACTGGCAGGATTGGGCTCAAGCGCTGGATCAGACCTCAAGGTCCAAGTTAACTCACATGGAAGTCAATGAGTACTTTGTTTCTGACTTCAGTGAGAACAAGATCAGGCTTAAGATAACTTGTTTGCATGAGTAAATGAAGCCTTTTATTCCTCCACTCTGCTCCATTGTGAAAGTTGTATGTCAGAAAAGCATATGCTTGTTTTTAGTAGAATTAGCAAATTAGTGGATGAAGGGAGTGCAGCAGATGTAATATAGCTACATCTTAGGAAAGCGTTCAATACAAAAGCTTACTCCAAAATTAGTTCCCACTGGGCTCGGATTAAAAGCTGGTTGCCAGGTCTCCAACAAAAGGAATGCATAAACAGCAGTGAGCGGCGCTGGGGCGGCAGTGCTGGGCTGCTGTGGGGCTGGAGCTGGGACTGGTGCTCTCTACCCCCTTTCCCAGCAAGTTAGCAGATGGCATAAATCCCAAAAGGCCAAACAGGGGCCTGGAGCCCAGATCCAGCCCAGAGGGCACTCTTATCTCTGCAAAGATGGCATGGGATAGTAAGATGCAGACCAGCAGAGCTGACAGGCTTTTTAGGAGGTATAACCTGGCACACGATAGTGCCTGAACTTGCCTGGTCCTCAAACACCTTGCAGGAATTAAAAGTGCCTGTGAAGCATAGGAGAGCTGGTCACCTGTGGCATGCAGCAGGAAAGTGCTAAAATGATGTGGAAAGTCTGCAATATGAAGAGAGGCTTAAAGCAGCTACCCACAAAGACAAAGAAATCAGCTATCTGGTAGTGGATAAAGACTGATAAAATAGTGAGGAAGAGCTGGATAGCACTGGCTGAATTCAATACATTTTCCCTCCTAATGGCTTTTTTGTCACAAATTGCTATGGTTTCATCAAATTTTAAACAAAAATTTAGGCAGAAATTTTTCATTTAAGGAAAAAGCATTTCAGAGAATGTTGATGTTTTACTTCTAATTTTATGTAGAGAATTTTTCACTTATGTCAATATTTCCCTCACTATTTCAAGCTTCATTACCACTACTGACATCTGAGTAACATAGAAAATCATCAAAGGCTTTCTTTGGACCTCCAGAGAGTGTCTAGTCCACCCCTGCCACAATATTCAATAACATTTACATTATCACACATACAAGCAATATATTATGGTCTGAGATTTTTATTTTCTTTTCTAGACCGGGTAGCATCCATTTGCTAGTGAAACAAGCTGACACTTGCAAATGCTGATGCCATCAGTATTTTGCTATCTGTTTTCAAAGATCTAAAAACAGAATCAAGTGTAACAATGCTGAAATTCTCATATGGTAATTCAAAATCATATTTGAAACCAGCCTTTAAAACATCCTTCAGGGAAATCTTGAAGCTATCTGATTTCATTCTGAACAGGGACAAACCCGGATTCCATCAAAACAGGTGCTTTGAGGAGCCCAGACTGCATCCCTGAGGTCGCAGGGGGAGCAGGCGGGCTGGGATGCTGGGAAGCAGACATGAAACTGGGTGGACAGCAAGCGAGATGCAATGCCTGGCTGGCGAGGAGCCCAGGCAATGTAAACTGAGCAACTGAAAAACTGCAGAGGAATTTGATGACGGAGACTAAATCGTGTGCGGAGAGAATGAGGGATCTCCTCCTGCGGAGGTGGTAGTGGTGGTGGGAAGCGTGTGCATGTGTGTTGTAGGTTTTTTTAATCCTGTCCATGATAGGCACTGCAATGAGGTGTGTTCTAGAGATGAGGCAGTTTGGATGCATGCAAAGGTGCCAAGGCGTAGTGGGGCTCTGAGCCCAGTGAGTGCTCTCCTGGGGAAGCAGACCCTTGCTACCCTCATCAGTGTAAATACCTGTTTGCTGTTTAAAGCAGGGAGGAAAGAATTGTTGTACTTGAAACAACTAAAAATTTTCAAACTGAGAGAAGCTAAGCGCATCTACTTTGGCAGCACTTAATTTCTGCTTTTCACAGGGTAACTTCCCATCTGTCAGATGCTCTCTGAAAGGTAGTGGCTCCCGGGGGCTGTCAGCCCTCGCATTGCAGCAAGCTACTGCTGACCTCCTTGTGGACCAGACCTTGTTCCTGGGCAAGGCAGCAGCTAGAGCACCACTTCTAGCTCGCCTTACCTAGGGAAGCAACACAGGTTAACATGTATGTGTCAAGCATCCCACCCACTCACTCATCCAACACCAGGTACGCTGGCGGAACCCCGCATGTCACCCTGGTGTACAGTGCCTCCAGGGCTGCCCTGCCTGCTCCCCACGGCTGGGGCTCTGCTGGAGCTCATCTTGGGGACTTCTTCATAGCTGCCATCTCCAAGCCGACTCTTGATCAGGACCCAGCCATGTCTGTATTACATTCCCCAGGCTGCGGTTATTGGGTTCTCCAGCTGGTAGAAGGGTTTCTCCTGCTCCTGTCTCACTTGAAGCCTGCAGTTTGCAGCCATGTTCTTGTTGTCTCCATGGGTGTTATTTGATTTTCTGCAGAGAAGATGACCTGATGGGTTAAGACTGAGGAGTTTTTTCTGTACTGAGACCACCGAGAAATTTTCTTGTTCTATCTCACAGGTCAGAAGGGAAGAAATCTGTGATTTTTGCTTCCCCTTCCCTCCCTGAGAGAGGTTTCTCTGGAAATGCGAGACATGATTCAGGCTCTACTCTGTCTCTATAGCTCTGCCTGCTCCCTCTGCAGGTTAGGCAAAGAGAACAGAAATCTCTGCTTTGGCAGCTTGGGTGCAAAGAGTTGGGCTTATGTCCATCCAGCCGGCCCTTGGAGCTAGTCCTGCAGCTTTGTACCACTCCCACCACAGACCTCTGCTTTGGGCCAGCTCCTTAGCATAAAGATGTGGGGGGTGGGAGAAGGTTTTGTTGCAGGTGGGTGGGGAGAGATGAGAATTTAAGTACAAGCTCAGCTCCCCAGTTGAGGTTAAGGAGAGATCCCCTTCTGCATTTTTGCCTCCTAGGATCGGGATGAGGGACTTAGCTGGAAACACTAGAAACAAGTTTAATAATATGGAATTTCAGAATAATCATTGAAGCTGTGGAAGAAATTGGATCTCACTAAAACAGAATAAAGCAGCAAGCCAGAGCTGCTTCTCCATCCTTAATGTTGCAAGAATAGAGGCAAGCATCACCAAGGCCTAGCTGAAATTGCTGCTGGTGATACACATCCTTGTTTATTAGCAAAAATGGAGGTCAAGGAGTCTCCACAAACAGCTGATTCCCACTGTCTCCTCACAGATCACTGAAACAGCTTGTGTGCCCTGAACCCCCAGCTCACCCTGGCAGCACCTCTTAGTCTTCCTGCTTATCCTGTCCCAGCCACCAATCTGAGCGAATCCTTGGACCCTGTCTATTCTTTGTCAAATCCCACAGCTTTAAGTCATGGGTTACTGTTTTATTAATTCAACTTCATCCCAGCCTGATGCTGTTGAAGCAAGAGACCTCCTGCTCTGTTAAGTGCAGGTCATTGTTGTCGGAAGCAACCCTAACAAATAAATCTCTTTTTAAACGTGTTCCACTAGGGTCTCTCTTGTCCCCAAATCCACTTGACAACTTGCCAGATGCGTGGTGCATTTGGAATAGAATAAAGAGGCAGAAAAGCAAAGCATTACAGCCAGTGCAACTTTGCTTTGTACTCTCCCAGGGTGGAAAAATGGTTGATTTAGATGACTGGTACCCTCAGTACTAGTTTAGAAGAGCTTTTTTTTTCTATCCCCCATCTGAGTGCAACGCACAATGTTATTTATCAAGAATGCCTATGCAAGCACAGATGCTTTTGGAAACAGTGACCTTAGCAGTATTGTGCCAAGGCTTATGGAGTCAGTTTTAGGCAAACAGACACAAGAGGAAAATATTGCATATCCTTGACTTGGTCTTGGTTCTGACATGACCTCCAGGAGTTTGCAAAGATCACACTGTGTTAAAAGAATGGCAAAATTCACCATGGGTTTATAAATCCCTCCAGGCCCTTCAAAGTTTGTGCTTACTGCCAGGCAGAAGGTGACATTTGCCAGCATGTTTTTATGACTGACTTTGAGAATGTACAGAGTAAAAATTCAATTTTATTTTTTCCCATGTTCAGCAAAACAGCAATTTTGCCTCCCTCTCTCCTCTTAGTAGAATTCCCTTATGAGTCTAACTTGCCTCATGGGGCGAGCCTGTACAAATCCTGCAAAACCTGAGCTGCTTCCATCCGTTCCCCTTATTGCTGCAAACTGTTGTGAGCTTTGGGAGTCTGTATACCAGGGGGACAGGAGCATCTTCAGCTTCTCAGGAGATCTGAAATCAAAAAGTTGCAACTAGCAACTTGAAATAATGTTTATCTTTTGCTGTGAGAGTGTTTGTGTTAGTCCTTGCATAATGACACTTAATTCATAACTGCAAAATAAGGTAAGTGCCTGAACTGCTGGCTCTGTTTCTCTTTGAATTAGGAAGGCAATGGTGGGGGTATTTGTGCTATACTCCCCCTATTCTCATCCATACTGAATTTTAGGCTGCATTCTTTTGAAACTGAAGGTATCAGGGAACATTCCTGAGCACTAGATATCAGTGGCCTGTGTAGTCAATTTTTTTCCTGGCTTTGGTCTGTGTCCACAGTCTTTTGGGCAGTTCCCAGTTAGAGCACAGCAGAGGCTGGTGACCATTCTTAACAGACGTTCTGCATGCAGCCAGACCCTTTTTTTGTGGATAAGAATTTAAGTGTAGACAAAGGCTGTTCTGTACCAATTGACACTGGCCCCAGAAACCAGTGCCAGACATGTTTAGTTTGCTGGTATAAAGACAGTTACAATGCAGACAGTGCAGTAGTTGGGGTTTTTTTGTAAGTATGAGCTTAAGGGGAAAGGGACCCCACTTGCTTTAGGAGCCCTTCAGAAGTAATAGTCTTCCCCTCTCTTCCACCCTGTCAGTCCTCCTTAGAGAATCTCGCCCTGCTCGTTTTGAAATCAGATGGTATTTTGGGGAAGTAATTTTTTGCCCCGTACACTTGTAGATGGTGAATTTGGTTTTCCCAACACATGGGAGATGATCTAGAGGATGAATGGATGGCTGAGGGCCTTCAGAGCTGAAGTTTGGTTGAGGGAGATCTGACTGGGGCAGGAGCTGAAAGGGCAGCTGCCTTGGAGGTGGCCAGCAACAGGATAAGGAGGAGATGGACAGAAGACATTCAACTGTGGCAGGTTTTAACGGAAGGTTGGACCTCTATGCTGCTCTATGTCTGTGAACTTACGTAATCATTCTAAATAAGACAGAAGAAGCTATTAATAAGTAAACAGCAATAAGGAGGATCAGAGAGGGAATAAAATGGCTGGTGGTGTTCATGTCACATAGCTGAAATATTTGTGGAGGACACTGTTGAGACAAGTCCAGAGGAGGGCCATGAAGATGATTAGAGGGCGGGAGCACCTCTCCTATGAGGACAGACTGACAGAGTTGGGATTGTTCAGCCTGGAGAAGAGAAGGCTCTGGGGAGACCTTATAGCACCTTCCAGTACCTGAAGGGGCCTATAGGGAATCTGGAGAGGGACTGTTTACAAGGGCATGTGGTGACAGGACAAGGGGTAATGGCTTTAAGCTAAAGGAGGATAGATTTAGATTAGATATAAGGAAAAAATTCTTTACTGTGAGGGTGGTGAGGCACTGGCACAGGTTGCTCAGAGAGGTTGTGGATGCCCCATCCCTGGAAGTGTTCAAGGCCAGGTTGGATGGGGCTTTGGGCATCCTAGTCTACAGGAGGGTGTCCTTACCCGGGGGGGGGGCGGGGGTTGGAACTAGATGATCTTTAAGGTCCCTTCCAA
Organism: Aramus guarauna; assembly: GCA_013400195.1. Taxonomy (NCBI): domain Eukaryota; kingdom Metazoa; phylum Chordata; class Aves; order Gruiformes; family Aramidae; genus Aramus; species Aramus guarauna. The sequence continues at coordinate 61,710 of VXBL01005369.1, read as the reverse complement.
CCCAAACCATTCTATGATTCTGTGACTGATGATCTGCAGAAACTTAAGCATTCCCTTTTGAGCTGTCATTGTGGTGGGACAGTCCTCTGCTGCTGTTGGGTTCAGCTTGCACAGCAAGCAGCAGTGGAAGGACAGCAGGGTGAGGTTGCATTACCCATTCGATGCCAGCATCTGCTTTGTCAATACTAGCTTCAGGTGGGCAGAGCTTTCCTCATTGTAATAAATAGAGAACTAGTACTCACCCTGTGTGACTTAGAGCTTCATGGTTGCTTTTCTAGAGATAGTGTCTACCTCTTCTGGGGTTGAAGAAGGCTCTCCAGAGTGAGGTATCCATGCTACTTTGACTTCTGCTTAGATCCACTGGGTGCTGGCAAAGAAGGGGGATCTCCATCAGCCCACAGCCAGAGCTGCTTGATATCTCATGAATGCATGCCCCTTTTTTACTCTTTTATTGAGATGTATGGTGGTTTCTCCACAGCCCTGTCTCCCCCCAGATGAACTGTGTCTGCCTGCCAGCTGTGCAGCGAAGTAGCAGGGCAGTGAGGACTTGGCTGCTTGATAGCACGACTGCCTACAGACCTCAGGAGAAATGATTAGGGCAAGGGCAGGAATGTCTTTTTTTATGGGGAAGGAGGTGTGACACATGAGGGGGCTGACCCGGAGACCCACAGGGTGGGCAGAAATTGAGGGAGGAAAGGAAAGCTGGAGAAGGAGGGGGGTGGGGAGGGGTGGCCGGGCTCAGAGGCTGGAAGGAGCAGGACTGCTTCATTGAGCGTATCGTGCAAAGCGCAGGCGAGCCTCTCCTCTCTGATGGGCAGTGTCTCTGTGAATTGCCGTCAAAGCAGATGAAATTTCACACCACACAAATTTTTGAATTTAAAAGGGGAGGGAGGTGGGTAGAGAAGCAGGAGAGGAGGAGGGGGAGGGAAGAAGACGCAGCCTGGCCAGGCGCCAGCACCTCTTGCTAATGCCATGGGGAAGGTGGCATCCTTCCCCAGTGTTCCCTCCAGCCCCCGCGCTCCCTGCTCCCTTTCACTTTGGTCGTGTCTCCCGGAGGCAGCACGCTCTGTCTAGAACTGTTTACAGGGCGATGGTTTGTTCTCTGTCTCTTCATCTCCTTTCTCACAGAGTATCTACTCCTCTGCTTTCTGTCTTTTAACCTCTTGTTCTTCTCTAGCTCTTCTTCCCCAGGCTGCTTTATCTCTTCCTTCCCCTGATCCTTCTCCTCTGTTCCCTTACCCCAGTGGCCTCCTGTCCTGCACTATCTGCTCTGCAGTGTCTCATCTCCACTCCTACCTCCCCATCAGTGCTTATGCCGTCATCACTCTTTGATCCTCTCCTCATTTTTCCAACTCTTACTTTCCTTCCACCTTTATTGCCTGTTAACCCTGTTGAGACACCCAGGAGCTCTTTAGTGTCAATCCTCCCCATCTATCTCTCCATCCAGTCCTCCCCATGCTGCCTTCTGTGCCAAGCAAACACACCTCTTCACACAACAGCTCAGAGCCTATCAAGGTAATACATTTATACCCATCAAAGCATGAGGCAGAGATGGGTCTTGTGGCCTTCTGGATCAGAGATGGCATGTGCTGTGACCCCACAAGGTCGCTGTGGTGCCTAAGATTTGCTCCCTTTGTCTGCAACGGGTGAGTGGAGCCTCTCATCCCTTTGTGAGTCCCACCTGCCCATTGTACACAGCCACCAAAGGAGCTACAGAAATCTCTCATTGGCCTGTATAGGAGCAAGTGAATATTGAGTCAGTCCCAGAGGCCACAGGTGAACATTTCACCAACAGTGGCAGGTGCTATGTAAAGCAATGACAGGGATGTGATGCTGTGGGTCACCCATGGACTCAAGCAGGGTATGGCAAAGGGAAGTTGGTGTCCAAGGTGCTTTTTGAGACCGGAAGTCTAAAGAATTAAATACTCCCTTCCTCTCTGGGATTTCAGTTGCTTTATCCCAAGTAAGGCTGGTTTATCAGGGTTTAGGAAGACCAGAGGCAGGATGTGAGCTGAGCCTAGTGCCCCAGACCAGCTGCCCCTTGCATCTTGTCATGCTTCAAGAGCCCCACATCCAGATGGTCCTGTGGTGCTCGTGTCCCTGGGCTTGCCAGGTGCAAATCACCGTGGGTATGGCATCACAGCTGAAATGCTCCAGGTGAGCAGGTGGCTACAGCCCAGGACAGCTGCCCGTGGCTGTGTTACCTCTGCTTTGAAAACAGAACAAAACCTTTACTCTGCATGGTCCCAATTCTCATCTGCCCGAGCAACATTTGGGGCCTGCAGCCAGCTGGGGTATCTCTGGAGGATGCTGAACTATATGGTGTGGATACACCTGCCCTTTAATCATAAGGAAAGAGAAATTATCTGGCTTTTGAGGACAGATACCCTCTTAATCTTGTTTTTCTCCTTTCCGTTATACCTGTCCTGAGGTTCTCTTCTTTTTGAATCAACAGGACTAAATTCTGCCCTGATGTAAATCTATCCTGATACAAATTGGAGTGATCTTGCAAAAATCATTGGAATGGCTCTGGATTTATGCCGGCTGTTAGTGTGAGCAGGATTTGGTGCATGGAGTGTGGTAGCCATAGCTCACTGTGTCGTGCTCTGCATTTCCAACCAGCACTGCAGGTGATAAGCAAATCCTATCAGGAGGTGAGAGGGTCCCTCTCAAACCAGAAAAGGCTTCCCCTGGATGTCCTTTGTGTGGCCAGGCTAGCCAGACAGGCTGCAATTTTTGGATGGACACTGTGGAAAGGTTTTTTAGCCCACAGGGTCCCACAAATGAGGTGGAAAAATTTCATTTAATACATTTTTGTATCTCACACTTTATGGAAAAGAGGAAAATGCATTTGTAACTGCTATTTCCCATGGGTGCAGTATAATATATACAGTATATTCCGTGTGCGGCATAGGGGGATGAGTCATACCCGTTCGTGACTCTTTGGTCTCAGTGCCTGGCTAGGATGGACTCTGCACCTGCCACTTTGGGCTGTCCTGGCAAGGTGCAGCTCCCCCCAGGTGTGCTTCAGATCTGCTCCTCCACCGTGGTGTCCTGTGCCCAGCTACCCTGGTCCAGGAAGATAAGGGTGGGAGAGGCACTGCGTTTCCAGCAGCCCTCCTAGAGATGCCAAACTGGGAGGCTGCAAAAGCAATACATGCAATACCAAAGCCATGGTGATAATTTTTAAGTGACTCCTGTCCTGTCATCCTTTTTCCCCTCTGAGCTTTCTCTTCCATCCCGTTCGCATTCCAGATAAAAGGGTTAAGAGCTCACTTGGGCCCCCTGCTCTGAGAGAGGGCAGTTGCAATGTTGTATCTAGACCCAGTGAGGATATATATAAATTCCCTCCGTCTCTTCGGTTCTATTTATAGCACGGCAGGCAGTGGCAAAGGCTCTCCTCAAGGCTTCATCTCCTACAAACAGTCTTCACAGACAGCAGAGAGATAAATTTAGCACACGAGATTTCTTAAAGAACCAGCAGCTCTGCGGGGATGCTCGCCTGCCCTGATACAGCCCCGGCCCTGACACCCCCACCAGGGCAGCCCTCTCCCGTGGGTGCTTGTGCCCCCTTCCTCCTCCCCCTCCCTTCCAATTTTCTGTCCAGTTTCACCCATTCTCTCCCCCTTTCAGGTCTTTTTTTTCTATCATTGAACGGTTTTTCTTTTTCTTTTTTTTTTCCTTCTTTTTTTCTGGTTCACCATCTCATCCTCTCTGCTTTCTTGTTTTTCTTTTTTTCCTCTCTTTTCTCTCTCCCAGACCACAGGGCTCAGAAGATAAAGCTTTCTCATTAACAGTTCACTGGTTATGCCTACATAGTAAAAAAAATGTGTAGCTTGATTAATGCTTTCCAGATGGTTAATTGAAAAAAAAAGGGGGGGGGGGATTCACCAATATCTCCCCCCTCTTCAGCACTCCGCACACATGCATCACACAGGAAGAAAACTGCATTAAAGGGTGAGGGGAGCAATATATTTGAGAAATAGGGAAATAGGGGTGGCCTGTTAACTCCAGGGTGGTGTTGCCAGGCTGGTGAGTTAGCTGTTGATTCGCTTTGTCCCTGCTTCATGCCCCCTTCCCTCATCTACCCCACCCCAAAATTCCACCTCCCAGAGAACAATGTTTCTTCATGTGCAATGTAATGTCTTGTAACACACACAAACCCTTCCTGCACCCTCATGTGAACCCCACCGTGGGCACCATGCCACTCTGCTCCCACCTCATGCTCTGACACAGCCAAAGCAACAACAACCCTCATTCTCTCCCCATATTTATTTTTTTGGGGGGAAGCACACACACCCCCATGTGTCTTTCATGAATCTTGATCATGCAATCATTTGCGCAAGAGTGGCTCTGTTACCAGAGCCGTCAGCCCGCAGGAATGGAATGGCCCCGTCTGTGGAGTCTGGGCTTTCAGATTTGGCAGTGCCAAAGTGGGTGTGATGGAGGGGGCTTGGGTGGGTTGGGGTCTGCAAGTAGCGTCATTGGGGCAATTCAGGAGGAAAGGGAGGTGATAATGTGGTCAGCTATTCTTCTCTATAGGTCATTGCTGGGCAATTTAAGCCATGCATCTTCTGTTTTACAGGCATTGTTGGCTGTCTGCCTCTTACAAACTAACATGCCTCTCCTTTCCCCCCCTGCCCGTAGCTCTGCCTACTCCCAGTTTCTTTGTGTCTCTCAAGGGAGAGAACGCAAATCCCTCCACACCCCATTAATAGAGATACTGCCTTGCTGACGTGAGTCACGAAGGGTTTAAGCTGTGCAGTTGAGGGTGAGCTGCATTCGGCCCCCCGCCCTGCACACCTCCCACCACGGATCTCCCTGGTTTCCAGGGAAACGGCGGCCCCAAATGCTGCCTTTCACGTCTGCCTTTCATTTCTTCTTTTTTTTCTTTTTTTTTTTTTTTTTTTAAAAAAAAAATTTAAACGATTTTTTTTTTTTTTTTTTTTTTTGGTAAAAAAAAAAATATAACCGATTTTTTTTTTTTTTTTTTTTTTAAAAAAAACATACAACTGATTTTTTTTTATCCCTTCCCCTTTCAGGATCACCACCACAGCTGCTTGCATGATGGACCTGCGGAGGTACCCCCTGGACCAGCAGAACTGCACGCTGGAGATTGAGAGCTGTGCGTATGCCTTGCACCCACCCTCTGCCACGCAGTGCCACCCGATGCCACCTGCCCCAGCTGCAACTTCCCACTCATGGAATGCCTCCTACGGGTGTTACTGGCCACCCCTCCTGGAGGATGTCCCCTGGGGCAGGACCAGGCTCCGTCCTGAGGGGACCTCGTGGGTGAAGTGCCCAGGAAAATGGATCTTTAACAGCAGGCTGGGCATGAAAATCCCTCTCAGCCTCGGGAGGGTGGTAGAAGCTTCCCTTAGCCCTAAGAAAGTGCTGGGAGTATGCCGTCGCTTGTGGCTGTCCCTGCTCTACATGAGAGGTGGGACCTGAGCCCTCCTGCAGTCCCTCTCCACTTGTGTCTTCCCTTGACTCCTATGGAAATGCTCTCCCAACCCCACTGGTGGAGATCTGGCTCTCCCTCATAAAAATGCACTGCAGTATCCCCACAGGAGCTGTCCAGAACAGCAGATCTCACAGTAATGATGATGCAGCTTCAGTGATGATTATCAGAGAATTGCTTTTTTCATAAAAGAGGTCCCACAGCATCCATAGTTGGAAGGCACTGTGCTGCCTTATCAGCCCTGCCTGTGCCTGGGAGCCCCCTTCCTGCTTTGCCACTCAGGTTGCTTGGGATGCGCAGCCATCGCAGCGCTTGGCGTGGCAGGTAATGGGATGTAAATTAGGTCCTGCTGGAGACACTAATGGCATGTCATTTTTGGCACTCCTTAGCATTTTGAGAATAGTTTATGGTACAACCAAGAAAACAGAAGGCAGAGAATTACCCACAGTTCCCCATGTTGCGATTTTGTTCTTAATGGGACATGTCAAACCAATTTGTTAGTCAAAGCTACGTTTCCTTACAATATTTCTAAGATCCACACAGAAATGAAGAGATTCAATTGTTTCCTTCCTCAGAGTCTTTGTCTTTTACACATTTGCACATTCAAAATCCACGGGGCTCCATTTTGTTTGCTTCCAAGTCCACACAACGCTGGAATAACAGTCCTTTAATGGCTGGCTTAAAAACCAAAGGATGTAACAAAACTCCAAACCACCAAAATAGCCCTTTTGTGGTGCAGAGGTGCTGGGTTTGTAAAGCAGCAGCAGGCAGCCGGGGTCTCCTTCCCCACAGCAGCTTGGGGCACTTACCTGCAGAAGATAAGCCAGTGCTGGCACTGCCTGTTGATCCCATCCCTTCTTCCCAAAAATCAGCCTTCATGGCATATACCCCTGCCTAGCTGTGCAGGATTCAACAAAAACTTGGTGAGGCAGTCAGCAAACAGGCTGTTGATCTGACGTTTTAGGATGACATATCAATACTTCATGATATTTCAGGTTGAAATAACTTGTCTTTGTGAAAGTTCTTTTACTTTTTAAAAGTAAAATGGAAATTTGGTTTTCTTTTTAAAGCCAGAAATCAAAGCAAAGCATTTATTTTTAGACTGAACAACCTTTCCCTTTAGAATCACTTTTAAAAATGGCTTCCTGAAAAACATGTTTGATTTCATATTGCATAATGCCATAATTAAAAAAAAATACAAAAATTGGTACCCAATACCAGCAGGTCATAGAATAAATGGAATAGAACTAGTTAACTGCGAGATCTCCTAAAATTAGTTACTGTAATTTGACATTTTCATTGCTGATCGGGAAGTAAATTTGAAGTCACTGCTGTTAAATTTGTGGATGATGAAGACAGCAGTCTGCGTGGCTTGCTTGCTGCACATTTGAATACCTCCCAATTTGAACACATCCAGAATGCATTTGAATACAGCTAAATGTGGAGGTCTGTGCCTGGGTGTGGGAGCGCGGGCCAGGCTGCCAGACTGAGGGACTTGTAACCCACACGGGTATTGACTGGGGAAAATGATGAAGGGATGGCAGCCCCGGGCACCACTGCTGGGTGTTTTGTAGCAGGGCTCTGACAAAAAGGGCTGGAGTGAGCCTTGATTATATAAACCAGGGGAGCCATGAGTCAGAGCAGGGAGTCGAAAGGCCTCTGAATATGTCGTTGGTGAGGTGGGGAAAGGGACTCTGTCTATATTTGATTTCCAAAATTTAGAAAAGAAGTTAAGAAATCAGAAGAGGTTGAGAAAAGATGCTAAAAAAGCAGTTCAAGGGCTAGAGCAGATGTTTTGCAGTGAGAAACCTCAATAGCTCAATCTAGTTTGTTTACTGCAAAGGAGGTAGAGAGGTGACTTGTTTACAGGCTGGGTGCTCCTCTGCAGAGGGGGAACTCAGGGTGGAAAGAGCTTGGTAACCTCCTAGAAAAATTCAGAATAACCACCAGAGTCTCCAAGTCTGAGCCAGATGAATTCAAATGTAAAATAGCATACAATGGTTTTAGCTGACAAAGTGTTTGAGCCGCTGAAGTCAATCACTGGGAGGACTGGGGGACTTGGTTTCTTGCTGCTTTTCACACTTGCTCTTAGTGGTCTGTGAGAGGTGCTGCAGCCAGATGGAAATATCAGTTTCTGTGCACAAAGCTGGGGTACTCGAGGCAGTGCAACAGCCTGTGACACCCCAGTGTCTGCAGCAGATGAGATGATAACATAAGGGTCCTGAATCTCTGCGGGCTCATGGGTTTGGGTGCTTTACCACTTACTGCCTTGGGAGCAGGAGCATGCAATGGGGGTAGGAGGTGGAGCCCTGGCTTAGCTGATTTATATCAGCAGCAGATCTGGCATGGCATTTGGAAGATTGTTATTATTTTTTAGCACCCATGAATAAGCGCGTTAATGACTGAGAGTGCAGGATGTGGGCTTGGAGACTATACAGCCATCAAATAATTCAGTTTGGGAAGAGACCTCAGGGTGTCTCTAGTCCATCCCCCACCTCAAAGCAGGGTCAGCTATGAGATCAGACCAGTTTGCTCAGCTCTTTGTTCACTCAAGAGCTGCAGGATGATACCATCCTCAAAGGCTCAGCTCTGATCTGGGCTAACCCTTGTCCCCTAAGGCTAGGTAAAAGAATTTCTTCTCCATGGTTCATTCAACAACTCTTCATTCCCCTGATCCCACTGATACACTGGTGCTGGTTTTGGTGGCAGCTCTCCTCAGTGGATGCTAGCCTTGCTGGGTATTGCTAGCCAACTGCCTCTCTACTGTGAGGGCTTATGGATAAGGCAGGCTGTCGTGCTGCAGTGCAGGTTGTGAATAAAAGCTGTCCATGGGCACAGGTGAAGTTCATGCTCTAAAGGAAGCCTTGCACCATGCTGTACCAAAGTCTGTACATATCTTAGTGCTTCTTTGCACACAGAGGTGCTCCCATGCAGCTCTGCACTTTGTGCAGCAATAGCCACAGTGCTTCAAAACCCAGCTTGCCACAAGCAGTGCTAATTTTCAAGTGGAGATTAATCGTTGCCCCACAGGGGCAACAGGCAGGGCTGTGAACATCACACTGATGGGAGGGGAGCTGCATGATTTCATCCCCTGGGCCTCATTCCCCATGAGTATTTGTTACCAGCCTGACCCCCCTTCCTCTCTTCTCCTGTTACTGATGGTTCTTTTCAGCCAGCACTTGGTAAAAGCAGCCCTATCTCAGAGACTCTGTCCACTTCCCAGCTCCAAATTTTGACTTAGAGTACTTAGAAGAGGGAGGTGCTCTGATACTCAAATTTCTTTTCAACTGCTGTTGTAAATCTTTTTCTTTCTGGGAATTTTTAATACTTAGATGCTCTGCTTACCTAGTTCCCACTAGAATGTATTGTGTGGTCTCCCCCTTCTGGTAAAAGGAGGCAGTTTTTAAAAAGCAAAATGTCGTGTTTGGCGCATTTGACAGAGGCTTCTGATGCACAAGTCCCTATCATGTCAGCCATGGAGATTATGTAGTGCAAATCAAAGCATGATGGGACACTTCTTACATTTTGCACCTGAATTCTAGCTAGAAGTGTGAGTTCTGACCAATTCTTTCCTCTTCTCCTGAGGACTGTACTTCCAAGCTCAGCTGAAGAAGAAAAGTACGTCAGCAGGGACGGGCTATGCTTGCTGTCTGATGGTGTGGGCTTTCCTTTGGATCCTCTTCCAGATCACCTTAGTGAAAATGGGGGTGTCATCTGCTTCAGCTTATCAGCTTAGTTCTCTCCCTGTGCTTCTTCATCTCTGCAGATGGTTACACGGTTGATGACATTGTCTTCTTCTGGCAAGGAAATGATTCTGCTGTCACAGGGATGGAGGTGCTAGAACTGCCCCAGTTCACCATAATCGAGCAGAGGCTGGTCAGCAGGGAAGTGGTCTTCACCACCGGTGAGTCTTTGCTGAAGGGATGTGATGGGATGTGCAAACCTTCTGCTGATCAACATCAATGTGGTTGTTCCTCTGATTAGGATACTGAGGTACTAACTTAGGATCTAGGCTTCAACTTAGGGTTCTGTTCCTTTGGAAAAGAGGCATCTTCTGTGTTCATCAACTTTGGGATTTTTTTGGCTGCTTCTCTTCAGACACTTACGGAATAATATTTTTTTTTTGCAGTTGTTTTCTTTTCTTAGTCAAAACACCAAATGAGCTCAAACCAGTACCTCTTTAGAAAGTTATCAGCCTTTACCTTATTTATATGTGTTTTGCAACTGGCTCTCAAAGCTAATGTAGGTGCAATAGTAAGCAGAGAAATATATCAGTTGAAAAGCAAGTGGTCTATGAAATGATGCAAACCCATCTGTACACAGCAACAGGAAGATCTGGAGAGAATACCTTGCACATTTCAGATACTGCCAGTTGGAAAGTTGGAGGGGTTTGGATTTTGGTTGCTGTCTTCACTTTGATCTGGCATGGAATTCACTGCCAAAACAGTGTGCCACACACCTGTTAAATAGGACAATTTTGGAAATGCCATGAAATCACAGCCTGAGTCTGTCAAGGGTGGTGGCAGACAGTGGTGATGTTACAATAGTGCATTGTGGTCATGCTGGGAGTAGGGTCCCATTGCAATGGTAATCTAGAGATGCAAAACAAGAGGCAGTGTTCCTCAAAAAGACGTTCGCAGTCTAAATGGGTAAGACCTTCAAAAAAAGACTGATGAGATACTGTGTTCAAGCTACGCAAATGGCACATAATGGTTAGAGAATACAACCTTTGTCCCAGTCTACCTCCTTGATCATTAAAGACTGTTGTCCTCTTGTTACTTTAGCTGTCAACCCATGATTACACCCCTATTTCAGGCTGCTGTGTTGCTTAAGGGACAGAATTGTGAAGGAGGAATGACTTGGACTTTGTTTCACAGCAGTGAGAGAGGCCCTGCTTTGTCCCTGTCAAAATGACCCTGCTACAGTGGAAGGACTGTAAAAGTACTTATTGTCATCACTATCCCCATTAGGTTTGCTAAAAGATTAGGAGGAAGTTGCAACAACTTGGAAAAAAAAAAAAAAAAAGACCTATAGATTAACTAGCAGTACTCTATCTGCATATGAATTTGCCCAGTCTGACTATAAACCATTTTTAGAACAGCATGGAAAAATACGATTCAGATCTTCATTGCTGTTTGGAGGAAAAGCTAGCACATGAAACAGTGGAAAATCATCTCACTACATCCAGATATAGGGTAAAAGTCTCCCATGTAAGCCTGTATCAAATTGGCACATACCATAATAGCAATTTCAGCACTGAACAGACATTCTCCCATTATGTCTGATATAATAAAGTAACTTATGTAGAGTTTCCTTTCTTCTTAATATTCTGAGCCAACTGAGCAGACTCTGAAGAGCCCCTTTCCAAAAGCTGGTGAGTCTGCAAAACCGAATAAAGAAAAAAAGAGAGATTTCTCATTATCCCTGCCTCTTGAGAACATTTTCCAAATAAAATTTCAATTCTTAACCTAAGCTCTTACTATAAATACAGTTTTGCCCTCCTCTCAAACAGCATCTCCCTTTAATATCTCATTGACAGGTTCATATCTGCGTTTATCCTTGAGTTTCCGGATTAAGAGGAACATTGGTTACTTCATCCTGCAGACTTACATGCCATCTATTCTCATCACCATCCTGTCCTGGGTCTCCTTCTGGATCAATTATGATGCTTCTGCTGCACGAGTGGCACTGGGTATGTACTTTTTCACTATGTGTTGAAGAAGGTGTTTTTTTGAGGGAAATCAGCTAGGACAGCTGTAAGAAAGAAAATACCTTATTCTTTATGAGGTAGCAGCTAAGCAAGTACATAGGTCTATCACACTTGTTGTCCCAAATGAAGGACATTTTTTCTGAGAATAAACTTGAAATTTTCAGCTAGAAGAGCTATTTGTTGTTGTTGTTCTGAAGTATCAGTACTTCCCAAGCTTGAGTCTGCATTATTTGAATCAGTAAAAGTTCTACCATCAATTTCTGTGGGTGCAAGTTTAAACTCTATAACAAAAGCATAAATGGTCACAGCTTCTCAGACATGTGAGACTGACATGCCATGAGCCCACCAGTTCCTTCAGTCTGGTTTATACTTGTTTTCTTAAGAAGAGAAGTCTGGGCATCTCTTGGTCAACAAGTGTGCCAGGACTGGTTAGTTAGATGATAAATGCTAAGGGTGGGTGACCAAAGAGTAGTAAGAATGGAAAAGATGAAAAAATAAAGGAAGTGGCATTACGCATTTTCCTTATAGTTTAGGCCCCATGCAGATACTTTTTATAGCTGAAGACCTTCATAACCAAGGCAAATGTGGGACAGTAGTTAAAATCCAAGTTCTTCTTAAGCACATGCTCCCCTAAATAAGAATGTTTTCCTATAAGAGGAAAAAATTGTGGTCTTTTAAGCAACAGAAGGGAAGTGGGGGTGGATTGCAGATGAGGATTTTGAAGAAGGAACAGGAGAAAGGGGGGATGGCTGGCATATGAGAATGGGTCTCTGCAACATGGTAGAAAGTTCAGAGGAAATAGGAGAGCCAAGGAGGAAGAAGAATTTCATCTGTGAGTGAGAAAAGGCTCAGCGTGGCAATGGAGCACAGGTAGAGGCTGAGTCTTAAAGAAAAGGTTGGGGGCTTAAATTAGCTCTAGGAGAAGATAGAGTTTCAGAAGAGGAGGGATGGTTTGTACAAAGATATAAAATAGATGATTTGGCTGTGCTTGCTTAGGGATGCTGGACCAAGAAGTCAGGGAGGGAACAACAAGAACACAGTAAATTGAAAAGGTAAGTTGCATTGACAAGAGTATAATCAGTGAGAGAAGAAAGACACCAGGGCAGACATTGCTGACACAGTACAGTAAAAGTACAAACAGAAGGGTGGACATGAGATGCACAGCTGTTGACTTTCTGCTCACATCTGGATTCAGAGGAGAAGACAGAATAAAACCACTGTAGATCAGAACTGGAACAGCTCTCTCTAAACTGTTCCTGACAGCTCTCCATCTAACTCGTCCTTAAAAAGCTCCAAAGAAGGAGACTCTAGAGCTTCCTCTGGGCACTTCCAGATTTACCTGCTCGTACAATCAAAAAACTCTTCCTTGCCTCTGTCCTAACTCTCCATTGCAAATTGTCCAATTCTTAATGGAGACGTGGAGAACATTCTATTCCTCCTTTCTTAGTGCCAGATTTCTGGATATTTAGACTACTGTCTAAATATAGACAATATAATATATTGTATGTATACAAATATATCTCCCTTCTGTTTACTTTTCTGTGAACTGAAGACTATTAGTTCTTTAAATCTTTTATTAGGAATGACAGTAAAGATGTGATGAGGAGGAAGGTGGAAAGGGAAACAGGACAAACAGAGGTCCAGGACGCAAAGAGAGGTACAAGAGTTGTCACTGTAGAGGTAGGGCTGAAACCAGAAGAGCAAATTAAGGTCATGGAGACTAAAAGAGCTGCCAACAGAGAGATGAGGAGGAGGGACACTAGAAGAAAAGGAGATCAGCAAGGTAGTAAGAAAAGCAGGACAGCTGAACTAGAGAATTGGGAGAAGAAGACTAGGTTGAAATGTCATTGTCCCCAAAAGAAGCATGAAGGCTTATTGCCATATTTCTGAAGCTGGTAGAAGACTGTCAAAGAGACAGATCTGAGGTCACTCTGACAGTCCAGAGAAGGGAAGAGGCTGAGAAGAAACTGAAGAAGAGGATTGAAGCTGTGATACTAATCATGGTGCAACAGGCTCTTGGAGAATGAGTAGAAAGGGAAAAAAGTGTTCAATAAGATCAAGAAATGTTTATTTAAGATGCAGAAAATATTAGGAGGCCTAAAAATGAGAGTGTAAGAACCATGGGAGGAATGTGTACAGATGATAATTGAAGTAGTGAGTGGTAAAGCTGGTGAGAAGAAGGTGGGAACTGATGGGGTCAAGGGTGTAGACAGAAGCCTATGAGGCAGGCAAAAAAAGAGCACTATGAAGAGGGAATCTCTTTACTCTTTCTCCTATTCCTGGCATTGGAAAGACACAGTAAATTCATGTCAAGGATACTGAGACATTCAGTAGTGACCAGGGAAGCCTGATGAGTTCATGAAGTGGAAAAAAGAGAGGAGAAGAGGTTGAGAGACTGAGAGCAAAACTGCAAGTTTTTGAGGGAAAGAAGGAAGATCAGGGAGGACTTAAAGAACCAAAGTGCAGAGGATGTTGATCCCCATCATCCTGATGATACTCCACTTTCACATTTTCTCCCACTGTGGGTGGCTGGTTTATTTTCTGCAGCAATTTGTACTGGACAGCTGGGCTTAGAATAATGACAATTTTCTTCCCAGTTGCACTGCTGCTGTCACTCCTGAGGCTGTCCAGCTGTGAGGAGGGATGGGGAAATGAAGAGTGGCATTTCAGAAAACCATCCTACCTTGGTAACAGAGCACCTACTCTCTCCTTACAGGGGTCACCACGGTACTTACAATGACTACCATCAACACCCATCTGCGGGAGACTCTCCCCAAGATCCCTTACGTCAAGGCTATTGATGTTTATCTCATGGGCTGCTTTGTCTTCGTGTTCCTGGCGCTCCTGGAGTATGCTTTTGTCAACTACATATTCTTTGGGCGAGGCCCCCGGCAGCAAAAGAAACAGAGTGAACGGATCAGCAAGGCCAACAATGAGCGCCATCGTTATGAGGAGAAGAGGGTGAGAGAGCAGGTTTGTCCCCTTCTTTCATTGTTGCAGGAGAATTCAGCCTCTCCACTATTCATTCAGCCCTGGGTGAGCTGTGGAGCTGCCTTTCTCCTCATCATGAGAGACGAACTCCAGTTTGCCTGTCTGGTGATTACTGGGGATTTTTTTCTCCTTGATTGTTTTGTCATCATCCTCAAGCCAGTCTCATCAGGACCATCCTCTTGCACATGGCAGGCGGTCCCAAAAGTCCCCCTGTGGCTTTTGGTCCTAATGTGTTGGCAGAATCACAGTACCCTGCTCAAAAGTTTGCTGCAAGCACATGTGGCTAGTCCTTCAACTCCAGCAACAATGGACAACATTTTCAAATGCAGAAGTCCAGGTTCAGAGCTCACAAATGACCCAATCAGTGGTATTGTTACACAGAAAGCAGTTAAAAGTCATCCCTAATGATGTGGCCTGTGTGCATTGTGCACAGGACATCCCTGCTACCTTTCTCTCTGTCTTCCCTGTTCTAGGTTGACCCTTATGGTAACATCCTCCTCAGCACTCTGGAGATGAACAACGAGCTTCTGGCCACGGACATGATGAGCAGTGTTGGCGACTCTCGAAACTCTGTCATGTCTTTTGAAGGCTCAGGAATCCAGTTCCGCAAGCAGCTGGCCTCTCGTGATGGATTTGGTCACCACCCAACCCTGGACCGTCATGTCCCGCTGACCCACCATGCCGCAGCCCGCAACCGTGCCAACTGCCGTCTTCGCCGGCGGTCATCTAAGCTGAAGCTCAAAATCCCAGACCTGACAGATGTCAGCACCATTGACAAGTGGTCACGAATCATTTTTCCAATCACTTTTGGATTCTTCAACCTTGTTTACTGGTTGTACTATGTAAATTGATGCCTGCAGCCTCCAAGAGAGATAGGGACAGACACTCAGACAATGACAACACAGGAGTGTTGTGGTCTTTTGGGTTTGGGTTTTACTCTTTACTATCATTATCATTATTCCTTTGATTCATTAGATTTATTCTAAGCTTACTCTTCTCTTTTCAGCACACATAGAACCACGGAGTGTGTGTGGGGGTATGGGAGAGAAGGGTATATGGGAGGGGGTTTGGTTTCAGGGAGGGATGTGTTTGTCTCAATTTGGTTTCCTGCTGAAGGACTGAAACCATTAAAAAAAAAAAAAAAAAAAAAAAAAAAAAAAAAAAAAAAAAAAAAAAAAAAAAAAAAAAAAAAAAAAAAAAAAAAAAAAAAAAAAAAAAAAAAAAAAAAAAAAAAAAAAAAAAAAAAAAAAAAAAAAAAAAAAAAAAAAAAAAAAAAAAAAAAAAAAAAAAAAAAAAAAAAAAAAAAAAAAAAAAAAAAAAAAAAAAAAAAAAAAAAAAAAAAAAAAAAAAAAAAAAAAAAAAAAAAAAAAAAAAAAAAAAAAAAAAAAAAAAAAAAAAAAAAAAAAAAAAAAAAAAAAAAAAAAAAAAAAAAAAAAAAAAAAAAAAAAAAAAAAAAAAAAAAAAAAAAAAAAAAAAAAAAAAAAAAAAAAAAAAAAAAAAAAAAAAAAAAAAAAAAAAAAAAAAAAAAAAAAAAAAAAAAAAAAAAAAAAAAAAAAAAAAAAAAAAAAAAAAAAAAAAAAAAAAAAAAAAAAAAAAAAAAAAAAAAAAAAAAAAAAAAAAAAAAAAAAAAAAAAAAAAAAAAAAAAAAAAAAAAAAAAAAAAAAAAAAAAAAAAAAAAAAAAAAAAAAAAAAAAAAAAAAAAAGGAAAAAAAAAAAGAAAAAAATAGAAAAATAACAGAAAAAGAAAAAAAAAGCAAGAAAAGTTTAAAAAAGTGGGGGGAGGGAGATTTAAAGAAATTGAGTCAAAAACTCTTGGGGTGGATAGGTTATCTTTGGCTGTGCTCACTAATGCGCTATCCTCACTTCCATTTCACTACTGAATTTCATCTTTCTCTTCTTGGTATTATTATATTTTTTTAATCTTTCTTCGGTCACTGCTCTTAACCCCTTCATGTTTATTCTTTCATAGATTCATGAGACGGTGAGGTTTCATTTTCATGCTATGAGATTTCTCTTTTCTTTTTCTCTCTCCCTCTCTCTTGCTTACAAGCCTAAAAGAATCTTTTAAACCAACAAATAAAAAGAATATTTATTTTGGAAGAGCTGGGAAGGGGGGAGGACAAGGCAATTATTTGGGAGGGAAGGGGCAATGTGGGGTTATGGGAGGGGGGGAAGAGGGAGCTTATCAAAAACAAAGGCACATTTGCAAGTTGCCTTTTTCCACCTTCAGGAGTTTGCAAGCTGTTTTTCCTGTATGAATGTGTAGTGTGTGTGTGGCACATCTGTATGTGTGTGCGTGCATGTATGTAGATATGAATGAGTGTGTGCAAGCATATTTTCTGGGGAGGGGAGCTGGGGAGGGGGGTTTTGTAATGTCTTTTGTAGAAAGAGAACACAGATGACATTTAACCGGAAGTGTTTTGGGGAGAATAGCAGGGTTTTGTTTGCTCATTGCAACTTTGTGAGGTTGGAGGTCAGAGTCCCAGCTTGTATTAGAGAGACAGAGCTGGGGAGGTAGATTGTGCAAATATAGAACCATAGAATCAAGGAATGGTTTGGGTTGGAAGGGACCTCAAAGACCATCTAGTTCCAGCCTCCCTGCCATGGGCAGGGACACCCTCCACTAGACCAGGTAGCCCAAAGTCCCATCCAACCTGGCCTTCAACACTTCCAGGGATGGGGCCTCCACAGCTTCTCTGGGGAACCTGTTCCAGTGCCTCGCCACCCTCATAGTGAAGAATTTCTTCCTAATACCTAATCTAAATCTACCCTCCTTCAGCTTAAAGCCATTACCCCTTGTCCTATCACTCCATGCCCTTGTAAACAGTCCCTCTCCAGTTTTTGTATAGATACTTGCTGAGGAAGAAGAGGGCTTTGGGGATCAGCAATGGGACAGTGCTACTGTCCACTGCTGGCATCTGACCTCTAGTAGACTAAGTTGATTCAGTCCTGGAAGGAGGGGTTGTTCCTAATCATTCCCACTCTGCATCTTTCTTGCTGAGTTTGTGGAGAGAAGCAGCTGCAGGACTCTGAAAACTCAACCCTTCCCCCTCTTTACTTGTTCCTTGTGCCAGACAAGGGACTTCACACTCCAGCCCACTGAGTGACCATAGCCTAGAGCAAAGTGCAGGAAAGGGTAGATGTCATTTAAGTCTGTTGTGCTTCAGGACAAAAAAAATCTGGAGATGATAACTATACCCTTTCCTAAGAAGTTCAGAAGCAAATGGTGGGTTGGCACCCTCTGATCTGTATTGCTTCTATCAGGCCTTGCTTTATGTCTGTTAATACATGCAGAGTGTAGGGAAGAGCATCCTGTGTCTCTACTTGCAGAAGATGTAATTAAGGATCCAGTAGAGTTCACAGAAGACGCTGGAAGACGATAGTCTTCAAAGACTGGGCAGGGTGAAGATTGCAATGAAAATGCTGAGCTTGTCAGTGCTTATGGAAGCCCCTAAGTCTGTAGCAGCTTCCATCCACAGGCACTCCATTATAAAGGTACAGAAGAGTGACTTGGCCTTGGACAGCAAGGTCAAGTGACTTTCAGGAAAAATCACTGAAATATTGACCACTTTGGCAATCACTGATGATTGATAATCTCCCTTATAATATTAATAAAAGCCATGAAAATAATAAATTCACAAGTGCAAAACTTTAACCCTAGGGTCATTCTGCCATTCCTGGAGTAATGATGAGAACCTTGTTCTTATCTGATGGAGCTTTTTACATGCCAGACACACAGACACACACCCCCTGCCTTGAATCTAACCATCACTTTATTTTTCTGTAGCATTCTCTTCCTTTTTCCTTGATTCCCATTGCTTGGGAGAGCAGAGTGATCTTCTGAGACCAGGGAAACTCTGATTTTTCAGTTGACAGATGCATCTAATACACATCTTTTCCTTCACTAATTTTATATTTGTACAGTGCTATGAAAACGTGAATCACTAGGCCTGATCTAGTAACACTGAAGTCATGGAAAGTTTTGCCTTGACTTGGATGAAGCAGGATCAGGGCTCATCAGAGTAATAAGTATTGTTATTTTTATATCAGTAATGTGTCTTACGCATTTTCTACTAATAGAATCCTAAGCATAAAAGTAGAGTGTCCATTCTTCTCAATTGCCCTCAATCTCTGTCTCCCTCTGTCATACTCATGCATGCACACATTCGGTCCAGGCCTCCCTGTACTCACCAAGGTTTTAGCACAATTGTTCAATCAGGCTTAGATTCCCAGCTGCCCTGCAGAACAGCCTCTTGCTGGTTCCCACATTCAAGAGTGATGTTGTTGAAAATGGGTCTTCCCACTTTTATTGTAGTTTATGGTCTAGATGGGTCTGTATAGGAATAAGAGTCTGAAGAGTGAATGGAGCTGGATGATAGGGCTAGGGCTGGATGGGGTAGTTTTGTCTACACAATATGCAGGAAGTTAAAGCTTGGCCAATTGAGAAAGTTACACTTTCTAGTGAGATTCTATTTGGAAATGGCTTTTAAATGTTTTAATGGAAGTCATAAAGTTGTGGTTTATGACATCAGCGCTATAATGTAGGTGGATATATGCATGTCAGATGACTGCAGTTCCCAGATGGAGGCTGCCTATCTGCAGGTTTGGTTTTTAAAGGGGAGTCTAACCAGCTGATTGATGATTAAATAAAATATCTAAACACTTACCCTTTATATATGCAATTGCAATGTAAAGGGTGGTCAGAATGATAGAAAGGAAAAAAGAAGCAGTTATAAGAAACCCACTAAGATTGGAGGGAGAACAGATGGACATGTGGTAAGAAATTATGAAGATGAGGGAGATGGCTCTGAACTCCAGTAATTTGATAGTTGTAGTAAAAGCCTGACAGATGTGTGGTAGGAGTTAGGCACCTGAGAGCTCTCTCAGCTGTTCCCAAAGACTGGTAGAGGCAACGACATGCAGATGATGCAAAACCCACCTATGCTCTTTGCTGCTTGGGTGCTGAGCCCCACACAGAGTGGGGTTCTGACCGACCCCATCCAGCACCCAGCAGGTACAACCCAGGGTCTCCAGCAGCTGATCAGGCACAGGGAGGCTGTGCTTAATATTTAAGGCTTCAATCAGAGATTGAGTCCAGAGTTTCATAGTGACAATCCAAAAGCTTTCCAGGGAAAAAAGCACTGCTCAGCTAATTTTTTCACCTGCTGGAACTGGGAGCCAGACTCCTTTGCTATTGCCTCGGTTCTCTGTTGGCTGGGTTCTCTTTCTTATCAGGAGTCATCCTAGTTTCTCTCTTTGAATGTTTCTGACTTGGTATTGCCCAGTCAGTTTTACTTTATAAAGTCAGTCTTAGTATATCCAGACATCTGGACTATTTGGTCCTACACAATAATCTTTGCCAAAGAGTGTGCGGTCAGGACTTTTCACAGTTCAGGAACTGCCTTATAATTTCTGGTGACGGGGCAGAATGCTGGAGAACAACTGAGTGTCCTGTGAGTCAGATGAGTAATAGAAAATACGTTCCCATACAGAGGTGAGGGAAGAATGCTGAATGCCTTTAGGAATGCCCTCCTCCAAAACCAAGGTGGCACCTCCATTTTTCCCCTCCATAGCTATCTCTGTCCACCCCTAAGAAAGGCAACAAACCTATGTCTTGTTTTGAGGTCCAGTGATCCAGAAAGGAGATAGTGAAGAAAACTGACATTTTAATCATACTCAAGGCTCAGAGGTTTCAAGCCATCACAAGCATGAGGAGATGAAAGGCATGAACCTCTCATGCAGTGGGTACAGAGCTGGAATTATTGCAAAGGTGGAGGAGATACCCACACTGCAGCTTGCATGCCTGCTCCTGCCCAACTTTTCTTCGCAAAGGAAGAGCAGTGGGGAAAGGGGGAGGAAAGAGTGTGAGTGCTGTTCCAAAGTGGAGGTGCTTCTGACTTTCGTTGCAGTGGTGCAGGAGGCAATTCTGATATGGGGCTTGATTTGCAGCTTGGGGCATAATTGCTGCTTGCTGGGTCATGTTTTTTAGCAGAGACTAACACGAGCATGAGGGACACTCCAGGCTGCCTGAGGAAGCTTGGCTGGAGAGAACATTTTGCACCTTTCCCATGCATAACAGCCTAAGGCAGGCATGTGGAGGAGGAGAAGGAAGAGGAGAAATAGAAATGAAATCTCTCTCAGGATATACATGGCCAACACAACTCTATCACTTCATTTTCTGATACTGTATAGTGTTGTCACTCAGGGACCTTTAGGAACTAGGACCTTGGGACTGTAATCCTACCTGTCCTCCTCCTATCCCCCCCTTCACCTTGAGTATTAAGAACTGAAAAGAGAATGAGAGAAAGAGCAAAAGAGGAAAATAAGAGCCCTGGTAGCAAACCCCTGCTATTCCATGGGTGAAAGTACAGCTTTGGTTACTAAGGAAAATGTATACCTTTATATTCATGTCTTCAAGCATAAACCAGCCCGTAGTGTATATAGGATAAGTTCACAGTGCATGAAACAAACAGGACTGTAGGTCTTAACTGGCATCCAGCTTTCTTGCATGCACATCTGACACCATGCCAGCAGCTTATGTCTTGCAAATAAGTAGGGAACCTGCCAAGGCTTGGCACTTCCTCTGTCCAATGGACAGCACATCCACTTCCCAGAAACAGAGCCATGCAGGGAACTGATCCGGCCAGTCTGTTTGACCAGATCTGCTCCAGAGACTCTGGCAGGAGGAGATAAGGGGTGGGGGAGGGAATTGGTTTTGCTTTCTTTTTTGTGGGGACCAGGAAGTGGTTTTAAATCTCTGAGCTGTTATCAGACAGAAGAGAAACCTCTGGAGCTGCAGACCAAAGGACAGTGGCTTTAGGGAAGGTGGTTACTGAAATCCTAATTGAGAGGATGAGGAAGAGGTTGCTGGTGGGAGAGAGCTGTAACTTCAGAAGCAGAGCAAATAGGAGAGAGGTAGTGAAAATATATGTGCAATACAATAGGTTTGAAGGGACTAGAGCACTGAAAACTGGGGACCTCCACTGAGACAGGCAGGCTGGGTGCAGCTGCAGGCAGTACTCAAGGAAACCCAGCCATGGCAGCAGTCCCCAGTGGGCAGAGACCGTGGTCTTTGAGAGATGGTGAGGTCAGGAATGGAGAAAATAGAGAAAGACTCATGGTGCTCTGCCATCAATATGAGCTCAGTCCCTTTAGGCAGGGACAATCATTTGCATCTGGACAATGTTGCAGGAGCTGGGCTGGAATGCACAGGGGAGCGACTGCCATGCCAAGCTGGGGCAATGGCTGAGTTCTACCTTGGTGTCAGAGATCAGAGCCAACTGGGCAAGAAATGCCATGTGGGTTACCAAATGCTTTCTTGGAGATGAGACTGGGCTTACCAAGCAGGGTGGGATGTCTTTAAAATAGACANGGAGGGAGGGAAGCAGAGACTGGGTAGAAGAAGATGTATATAGTGTTGGGGCTTGGGTTTTATTTTTCATTTGTTTTTTGTTCGGTTTTGTTCTTTTTTTTTTTGAAAAAAAATGTTTGATTTCTAATGTCTTGATGTAAACCAAATAAAAATGGTTCTGTACATTCAGAAGTAAAGAACAGCTGAAAGGTGACAAGTGTAATAAAGAAGCACTGTCCTCCAGGCTGATACTATAACACATTTCCCCAGACTTTTCCCACAGGGGTTGGAGGGCAAACCTGTGCCTGTGCCTGCACGGAGGCACAGCCCTCCAGGACGATGACCTTAGGGCTGACTCCCTGATCCACCTTGAAGTACCGTAAAGAAGAGGTGGGCAGTAAAGGTGGAAGTGATGGTATGTAAGTAACTTTTCAGTGTTTGACCCCACCACCCCTGAGGCCAATAGGAGGAGGCTGTGTATTAGACCCTAATCTCTTGCACACATGGTCTCTTCCTGGAGAGCCAACCTGCACTATGCCTTACTGTATTTTGGGATGTAGTGAAGGGGCTGAAGATGATATCAGATATCACTTGCATATATGAAGTAATGCAGGTGGAGTAAAGGCAGTATGAGCCTGAACTTTCTTTGAGAAGCTGTTGTTGCTGCTTTCTGCCCTGTGACTTAGTCTAAGATGACAAATACTAGGAAATGCCCAGCTGCTCAGAAGTACAAAGAAAGCACTCCATGTGAAAAGACTTACCTTAAGACACTTGTCTGTGGGTTCTTGGCTGTTTGTGAAGAATAGGTTTGGAAGAGAGTGCAAAGCAGGGATCTTCTGTTAAGCTTACTTATCTGTTTTAATGGCCATCGACCTTGAGGAGACAAATTCAAGTACAGGTCAGAAGTACAAATGAGTGGGCTCAAGTGTAGGGCACTGGTTGAATTTGGACTGAGGGACACCTGGTTTCCATGCAGCTTCCAGTTAACAGAAATAAGTGATGGGGAATGCCAAGGATGATGGCATAGTGGGTCTGAGACATATGGGTAACCCTCTGTGTTACAATCCATCTTTGGACTGGGAGGAGTGTCAAGCGTAAAAAGCAATATGAGAAATTGCCTGTCTGTCTTATGTTTAGTGATTTGGAAAAGCAGAGGACAGTCTTGCCTCTTGGGGCTAGAAGTGTGTCTTCTTTCTGCAGCTGGGCCAATGAATATTGTCATGTTTGTGTTACTGCAGTGAGGCTAAAAGAAACAAAAAAACCCTTCACATAGAAGGCAGACCAGAGGGAAGTCTCAGTCCTCTTAGGAAAGGGCATTCTTCAGCAGAAAGGCTTCTCTCCACTGCAGCTGCCACTCCTGCTAGAGTGCATCAGTATAGTGCAGCCACACAGTCCTGACTCAGCCATTCCTGCTGGTGAGCAGGCCAAGCAGGACTGGTGGGTAAGCAAGGAAAGGTGTTTTGCAGACAAGACAAGGACGAGTTGTGTGACCATGAGCTCCTGCACCCCATTGTGCTCTCGACTAGAAAACTCTGGAGCTAAAATGTGGTCTCTTGCTCCAGGAAGCTTATGCTGTCATTATCCCACCTTAGAGACAATGGACCCAAACCATCCCAAACCTTCTCTTCTTGGCTCCTTGCTGTGGCCTGCCTGCTCCCATCTAAGATAGCCATAACTTGCCAGTGCCACAGGCAGAAAGCACTTACAGAGTGGTGTTGAATATGTGTATGACAAAGTGGGGAGATGAGAGGTGGTAGACCCATTTATGATACAGGGATGTACATTTTATCATTTGCACAGCCTGATCTTGGCATTTATACTGGCAGACTTTTCCCCCAGAAAGGATGAGACAGCACAGTGGTGAGTAATATTTTATTTTTTTTTAAGAGGGTGATAATTTCTCCTCCAGTATGTGTTTTAAACAGTAGATAGTATTGGTTTGCCTTCTGTAAAGGCTAATGCCTCACAGCTCTCAGTGCTATACCAGCTGAATGACATGGAGCAGCTCCAGAGTTAATTGCTATACTCAGTTACATGCTGGGTCCAGGTCTTATTTGGGAACCTTGCTGGGCATCCAGTGGACAGAGTGTACAGGCAGGAGGGTCAAAGGTCTTTTCCCTGACTTTCCCACACCTCTGGACATGTCTTTGATCACAATGTGCTTTTCTGGATATGCCGTCATGTGGCTTATGCTGCCCCAATGCACAGACAGGCCTGGTGCTGCTGAGCCCAGTGAGGAGGGCTTGGGGACCAACAGGCTGAGAGAAGCCGGGCCAGCAAGGAAGGAAAATGTGATTGCCTTTGTTGTGATTCCAGTGCCTCTTGGGGACTCAGACAAGGGGAAATGGCCTGTTTTTCAGCATCAGGAAAGCCCTGTCTCAGGTTAGCAGAGGCATTTCTCTCTGTGGCTGATCTCAACTCTTCTTTGCAGAGAAAGGAACCAGCACTCCCTCTTTGCTGACAGTTGCTCTGTCCCACACTGAGACAGGCTTGCTCAACCCCACTCAGTCCTTGAGCAGGTCCTCTTTATTTTTACCTGTACGAGGCAGTGCATTTGGTTGGTCCTTTATTTCTCATCACCATCCCCTGGCTGCGCCCAGGGCCATGGAGCCTGTGCTGCTGCAGCACCAAGCCTTGCTGAGGTAATGGCCATTCCCAACAAGACCAGAGGGTCTCAGTGGTGAGTGCAGGAGGCAAGCAGGTAACTCCTCACTGCAACAGTGGCTGTTGCACAATATCATGACATGTCAGGTGGGAGGCCAAAGAGGAGGTACAACCTCATGAGAGAGCTGGCATTGGCAGAGCTGGCAATACTTAACCTTGTTTATTCAGAGGTAGTGGCCCACAGGACCTAAAGTTCTGGGGACCACTGTGCCACCTGCCTCAGAGATGCATCAGGGGTGCTTTGAACAAGAATATATCTTTTGCTAGTGCAGCTTCTAGACTGTTGTTAGAAATCTTGCTAGCCTTGTGCCCCATGAATTTGGAGGTAGAGAGAACAGAGATGTGTCTTAGAGCCTCTCACAAGCAGAGACTGGGCAGAAATCCCTGAGTTTCAGCTCCTGCCAAGCCTAGATGATGATGAAGGATGAGGTTAGCAAGGGAGGTGAGGCTGCCCCAACCTTCCCCTCTCCCATTTTGTTTGCAGTGAAGCAAGAAGGGAATGGGTGAAGCAGAGAAACACAGTGGGATTAAACCCACACGGTGCCTCAGTCCAGCAAAGCCCAATCCCTTGCTCGACTCTGAACACAGGAGCAGTCCTGATGACGGTGCATCTGCTCAAAATCACGCATGGATCCCACAGCTTCACTAAGTTCAGGCCAATGTGCTTGGCAGACCAAAAGGGAAGCTTCTTAGTGAGCAACCCCCTAGAAAGGCTCGGCAGTTGCTACAGAGAAGAATTTCTAACATCTGGAAAGATGAATGAATAGCTAGGTACTGGAGAAGAAAATGGAAAACCTCAGAATAAAGGTGAGCCTCAAGAGTTACCCAGAAACATCCTATCCATTGGGATGTACACATGACCCTGGTGGCGAGACCATTGTCTGGTCTGTGGTATTTATTCTTTCCATTGCCTGGCATGTCATAATATTGTATCTGTGTGAAATAACATCACCTTTCAGAAGAGAAACTGGATTCTGAAGGACAAATGCCCACTCACGATGTGCTCACTGCAGGGATGTTATGCCAAGAGGTATGAAAGCAAACAAGATTAGACCTCTAAGACTGGGGCATCCTTCCCAGGAAAATCTAGACCATTTGTGCCAATGTATCATCCTCTCAAACTGCACCAATCCATCTTCCTCTCAAAGACGAAGAAGCAGCAATGTCTTCTCTAACTGAGGACATCTTATGTGGCCTGAAATTCAGACATACAGCTAACTGAACAACAATGACAACAGGACAGAGAGATCAATGGCAATGGCAATGTATATCAAAGGGACAGCCGTGAACCATCTTAACATACTCTGAGTGGCTGCATTGCATCCTGTACAGTGTTACAAAAAAAACCCCAAAAACCAAAAACCAAAACCCCCCCCCCCCCAGCAGAACAAAAACAACAACAAAAAAAACAGAACAAACCACGCATTTTTATGATCTTTAATTTGCATTTTCCGCATGAAATAAGATCTTGATCCTTGTCTTTTTTCACAAAAGCAGATTCTGCTTTAACTAATGTAAAACAAAAGGGAAAGAAAAATAACGTTTCTAGCAAAGTGATTTAGATGTAGAAATTTTTGTAAAAAAAGTGAGAAAAGAAAAAAAATGGGAAAACCAACAAAGAAATAAAATAAAATGACCTAAAGAGCCATCTTTGTCTACTCTAGAGGTGGGAAGGTGTGATTGGTGGGTGGCACTTTCTGCTCTCAGAGCCATCCTGTGTCAGTCTGACCGGCACCAGAGCCCACTGCGCCACAGGAGGCCTCCCAGGAAGGGCATGCTCACCAATTACTGCCGGGTGCTTTCAAAAACTGTCTCCTTCATCTTCTTTTAGGGAGAGTGAGCAGGAGGGCAGGGGGAGGGTGGGAAGGGACAAGGAGAGTTGCCCTGATTTTATTTTGGGGGTTTGTTTCGGGTATTTTTGTTCCTGCAGTGACAGTTTTTGAAAGGTGATGATGAACAAAAGTAAAAATAAACAGACTTGAAAATAGTTTACAATTTTGTAAAAACTATTACAAATACTAACAACAATGTTTTTAAAAATAGTCCATACCAGTGCCAAACTAATGTAATGTGTACATTAATTTATGATTTTTTTTTTTTTTTGAAAAAAGGTGTTAAAACACAAAAAATATTTCTTTTTTTAACAAATGCTGTATATGGACATAAATGTACTTGAACGCTGTTAGTTATTAATTGGTTAGGAATCTTTCTTGGGCTTTTGGATTTGTTTTGTTTGGTTTTGTTTTTGTTTTTTTTTTCCCCTACCCAGAACAAAAGTAACACTTATAAAATACAGCCTTTAAAGGAGAAAGTCAACTTTTTCTTTGCTGGTTTGAATATTCTTACATGTTTCCATTTTCAAGGCACTGTCTAGGCCAAATCTGTATTACTGGCCTCTGAAAAGCAAATCAACCTTACCATCCAGAGGACTCAAACTTGTCCTTAACTTTAAACATAACTGTAGTGATGCCATTTGAAATGTGTGTCCAAATGAGTTTGCAAAGTTTTCTGCATGTCCAAGCCTTCTCCTGGGTTGAACTAAGAGCTGCAATATGCACAAGCACTATGACACTGCCTAGAGCAGAGGGGAAAATCAGAATAAATCCCCAGTCTTATTTTTCTACCATAAGGTAACTTACCCTAACTTTGAGGAGCAAGGATCAGACATTACATTTTCAAAAGCTCTTGAGTCCTATTTCCACAAGCAAATAAAGGACTCAAATACTAGACTTTGCCATGCTAACCAAAAGTGGATTAGACAGGACCATTTTCAGAAATGAATGATGCACTTAGAGTAAGGCAATGAAGTATTTCATGTTAATAGGCTGAGTCTTAAGCTTCCAAATTTCTTTTTAAAAATTTAAAAGGCTTGGCCTTTTAAGGTCATCTAGAAGTTTTTTGGATGTGCAAGTAAGGCTGTCTGGACAGTTGTTGCATTGAATGAGTGTGTTGAGCAGTCAGGGTGCTGCAGCAAGTTGGAGTCACTTCGTGAGGGGCTGTGGGGACATGGGGGGGATGCTGCTGGGGAGGTGGGATGCCTGGTCAGCTGTGACCACAGGTAAAAGGAGGGAGCTGACTTTGAATTCCCACTTCCGTGTGGTGCAAAGAGATGTTACCACCCCAAAGCTCCTCACAGCTGCATTGGGTGTCCACGCTCCATCTGGGCTGCATTCCTCACAGCTTGGTCTGCTCCACACTTCTGTGGCTTTACGCTGTAAGCATGCATCTAAGGATTAAAAATACAGGGAAAGTAAGTAGTGCAGGGATGCTGGTGGAATGCTGGAAGTCTGCTTGCCACTGATGGGACCATCATTGCACCCTGAAGCAGAAAGATGCTGTCTCCCACACACTCAAGCAGGAAAAGAGGAAAATTGATACTGCCTGATAGGCTCCAAGTGGGCATTCAGGTATCTGTATCTCTTCTCAGATGGGACCTATTGCCAGTGGGATCAGTGTGGGTGCTAGGATAAAAAATCAGGAAAAAAATTGTGCTAGGAACTACATTCAGCACTCAACATGTGGAATCCAGTCCTTGTTCCCCTCTCCAACAGTGACCAAAGACATTTCCTGTTCAGCAAACCAACTGTATGATATTTGGCAGGTGATGGAGAAGAAAGTTTCATTTTTGCCTTTGGATTTTTTTTGCTGAAGTTTATATATAATAAAAATCCATTATGTTGCTTTCTTCAAAAATGACAATTCAACTTTTAGCTCTTCTCACCAGTAATTAGGACAGTTCTTGTCTTTAAGAGCCCCCAAACCCTGTTGAGCTGAGATGCTGCCTTTTCCTGGCACAGCTACAGCGGTTGGGAGGCCCTTGGAAGCATTGCTGCCCTCTCCTCTTGGACTCCCTTCCCACTGACCCCATATTTGCTTAAAGCTGAAGCTTTTTGAAACCTAACATATGAGCTAGATGTCCAGTCCTCAGTTTTGGATGTCCGAATTCTTGAGGGTCTCAGCCTCACCAGAATCATAGATGAAAGCTAAAGAGGCTTTGCCCCACAATAGAAACAGTAAAAGACAATTATTTGGTAGCTTTAAAAGAGAAATATCGAGTGCATAGTGCTGCCATGTTTATGTTTAAATAATGGCAGAATAGAGCAGAGGAGAGCAGCACAACAGAACTCTTTTCAAACTCTGATGGTAAGTTACAGTTCCTGCAAACCTACCACTCCAGAGAACTTCTGTGATGCACTTCTTCCTTCTGCCTTCATTTTGTTAAAGAGATAACTGTGTATATGTTTAGCTGCTGAAAAAACTTCTCATCTTGCCATCTCATTTAATTTAAAGTGAGGTTGTAGCCCTGCTAATCTCACATTACCTTCCTGTTCTCTTCTGTTTAATCTATTGTCCCCTGGGTTTCCATGGCAAGATCTCATACTGCAACAGGGAAAGAGCTTTAATGATTTGTTCTAGTTGTAGTTCAGGACAAAGTGCTAATATCCACTTCACAAGCATAGGCAATCTTCAGGGTTCACATCTGCCCAGGATAACTACCCTCTGTCCTTTTATGAAGACTATTTTATTTAGATTAGAATTTCAGCAATGTTTCTATATTAATCCATATCCTTAGTAAGCAGCACCACTACACACCCAAACATCCTGGGAGCCCAGATAGGGTACATCTACACTGTTTGCAGCAACAGCCCATTAAATTAAATGCCTGCCCACCACTGCTATGGGATACTGAAAGGACTTTTTATTAATAACAGCAGGGATATTGTTATCATTAATGGTGCTAGTAAACTTATTGAATATTCAAATAATGACAGAGCTCCACATTTTCAAAAGCCCTTAAGTGATTAAAGCATCCAAGTTCCTCTGACTTTTCAATGGCTTGGGCATTTCAGTTGCATAATAGCAATATCCAAAGTGATATACAAAGTTTGTAAAAACATTATAGCATGTTCAGATTGGTTTATTCTGGAAATCATATTGCTGTTGGAAAGAAAAAATCCTCAAGATCAGTTTGTATAACAGCATGCAAGAATATCAATACACTCCTTCTTAACTCTATTTGCAGGAAATACCACTGCAGATCAACCTCCAAAAGTTTGGAAGGTAGCAACAAGGCGGAGTTTAGTGCATCGCTCTGCCAACTATCATCCATTAAAGTGAATATATAGCCTCTTAAATTTGAGAAAGGACAGAGATTCTAAAAGAAGAGTTGTTTTGGAAATTTCAAACTAATGTCTTTAATGCATGTGAAATCTTCAGTGTCAAAAAGTTTTAATTTTTTGTTGATATATCTTCAAAGCATTTTGTGTCCAAGAATAAATTATGTTTTGACCTGTATTAACACAATTTTCATTGACTAATTTCAGGCAGGTAGAGGCAGAAGGAGGGAAATTTAGAAAAAGAAAAATTGAGAGCAAAATGGATACTAAAACTTAAATGAAATAAAGTATTTTATTTCAAGGCAGCTGAAAAGCATTTCATTTGAATCAGCATGATTTCACTTTGTTTTTACAGTTTTTGAAAAAATGCAGATTTTTGAAGGAAAAAATAAGAACAAATATTTTACAGCCAGTTGTCTTGCGTAGTCTCATTTAATAGATTCTGTGCTGAAAAGCCCTTGTAAGTCGCTCTCTGCCTGCAGAGTAGAAGGAGCCGAGCCGACTCAGCTGTAACCCAAACACGCGGTTTGAGGGAGCCTAGACATTTTGTGCTTGCTGTTTAGATCATGTGGCTTTACCCCAGACAATACACTTCTCCAAATGAGGGTGACGCTGAAGCAGCTGTCTAAATCGGGCACTGTGTCAACAGTTTAAATATTAACTGTTCCATGTGTTCTCACCAGCCCGTGGGAAATGCAGTATCAGCCAGAGGATTCAACCTTGAATCCCGCTCATGGACTTTTTCCCCTGAACAGAGCTGTTCAGTCACAAACAGCCTGGAGATAGCACACAATCCCTCCCAACAACCAGCTCTGTCACTCCCTTTCTTAAACCAAAAGGGCTATGTAGGAAGACAGGGCTTTTTCACAGCTGCAGAGTCTGTTTGGGCAGGCTGCTGCAAGCACAAGACAAAAGCAACTCAGCATCCCAGGACATGTCTGCTGAAGGGATGAAGGCTCCTTCTCCATGAAATTGAGGACCTAATGCCTCCAAAACACATGGTTTGAGGCCTTTGGCTACTTGGCCAAGAAAAAACAAACTATAAAACCTGCTTCCTACGAACCACCAGGAAGCCTGCGTGCTTGGGGTCAAACAACCCAGCAATGGATATTGCTGACAAGCGTCACCTGCACCAGCTTTGGTTAAGGGATTCACTTAAGTTTTGACATCATGCTAAGCACAGTGCAGGAGTCTGGCTTTGCAATAATGAAGGCACAAATTATGACAGCAAGGTCTGCAGCTGGAAAAATGGTCTCCAGAGAAGTTCATGTTTAAAAATGTGGTTTATATAAGCTGTTATGGACAGTGGTTTTGTACAATCATCTCAGTTTTGGGACTGAAAATTCACCTCTGATAGCCTGTATGTTAAATATCACTTTCATTTGTGTTGTGTATTTACAGGTCAGGTCCTAAATCAGGATTTAGAAGAGCTTCCCATGTCAAGGAAAGGTCTGACTTCAGCCTGTATCCACTAAATGGAAAAAAGATCTACCCATCCCTTTCCCCTGTACTTGCACTTGTGTGACAACAGAAGAGTTCAGCTTTAGCACTCACACCACTCTCTTAGGAGATCTTGTCAGGTAAACATGAAAGATGAATTAGAAAGTATATATCACTGAAATAAAAAGCAGTATCAACAGATAGGGGAGATACCAGGCTGTGTTCTTCATGCTCCATGTCTAAAAATCTCTGCTGTACAAGCCCTCAGGAAAGAACTCTCCCCATGCAGTAAGAGCAAATATTTTGGTGGCATGATACAGAGCTCACAGCAGCACTGTTTTGAGATGGTCCATCTACCATGTACCAGATCCCACAGGGTAGATCCATCCTCACCCACCCACATCCTCACACTGTATATTCTTTCACTCTGTGGGTTTACTGGTGAATGATGAGTACATTTTCAACTGGATTCATCTTTCAGTTGCTATGTAGAGAAGCACCCTCCTCAGGGAGCTGTGAAGATTGCAACAGGAGCTGCTGCCCAGTTTGTTAAAATGCTGAGTCTAAGGCAGGTGCTGCAGGTATAGACAGAGCCTCTTTTTAGGAGAGGGGCAGAAAGTCAGCACTCTGCTGGGCACTGCTGGTCACACTCCTGCTTGACCAGGAACCGCTGCAGCATCTCAGTTCTGCACCCGGCCGTCATCTTTGTCTGACAAAGACATCCCTCTCCTGCCGTGCACCTGCAGACAGAGCTGCTGGCAAGCCAGTTCTTCTGCTCAACATCAGATGACCAAGGAGGATACACAAATGCTATTACTTTTTCATGTTTCTATTTCTAGTCTCTGTTCCTTTTCCCAAAGTCAAGCTCTTTTTTCTTTCTAAAGTTTGAGCAAAATCCATTCTGCCATTTTGAAGTCAGATGGGTGAAAATGAGCCAACTTTAAATCAGAGTTGCCAACTGGTTTAATTTAATTTGGTGAATTAATCATGAGCCTAGTTCTAAGTTCTTCTTCAAAAAAACAACAACATGTTCTTCGATTCATGGGAATATATCCAGGGCTATGTCTGCATTTAAAAACAAAAAGTAAGTTTCTGTCATGGAGACAAGCTCTCATAAATGTGACTGCTGGAGCCTGTTATCAGAAGTTAAATTAAATGAAACTACTATTAAATGTTTATTAATCAGGTAATAGGTTTCAAGTCAAAATCAAGATTTTGGAGAAGTGAAAAGGCAAATAACTGGTGATTATTGAATATTTGTGTCTAACAGTATTTCTGTACAAGGCCCAAAATCTCCGGAGCTCCCTTCCGCTGCAACATACATATATGTGTACACTCCCCACACCCTTACAGAAGAATTTAACTTTCTCTTCTGGGATCCTCTCGCAACAGTGCTTCTGATCAGCTTTGCTGGACAGAGAAATAACCATAATTTATGCAGTGGAAGCAAGGGTGGCATAGAAGTACATGACTGTTCATTTTTACATTTTTGTTGGGTAAAGTTTCCACCTAGCTTCATGTTATGAAACAGTGATGATGATTCACACTACAGGAGCATGTGAATGTCCCAGGAGCTATGTAAGCAGAGCAAGAGGGAGCACCCAAATGGTATAAACAAGAAAACCAGGAAAGTAGAGTTCAGGTCTCCAGAATCCCTGGTGCAGTACTCTATCCAATGGAGCATGGCAGAATGATAGAGCATTTGTGCTCTTGATGGGGAATTTGCAAGGATTCCTGTTGCAGAGAAGAGCTTGCTCCCTCTCCAGCGATGGGTCAGAAAGAGGAGATAGGACTGTCCCACAAATCAGCCAACATTATTCACTGGTATAGCTGTCCAGCTGGAGTGGGAGGAAGGAGGCAGGATAAGGTATCTGCTATGCAACTTAGGGAGAAACCCCTACAATCTATTATGACAATATGAGTGCAGCATTGGCGGAAGCTGTTGTGCACCCTGGGTCACCCTAATTGTATGAAAAGGTTGTCCACAGAAGGGTGTCAGGAAGGATAAAACAGAAGTGAGTGTTTCACCTGTCTTCTCACTGCCTACATATTTGCACAGATATTGACCTACTTGCCACTACAGAAAGTTCCAAAGTCATATTGAGGTATTGGGATAGTGAAAAGCATCTTCCTCACAGACCTTAGAGGTGAGTGGACAGTGTTTTAGAGAAGAGGATCCTTTCCTTGACAGTATCTTCGGATCACCACTTTGTCATCATTCCCTATGGCAGGGAGTGGGTTGATGTGTAGACAGGCAACAGGAAGATGAAACTGCTCACCACTGAGGGAGTCTTTTGCAATTTCCCCTCAAACATGTCCAGTAACTTTTCATAAAGAAGGTCATTCACAGGAAAATCCCCTTACATATGCAGCTCTGCAGAGCTTCCTAGATGTTCCTATATGGCTCATAAATCATAGAGGCAGCTGTTACCATCAGCATTTTCCTTCTCCCTTGAAGTACTAGCAGCCACAGCAGCTGCTGAGTCTGAAGTTAATTTCACAAATTAACCTGAGAGTACCCCACAGTCCCAGGACAGCAACCCTACACGCTCCATGCATCTTTCTGGGAGGGACAAAGCTTGCAGCCTCAGCACTTCTGTGAGTTTTCCAGGAGGAGGGGAAAAATCTTAGGAGGGGGAAACCTCAGCTGGTTAAGTGTTTCAGCCAGAAGGCAAATGGAGAAGGCAGGATGCATTATACAAAGGCAAAACACAGAGCAGAAATAAAAATGAGAGAGGAGAAAGGCTCCTAAGAACATGAAAGAAACAAAGAAGGAGATATATAGTTATCAGTTATACTTAGAAAAGAAAGAAACAAGGAGTAAGATTGAGGCTGGAAGAACTTGGTACCAGAGATAGCTAACCAGGTCACAGGGGCCAAGAGTCCCTTGGCAGGTTGAATACTTTTTTTGTTTAATGTGCTGTGAATTTTTCAATACTGTGGTGGACTCACACACACACCAAGTTTGCCGATGAAAGTTGGTCTTTGCTCTCTTTTGTGTTTCTGGGGCATGGAAGCTTCTTGTGAACCCAGCCCTACACCTCCCCATTTCAGCTGTAGGGACTAAGCCACGCAGCTCATTCTTGTGCTCTGCCTTTTCTCCACTCCTTTTACCAACACATCTTCATTCCCACCAGACCTTGGCATAGGGGACATTAAAGCCAAAGAAAGAAAGGAAGAAGGGTGGCTTTTCTCTCTTTCCTTGGCAGGTATTTGAAGCTGCTGTGCTACCCCTGTGAACTGCAGAAAGTGCAGGGCCTCTCTCCAGCAGCAGGCTGGGTGCCAGAAAGCAAACCCGCTAAGGCAAACCAGGTATCTGCAAGGGATGCACACCTGAGTCATGCTGTTTGCTATCCTGTGTCAGGGCTCCGCCTGCACTGACAGGCTTTAATTAGTCTGAACAGCATCACCTGGGACCTAGTCCTGGCATGAGCTGTGCTGCTGGTGGGTCTGTGCTCAGCTCTGCTTGCTGGTCAGATTGGCATTGATTGGATTTGTCTCTTCACCTCATGTTTGTTTCAGTTACTGGGCTGCCAGTTGATGTTAGTGCTAGCTCTGCTCTGCTTGGGTGCTGTGGGACTGTGATTGTCCTTGTGACAACTCATGGAGTAGCTCTGGTCTTGCTCCTTCCTGTCACTGGAGAAAATCTATCGGCATTTGGAAGCAGGGTTGCTGGGACAACTCCTCACTTTAAAAAGGTAAAGTCTGAGACAGCCAAAACCCATCTGATGAAAGTTCTGTCCTCTGAGGCTGAGACGCAAGAGATTCTAAGGTCTAGGAGAAGGGGTGGGGTGAGAGAATTTCTCTAAGGAAGTCTTGAAGTGTGCAAGAGACTTCTTGAGGTGTGTTAAATGTCCTCCATGGTGTCCAGTACTTCAGAGTTCAGGTTTGCACAGGGTGTTTCCTGATATTAAAACAACTGAGATCTGTTGTCTTCTTGCCCATGAAGTGGTGGAAAATGTGAAGGCAGTGGACATTGTTAAATGCCATGCATAACTTGTGCAGGCACTGCACCTGGGTGGTCAGGGCCTGGAACAGCAGGCAAATGCACTTGCTAATGTAGATGAATGGTGAGCTCCAACAATTGATTTGGGTTTCTGTCCCTAGAAACACAGCTATGTACAGCCATCCATTACCTACATGTGGTTTGTATTTCTCCTTTAGGGCTGATTAATGAAATGATTTATTTTTGTAGGTATGTAGCAAGAGGGAAGTAAGGTGGCTGAGAGGGACTGCAGCAAACAGTGGGCTTCCTTCAATCACCAAAGGATGCCTGATTTCCTCACCCCAGCCACGCTCATGGTGGAGTCTTGTTCTCCTGCCTAACTGGGAGGTGAGGTATCAATATTCTTAAGTGTCTGGATTGCTCCTCAGTTCTCTGTAGACCAAACAGCTCTTTTTGGGGACCTTGGCAGAAAATCTTGAGGAATTGTCTCCTGGATGTGGTTACTTCATAATGTGCATGGTGGAAGTCTGCATGACTTGCTGTTCTGACTCCAGCTAGTCTGTGGAGTGAGAAATCTGGGCAGTAAACATGATCTTTTCCTGAGCATCTTGGGATTAATGCTGCTAAGTCCCTCATTTCACTTTGTGGAGGCAGGGGTTGTGTGTGCGTGCAGGTGCTTTTCTTTTCTCTTTGGTCAGCAAGCTCCTTTGGTCAGGACCTTCTCTATAAAGTGCATGTGGTGATCTCATGATATTCCCACAGGTGAGGAATTTCTCTGAACACACAGCCAAAAAGGTCTTACAGGCAGGCAATGGAATAGCAGGTGGGGTACTGAGCCTGCCTGCTTCCTACCATTTCCTGATCCTTTCCTAGGCACAAGGTCAAGCCTACTCTCGATCTGCTGCTGGACACATGCTCTGGGGATGCAGTTCATGGCCTCTACCTGCTGCAATAGTGAAGGTTTTGTTACTCATGTAAACTGGAAAGCCATCAAAATGGGAGGGGTGGAGCAGCCTGGTATGCCTTCCCCATGCCAGAGATGTGGGACCTGCTTCCTCAAACCCCTTTGGACAGAGGAAGGATCTGAGTCTCCCCACATCCTGACTGTAACCGTTGAGCCTATGTTGGGATCAGGATTTTTCCTCCTGCCCCAGTTCTGTATTAATTAATTTCTTTTTTTCCTATGGGGCTAAATAAAAGAATTAAACCTTTTGTATGAGATTTCTAATTCATTTAATACCATACACTCTTTATCTCCCACCTTTCTGTGAAAATTGCTTCTTTACTTTGACTAACAAAAATAGCCTTTGTGTGAGCACAGCCCTACTTACAGGAGGAAATGAAAGTTTAGTATTGCCCACAGTTTTGGGCTTTGATATTCTTGAACACAATGTACTAAGCCTAAAGAGTTCGAGCCACCCCTTCTACAGGAAGGAGGTATGTTTGAAGTTCATGTTTGACTATGCAAGACCTAATCCTGAGTGTGGTTGAGCACCTGCAGAATTGGAAGTAGCAGAGCCGAGGTGATGCTGTGCATCTCTTGTCCTATGGAGTGATGATGACAAGAACCTGCTTCTCCCTTGCTTGTTGGCATGAGCTGTGCTACACACATCCCTCTGCACCCAGCTGCAGGACCTGAGACAGATGTGTTCTAGAGGAGAGCTAAGCCCTCACATCTACTTACACTTTTGCTTCCAGGAACTGGTCTTAGGTAAAGAACACTTAGATTAAAAGAACTAATTGCCCAAGTAACAAAAAGCAAAGAAAACCCTTCTGTGAGCTCTGTACAACAGTCACAGCACCTCATTGCTTCTAAGCTCAAAAGACCAAGTTGAGATTTCATGCTGGCTCCTGTGCTGAAGTAACAGGAATAATGATGATCAGAGAGGTCATGCAAACCTTTGGTCCTCTGGGTACTTCAACAACCAGCTCCTCGTGAGTGGGGGCACGGTTACTCCAGAGCAACATCTTGTCATGAAGCAGTGGGGTCCCAGTCATTCTACCCTTTAGATTCCACTTCAGAGGGAGTTTCCTATGTAATGTCACATTAGATTTACACCTCCTATGTGTTTTTCTACTGTCGTCTTTAATAAATGTGTTACAGGGCTCAGTACTAGTCTCACACAGTTTTCCTTGTTCTTTTTCTTCTCTATGTCTGCCCCAGCTTTCTGTCAGAACCTTCAAAAAAGAATTGCCAGTCTCACAACTGAAGGTGCATGCCTTGATCCTGCTCTGATATGTGACATCCCCTGGCATCTTTAGGGCCTGATGCCTGGACAATAATGCAAAGAGTCTGACTCAGCATGTGCAGCTCTAGTCTCTTCCTCTTCACACATCCCCTTCCGCACTGTTTTGGTATATATGCAATCCCCTGTGCCTGTCCTTACACATACAGTGTTGCTTTGGTGATGTTGATTCAACTGGTGACAAATGTCATCATTTTTGGTCTCCATCCTGATTTAACCTTAGTTGTCTGTAGCTGGAAGCACGGACAGACCTTAGCTGTCTGTAGCACATCAAATTCAAATAGACTCCCTGTGGTTAAAGGGTTAACTGGCGGCACTGTGTTGTGTAGGGGATGGGAAGAGTGGACTGGCCATCTCAGAAAATCCAACACTGTATCTATGCCGAATACTCAAAAGAGGAGCACCTTTTGAGGAAGACTGTGGAGACACTGCATCTTGAGAGTTATATCTATTGGTATATGTAATGACACAAGATCTGGAGCTAAATCCCCAGGAAGTCTGAATCTGTGATTTGGTTTGAGTCTTCTGTCTGAGGCTGTGCTCTGCACCCTGCTTTTCACAGAGGATCAAGATCTCTTCTTGGGTCTGCGTACTCCCTGTCTGGTTTAATTTGGTCCTAATTAATTTTCACAGTAATAGGATGAGAGGCAGAATTGTAACAGAGGGAATTCTATTACATAAAAGGAAAACATTTCCATGGGGAAGGCAGCTAGTCATCAAAACACAGGCCCAGGTAGGCTGTGGGGTCTCTGTACTTGGAGATACTCATTATTTGACTGGACAGACCTGAGGACCTAAGTTAACTTCAAAGGTGGTCCTGCTTTGGGCAGGGGTTAGACCAGAGACCTGCAGAGCTCCCTGCCCATCTGAGTTGTTCTGGGATGCTGTGAACTCTATGTTGGCTCTTGCCTTGCTTTCACCTGCTCCTTGCCCCACACCACAAGCCCTCAGTGCTGGGGATGTCTGTGACACCTCAAGACCCAAGGGCATGGTCCAGACCAGCGGGAAAAACTTGATTATATAGACATGACTCTGGAATAGAATTCAGTGAAGCAAACTGATTTGGGTGGAGAAGAGTGAAAGTAAAGCACTGCCTTTATCAGCGGGCTGTGTCCAGAGGCAAAGGAATTAAACTAGAAATGTACACAAGTTTTGGGATGGGGGTGACTTAATCAGCTGAAATTAGCCATGGGGTTTGTCATTTCAGCTTTTCATGTTTGGAGTGATTACAATTAAAATACAAAGATCTGACTGCTTAAGTGCTCCATGCTAACTGGGGGATCACTGTCCTTTCTTTTCCTGTTCTCCTCTAATTCATTTTAAGGCTTTGTGTCCAGTGCAGGTGTGGCAGGCCCAAGAACTTGAAATGAGAGAGAGAGGTGGGAAATACCAAATAAAAACTGTGGGCAATTCCTCCAGATCTGAGGATGGAGGGAAGCATGGGGCTTTCCCTGCATAGGAAACAAATCTTTCCAAAGGATGCAATAATCCTCCTTTCCTCTCCCCTGGTTACTTTTTAAGCTCTGGTCCAACAGCTCTGGGATTTAACTGAATGAGGTGGGTTGGTCAAGAGTTTGCATGTTTTTGCAGCTAATGTATGGGCTGGGGTAAAG
This sequence comes from Aramus guarauna, assembly GCA_013400195.1. Taxonomy (NCBI): domain Eukaryota; kingdom Metazoa; phylum Chordata; class Aves; order Gruiformes; family Aramidae; genus Aramus; species Aramus guarauna. The sequence continues at coordinate 23,171 of VXBL01005369.1, read as the reverse complement.
CACTGTTCCTCAGAAAGAGCAGTCAGGGGCCTTTTTTCACCCATGGATGCATTTCAAGGATGAGGTCCCAGGTTTTTGGAGAGGGCAGCTGAAGACCTATCTCACCAGTCTTTTCATATACACTCATGCAAGCAACTAGCAGCCCATGGCTTGTGTTCATGAAGTAGATGTGGGCAGCAATTAGCACACCAACATAGCTGCCCCAAATCAATCTGACACTTCTTGTGCCTGGAAGGAGGAAACCCCTCTTGGGTTACCTGAGTGAACAGTGAAAGGGCACAATCTAAGGTCTACAACATGCAAGAGAGCACAGAGTGGAAACTTCTTTATGCACAATGTGGTGTCTGTGGAAGAGTCTGGAATGTAATGTCATTGCAGTTATTGATGGGGCCAGCCCACAAGTCCAGTCAGTGCACTTCTGCTCCTGATGCCAGCTCTACTTTAGGCCACACTTCAGCACCCAGCAGGGACAAGCTCTGTAGTGGGGTTCAGGACTGAGGGGCATTGAGGGACTGGTGTCACAAAAAGAATAGCGTCAAGTGCAATTATGGGAAAATGCAGCTATTCCCACCCAAAACTTGCATTGTCAGCTCTGCTCTGCAGAGACCTATGGCCAGCAGTGATGGGGAGCTGGGAAAAATGACTGCTATCTGCTGAATTAATCTTTTAGGCAGCAGAATGCTCCTTGGTAGCCTTCTGCTTGTGCCCATCACCACCCTTGACATGGTGATAGGTTACCCCCTCCTTTTTGATGCAAATCTGAGGCCCAGAGCACACCTGAAATCCAACAAGGTGACTCCAGCATGGCAGGGAGCAGAGCTAGCAAAAGCCTTGATAGCCATCATTTGCAGGGTACAGCGAGGACCAGCAGAGCAAGAGCGGGGGATGCAGCAAGTCACAGGCTACTCCACCAGCCACTTGGGAGGGCAAACAGTCCTGGAGAGCCCCTCCTCAGAGGAGGTTTATAGTGATCCTCTACAATCTTCATGACAAGCTCTGGAGGAAGGCAGGCATTTCACATGCTTGGTAGCTCCATACCAGGAGGTAGCTGCGGCACTTAACAAATTAAATAAAAACCCGGCCTCCCTATTTTAAATTCCCCTTCCCAGGACAGGCTGCCTGTGTGCTGTGGGGCTGGGGCAGATGACCGGGAAATGTCCTTCTCCAGCTGGAGACCAGGGATGGCTCTGCAAGAGTTGAGAGGAGGTGGATCCCTCCTCAGAGATGTGCGGAGGAGAGTGAGCGAGGGGTGCACTGGGGTTGCACTGCCTGTGCCATGGCCAGGGCCTGTGGGAGTCCTCCGTCCCTAACGAGCCCTTCTCACGCCCAGCCAAGCATGTCAGCAGCGCGGCCCCGTCCCCAGAGAAGGGGAGGGTGGGTCCCAGGGGCTCCGCCGCAGAGTACCCAGCGATGCAGCTCCTGCTCTCGCTCCAGTGGTCTCCAGAGATGGGCAGCTGGGTGTGAAACGTGTTCATCTTTTTTTCATGAATTCAGCAAGAATTACCACTGGGAAGGGAGGAAGGAGAAAGGAAAATATCTTCTGATCCAGAGGTTGGGCAGGGGGGGAAGCAGAGTTGTGGAGGGAGAGGAGAGATGGGGGGAAATTGAGGAAGCCTGTAGCTGTTAGAGTAGAGGTACTGTGAACCCACTAGCTATTGTCTGTGATGGTTTTTCCTCCTCCATTGCCCATGCTTCTGCCTGTTTCCCCACAAGCAGAGCTTGCCTCACGCATGGAATATGGAAGCTCATCACCCTGAATCCTAAGCTGAGCATCAGCTGCGGCAGGGCATGGCTGTGTGCATGAAGCTCCCCTGGGTGGGCTGTGGTAGGCATGTGTGGCATGGCTGAACCACACGTGGACCCTGTTCCATACCAGGTGTAGCCATGTCTCTACCCATTACTCCTTCTTGGCTGAGTTTCTGCCTGTCAGCACATCCTTGTCCTGCCCACATGCAGTGAGCTGGAGGCAGCCACCACTGAGCACAGGTTGTTAATGCACCTCATACTGAAAGGAGGAGCAGTTGCCTCAGAGTCACGTCATCATATTCCTGTTATTTTCATTGCTTGGGGATGGTGGGAAACAAGTACTTTCATTTTCAGGAAGCAAGATGGTGGGTGCTGGTGTCAGCCTTTCTATATTTTTCTGTCATTTAGGAGCTGGCACCCTGGGGTCTGAGGTACTCAAGGAAGGTGCCATGCCACTCCAGCAGGAAGGGAAGGACCAGCATCAAGAGTCTTCCCAGTGGTAGGGAGGATGGCCAAAACTCAGCTACAGCTCTGGCATGTGCACACTGAAGGCTGGTAGTTGGTTTCAGATCTGGAAGCAGAACACTTCCCTCATGGCACCTGAGCACTCAGGGAGCAGTGCAACAATGAATTGGATCCTAGTTTCTTCCTTGCTGCTGCTACTCAGCAGATCCTATCCTAATTCAGATGTGGAGGCAGGCTATGTGAGGCCAGGGAGAGGTTTTCTTCAGTTCCTACATAAGCTTCCCCAAAAGCTGGGAATTTGGCTTGAAGCAAGAGCCAAAGTTTGAGATCCAAGTCCTGGGAGCAGGTTGACCTCATTGTGAAGTCTGCAAGCCACCTCCTGTGCTTTCTCCTGCACTGAAGGTGTGACCCGAGCTGCAGGGTTGGCTAGTGGACCCCAGACATCTTCTCTGCAATTCTGTCACTGCTTTCCTCCCAGGACCTGCCAGTCCCTGCTGGCAGGCCCATAATCAGTCATGCAGCAACTACAAGCAGCATCCATATTTCCACTTGGATGGGTGTCTCAGCTGGCTGTGCCCAGGACTGGCTCACTTTGGGGGTACAGGTGTGTTCGGGGTGGTGTTGCCAATCAGACAGGCAGGGCAAGTGAGGAGGATTGGAGTAAGAACCACATGCAACATGGGGTATGTAGGAGATGACTTTACACACAGCTCTCACTTTCCTGTGTCCTCCAAAGCAGGAGGGAGATATTTAATGGAAATGTGCTGGATTGATAGGGAAGGATTTTTGTTCTGATGTTCCAAGTCAAACCACTGCAAAACCACTTTGCTGAGGCAAGCTCTTAACTAAAGGGCACAAGGATTTTCAACCTCTCTCACTGAAGGGAAACTCAGAGACAGAGAGAAGCAAACACTACTTGCCTAGAAGCCCTGGATTTTTCATTTTCCTCCCTTTAAACACCTAAGTGGAACCACAGAAGGACATGTCAACAGCATTACCAGGTCACCCACTTGAGACCAGCCTTGGGTAGCGAAGGGACTTTCTGTAAACCACAGGGAGAGTAGGCAACCAACTCAGTGCTGGGATTACACTGGGCTTTGTAGACATGTTTTCCCTTATGAAAGAGCAAGAAAATTCAGCCACTTCCCCAGAGGCTTGTTTGTATTGAGACTCCCATACTAATGCTAGTCCTGGTTTCCTGAGTTGCAAGGGGAGGGAAATAGTCTCCTTGTAGTAATATAAAGTGGGAAGGCAGGAGGGCAGAGATGGGATGAGAAGACACCACTGGGATAACTCTTGTGGACTAGACCAATGTACAACTGGAATGTTCTACTGGATGTTCCCAAGCTCTGGAGCACCAAGTACCTACATATTCTTGTGAGGGAAACCTAATGTGCTAACTCCTAAAGATCAATTTGAGAACACCCCAGCCTGCACAAATGCAGATAATTGCATTCAGAGATGACAATTTTGCAAAGTGGAAAGTGCCATTAATGTCTGGTTTCCCAATTGCCACAGAGCATAAGAGAGAGGGATCCACTTGCCTGAAAATGAAGGTGAAACTGGAACTCCAGTTCCTGTCTCAGAGAATATCTTTTGACCACAGCAGGCCCATGGGACTTCTCCTTGTGTGGGCTGATTCCTTACCATGAAAGTAATTGGGGCAGTAGGACACGGTTGGCCTCTTGTATCTCACTGCTGTCCAGTGGGACATGCAACTTGAGCCACCAGCACTTGGTTGCATTTGGAAAAAAATTGGGAGCATCCTCAGTAGCCAAATGGTGCCTCTGTCATGAGGCTTGAACTCTGCTGTTCCTGGCACTGAGATGCTTCTGGAGCCAGGAGGGAGAAAAAGTCAGTTCAAAGCCATTCAAAGAAAAAGTCAGTTTTCTTGTTCTCCTGACAAATGAATTTAAATTGAACCAGAATTTTGAATGAAGCTGATAATAGCTGTGCTATTTTAATCCATTCGTGTCTCCCTTGCCTCAGCATCAGCACCGACGTCAAAGGCTCCTCAGCCAGGAAAGACCCTGGTCGGATCTCCTCAAAGCTGGCACTCTCAGCAATGGCACAGGAGGATTGCAATGCACAGACGGCTGCAGCCCTGTCTCTGCTAATTGGCTCTGTTGCTCTGGATGTAGCACTGAATCCTTCGCAACTGAGCATAAAAAATGTGAGGAAGTTTCCTCCTGCAACAACAAGTCTCAAACCCATATAGCCTTAATAAATAAATAAGGTTTCATGTTCTATTCCCAGACTCTACTGTGGAAATCCAGAATAAGTTCAGTGGATGTATTCCAAAGATACCAGTGTCAGGGAGAGCTGAATTTAGCCTGAATGGCAGAGGAGGGAAATGGGATGATTCGCTCACTACATTTAAGCATAAACATAATTTCCCTTGTGAAGCTTTATACTGATTCTCTGAAATATAACAAAAGGAAGCTGTGGCTCCTCAGCATTGTTTCTTTCTTTAGTTGCCCTTTGCTGATTGTACCAGAAGCAATATCTTACCTGCGTATCTGAGGTGCAGTGCCACAGACGAGCACGTCTTTGGGATTGTTAAAGTCAAGCATGTCCCAGGTGGGATCCCTGACGTCAGTGATGCCTGTCATGGTACAGGGAACAGAAGCTGAAAGGCCTACCATGACCCTGGCTGCAGTCTCTTGTGCCTAAATTTGAACCCCATTTCTGGTGATACCAGAGAAAAATCTCTTCTTTGCTATGAATTAGGGCAAAGCCCTCCTTGATCTTTGCATGAGGCAGATCAGCTGAGCACATGAAAATTGTGAGAAAGGCAGAGATAATGTGGTTTTACTTTGTCAGCCTTTGTTTTTTCTTGTAACTTGCCTCATTCCAGTTCCAAGTTGATTTTTTTGAGATCAATTGTCTTTTCCCTTGTCCACCCCAAAATTTAGCAGAAGGTTATGTAAAAAATAAAAAATTAAGTGAAAGGTTGCAAACAATGCAACCCCCTCCCCCCAAAAAAAAACCCCAAAAAACAATGCAAAAGAGTTTCTTCATAACGAACTTGATGTCAGCATCTATGGAAATGAAATATTTAGCCCAAGATTCAGTGCTTATCCTTTTGGTGTCAGCTCTACTCTGAGCTGCCTCTTAAGAAAATGAACAAACAAACAAAAAATAGTCTAACCTTTTCCCTTATGATGATAGTTTCAAAGATGTAAATGCAAGACTTGGAATTCATCATAATGAGTTTCTCTGCATACACCAGATTGTTCGGGGGAACTTGTGATGTCCCACCATGGCTTCTGTGGCTCATCTGCACTGTTGTGTCTCTTCCCTCCCTACTCCCAGCTCTCTCTCCATGTGCTTATCACATTCTGAAATGCCAGTGCTGACACGTGCCCCAGGGGAGCAGCAGCTTCAGGCCCTGTGGGGCACTAAGATTTTTGGCTTAGTTATTTTGTTATTTGCTATTACTGCTGCTCTAACCCAGTGATGGATGGTGCTTGGCTCTGGTGGGCACCAGGGCAAGGGAGCATGCCTGCAGAGAGGAAGGGGACTTCACCTCTCCAGACCCAGGCCAGGTTGCCCTGACACAAACTTAATCCATCTTGTAGGGACTCTTTAAATTGACCTTTAAATAACCTCTAATGAGATTCTGTTGGGGGATTTGGTTTTGGTTTATTTTTGGCAGCAGTAACAACCAAAACCCAAATAATATTTTTAGGTTTGGACACCCAGGAGCCTTAACAAAGCCAAAAATGTTCCTGAAAAGCAAGACAGTGGTGGTCTGCTTTTCCCATAAATGTCACAAAAATACTAACCCCAGGAGAAAAAAAAAAAATTAATGCTAAAAGCAAATACATTTTCAGCCAAAATAGAAGTTGATGTAATAGATTTGACCTTTCTTGCTTGATCTTGCATGGTGCCAGTGCTTTTTTGCTAACACACTGCTAATCTGGGGCCTTACCACACCATAATTCAACCTTGCTGTTTCTCAGATATAACATATTCTCTGGCATGAGGTCATGAGCCAAGCTGGGGTTGCAGAATAGCCCACCAGCTCCAGGGTTTGCCCAGCTTGGGGGAACCCTCTGTCTCTCTGCTATTAGCAATGCTGAGGACACCTGACTAGTCTTGCCGGGGTCTGATGAGGGGTTCCCTTCAGGTGGCCCCCAGGTTTCCATGCCTTAGGCACTGGTGATGGGGGCCATCCAGGCCAACCTCAACATAGGGCTGCCACCATCACTAGACCCGGTCAGTGTGGCTTTGTCTTGTGAAAAACTGATGAAACAGCAGTGGTGATCGGAAGCCAAGGGAATAAGGTGCTTTTATTCCAGCTGAGGATCTTGCATTGATTATTTATGTCTTGATGATAGATGGTTTGGTCTTTGCCCCGCTCTCCAGGGGATGGCTGGGCTCCTTATCTGGAGGCTGGTCTGGAGAGTGTCTTCACCTTGGTCAAATAGGCCAGTTGTCCCCACCTCAGAAAAGTCATGGACTCCCTGGAGGGCTGCTGGCTCTCACCTTGTTCCTCTGCAGCGGTGTTGATCCTGGAAGTCAGCATGATCTTTTTTCTTTTAATGACCACAGCAATGTTCTCATCGCAGATGAGCCTGCATGTGTTCAAAGCAGCAAAATGAAATTCCCCCTGACCTCCCTCCCCAGCCAAAAATGAGAAGTACAGCAAGGTTGGAGGTGGAATGGCATAGCTGGGTGTCCTGAGTTCTCACCTCACCAGAGGTGTGAGCCATCACTCTTTTGTGGAGTTTCTCTGAAAAGTGTTCCTCCCCAGTCAGCCAAGCCCTGTCTTCCAGGGCTGGAGAGGGATGGGGTGCTGGTGGGCAGGGCGGGACTGGCAGCAGGGAGGTGGCAAGGACACAGAGGAGTGAGTACAAGAGGACTGAGAGACTGCATGAGGGCGATAGCAAGGAAAGTCACCAAAGCAGCGGCCATATAGCATCTTCATAAATGCACAGCAAGAAGCTCTTGGTCCTCCAGCTTGCCAGAGGCATGTAGTGCTAAGGCTGGGCACTGCTCTGCAAAGCAGAAAAGGCCTTTTCTCACCAAACACCACTATGGCACAGCTCATGGTGCCTGCTCTGCTGCCACCAGGAGTGGGAGATGACTGCCCCTATGTTGGGGTTGGACCAGGGCAGGGATGTGATGTCCCCAAGAGGGCAGCCCAGCACAGCAGTGGCTGCTGCAGAGTGGGTGACATGCAGCTGCAAGCCTTTTGGAGCAAAGCGGTCTCTCTCCTTCACATTTGCGCAACACCAAGCCTGTTTTGGATGTGTGTCATGGGTTTTTGGTGCTGCCCTAATGCTTTTTGTGGAGCATCAGGTGGGCAATAAGGCAAAAGTAGTCTGGTTCCCTGTAGCAAATGTGCTGCCTGGTCTTCCACTAGTTTTCTCCTCTGCTATTATAAGCCAAATCCAGGCTTTCCTGGATTTCGGAACTTTGCTTTTAACCCACTCGTGGATTTCTTTTTACCTTTGATCCCTGCCACTGGCTAAAACCCACAGAGCAAATGATGTCTGCCTTTCTTCATGTTTTATTACAAAGCTGAAATTTAGCCTTAGTTCACCAAGCACATTTGAACTAACCGAGGATGAGCCTCAGGTCACAAGCCTCTGACTTTTTCATTTTCTCTGGGAGTCTAGATATAGGGTCCCTTGGGTATACGAGCATAGTCATGGCCTTAATTTACACAGTCCTTTGCAGGAAGCCAGAGAGGAGTTGTGAGTGTCTTGGTGAATTTTGTTCAGTTTTAGTAATCAAAGAACAATTCTGAAAAGCCAAAAGTATATGTGGTACAGGGAAGATCTCAATAAATTATGGATTTAAAAATATATATATATATCCTTGTATAAATGTGCTCTAAACAAAAAGATCACTCTTTTTTCCATAAATGTATATCCACTCATACCTCATGGCATTTAAAAGATCATCAGGGAAATGAAACACAAAAATTACCAGGACAATGTTTCAGCACCTCAAATGTGCTTATTTGGATCATTTTAGAACTTATTTTTCCATTGGACGTTTTCGTGCTCATTTAGGCTGGGAAAAAAGCATAGGAAATATCAAACCCACACCTGAACTGGAAAAATTATTTCCCTCTCCTTTTGAATGTCTGCTTTCCCAGGCTGTCAGCCACACACCCAGCTCTTTGCAAAGTCCCTTTGGGCACCAGCAGTCTGCCAGCAGCTCATTTCTGCAGTCCCAGGCCCGCAAAATGCTTCTGTTGTTCCCACAAAGTCCTGGTTTCTCAGTCGGGTGCCCCAAGAAGTGTCTTTCTGATAAGCCACTGTTGGCTCCATGTTTGCTGCTCCCCATGCTCCTGGTCTGCTTGTACCTGCCCATGGTGCTGAGCTCCTGCCAGCCAAAGGCATGTGGTGCTGGTGGCTGGCTTTGTGCCTTGCTTTCCGCATCCCTCTCCAGCTATTAATGTAGTGTCACAGTTGTGGCCATGATGGGAGCTTGCACAGCCCCTTGCAAAGCCAGCAGCACTGCTTTAGCCACCCAGCAGAAGATACTAGCGGATGCTCCTGGCACCCTTGTCCTGAGTCTGAATGAGTTGGGGGCCAGTCAGTATCTGAGTCTTGCTGACCAAGGGAGGTAGTAGTGCAAAGGAGAGACACAGAGCGGACATTCCCTTTCTTGGAGCTGGCTATGAAGCCCTAAGACTAGCAATGCTGTCACTGAGGAGCAGGAGATGCTTTTGGCACTGAAAGCTTGCACAAGGGATGCCAAGAAAAGAGTTTGTGCAGGTGTTTGTCTTGGCTTCCACCCCATGTTACGTAAAACTGATGCAATTTTTCTGTGCAGATGAAGCATCTCCTGGGTAGAAAGCATATATAAAAGATGAAGGTTTGGGAGTGTCAGTGAACACCATGAGCAAGTCCCACTGTTCCTTGCCTCCCCTGAGATTTTTGGACTCTGGTTTCAGCACTGACCAAAGCTCAGAAGCAGATATCCATGAACATATTGAGTAGTCGGCACGTGAAGAGAGCAAGTTAATTCAATTGTATTACAGCTGAGGTAGATTGAGATCTCTACAAAGTCTGGCACTGGTTCCAAAGTGTTCTCTTCAATCTTAAAAATAGCTTTGATATGTGCTGAGCACTGGAGAGGCTGTGATCAGTTTGTTAGAATGAGTTTATTAAAGAAGAGAATTCCCAGAAGAAGAAATTGGGAATGTGGCACTTGTAATTATCTCTAATAATTGAGATTGATTCTGAAAACCTGAGCTTCCCCTCTCTTGCTTTGCTGCAGCTCTGGTGTTTTGCACACAAACTGTATCTCTGAGCTGTGCTGGTTGATCTGCTTTTCTCCTCTGAGAGCTGGGTGATTCCGTCCTCTCCCCTCCCCACCATGCATGAAGAATAAAAAAAAAAAAAAAAGGTGCGCCAAATTGTTGAAAGATTTCCATTTTGAGGTAGACCCAACCTATGTACAAATTTGGGTCAAATTCCACAGAGAGTTTCAGCCAAAAGCATGCAGGACATGATGTTGAAATATTTTTGGGTTGATATCAAACCAAAATGTTTTGAAATGGCCTGTTTTGAAATGGTGTTTTTTAAAATTTCAAAACTGATGCAAATTTTGTTTAGCCTAACATTAAAAAACAGACTAGACAACAAAGGAAATTTTTCTCTTCCTGTTGAAGGAACCACTTAGGCTTGACTTCAATGATCTTTACGGTCTTATTTTGTTTTGCCGAAATCATTGACCCAAATTTCCTCAGATTGCTTTAGGTTCAGCCACTCACCTGAAAAATAGTCTGTTCAACCTCCTGTAATTCATATGTCTCTTCCAGTTTCTTGGCTTCTCCCCTGGATTTCCTCCTGCATGGTCTGTTTGCCTCCTTCCCCTATCCAGTTTGGCGCCAGTTCTCACTAAACCCCCTCTGTTTGTGGTACACTCCCTCCTCTCAAGGCTGTTTCTTGGTGGAGGGCCATTTAATTGTTTGGCATAATTCTCTTATTATTCAGTGCCACACACGTATGTACACATAATAGGAATTAATAATGGATGCTAATAATGCATAATTAATTCATTATAAGTGTCTGTTACGAAGTCAGCATCAGAAGTGGGATCACCTCAGGGAAATTCCCCATCCCCCTCTCAGGCTCCTGATGAGGGGTTTGAAAAGACCCAAGCTCAGGGTGCACCACTGTGCCTCTCCAAATTACGGAGTGGGGATCTGGGGGTAGGAGGAGACACTATCCCCATGTGCTCAGAGCAGAGGGAAGGACTGAAAACTTCAGTGCCAGGAGCTGGGTTACTCCCATATACCACTGTGTGAAACTGGGCTGGGGACCAGTTCCTCCCTTTCCTGACCCGGGACAGGACATCAGATCAACACCAGCTGCTCTCCAAACTCCCACCACTGTCAGGGAAGACCTGGGCAGAGCCTTATCCCTCCTGTTTAATCATGTTTGTTTGCCTGTGTCACCATCAGTCAGGTTGGCACTCGCCTATGACAGCTTTGATCTTCCCTACTGTGCTGTGGGAAGCCTGGCAGGACTGAAGTTGCCTGCTGAGGACCATTAAAGCCTGCTTGTTAATGTACCTGATGTCTGAGGCTCTTTGCATTGAGTCCAAGAGCCAGGATTAGGCTTGAAAATGAGCACAAGTGAGTTCCTACAGCCCCCAACGCCTATGCTGCTGTCCAAGGAGCACCCACGCCTCCTCCACCTCTTCTGCTTTCCACTGAGCATTAGCAAGGCCACAGATGGTCTCTGGCTGGGACCAGCCAGGAGGATGTGTGTGTGGTGGGGAAGGAGTCTCCAGCACAAATGTATTCCATCTTCCTGAGTGCCATTGCCTGTCCCCAGTTATGGGCAATATCTCTCTATAGTACGTAGGATCTACTTGTATGGGAAGTATGAACCCCACATGTGTTCAGAAGAGTCCTCATTTGTTCCTTGACAACAAGGCATAGCACTGCTTTGTCTAAGTGGACTGTAGGCATGGCTGAGACCATAATTTCATGCCCCAGCATCCCACACATCCTTGTCACATCTGTGGGGACAAGAGATGCAATGCAACATAGATGGTCTTAGTTATGGCCCATAAAGGATCTCGGTCAGGCTCTGACCTCAGTCACAGGCATATGGGACCCCAGCACCACCCACCACCAGCTTCTGAAGGCACCAATCAGAGGCTCTGACTCATGTCTTGGAGAAACCCTGCTCTCCCATGTTTCAACTGCTGCAGCCAGGCTTGTGAGGATCAGAGACTAATAACAGCTTGAAATATCCTCACAGTTGCAGCAGTGGAGCTAATGCTGAGCAACCATACAAAGTCTTGGCTGAGATGTTCAGCAGCTTCTCTGCTGTTCACTTTCCCCTGACCCTGCTTCCCACATGTCCCAGTTTCCAAATGGGATGCCAAAACTAACAAGTCACTGCAATTCTGCTGCTCTCCATTACAGTTCCTTCTGCATTCCACCTTCATGTTCAGCTCCACACTCCTCTCTACTTGTCATCACTGACAGTGAAGCAGCTGCTGTCAGCCAAAGCCTTACTTAAGGGAAAAAAAGTTTAAATTGCTCCAAGAGGGACTCTTCTGAAGACTGGCTGAAAGAAAGTGAGTTTCTTCAACCAAGTCTTCAAATACAGCAGTAACCAGGGAGCCCTTGCATGCTGCAAAAGGAGAGGCAGAAAGCACAAGAAATCCCCTGCAAGGGAGACCAGACTCTGAGTTATGCTGAGTACCTTCTCTGTGTGGGGCCACTCTCACCAGCAGGGATGGGGAGGGCTAGGAACGGAGCTGGGCTGTGAAGAGCCCTAGAAAATGGACCCAGGGGACCAGCACCTCACTTATGGAACTGCAAATACATGTCTTCCCAACCCAACATGCATCCAACTTTGCAGGAGCATTTGTATCTTGCAGAGCATGGCTGCTCTCCCTTCTCTCGCCCACAGCACAATTAGAAAGATCTGACACTTCCTTCCCCATATCTTCTGGGACACTTGCCCTCTCTTCAGACCCTGAGGCCACACTGCCTGGCAGAGCAAGACATATTTATCCCTTATAGTGTGCAGACAGCCAGCTCCTTGCCCTGGTTTGCCCCCACCACCCAGGAGTCCTCTCCTGCCTGCTGCCCATTGCACAGGCCCCGCACCATCTGCCAAGGGATGGGAACACTTTTCCTGTGCCGTTCTGCAAACCCAATGCAAGGGAGCTCTGCTGATCCCAGTAACACACTCCCATCCTCCTAAAGCCCACAATATTGCCAGTACAGCTCGCCTCCCACTTTCCTAAGTCAAGACTCATACACATATTACAATCCTACCACGGGAAACTGCTCTCTTCCTAACCTTGGCACGTCTTGCCTCCAAACTCCCTGCCTCACTATGATGTGGTATGGCATCAGTATGCAAAAGGTCAGCTTTCCATGATAAGCAATCCAAGGCATTTAAGCTGTATCAAACGCAGAAAAACTCATGATTCTGCACCACATAAAACCACAGTAAAATTGCAAAAATGTGTTTGACAAATCCATCAAGTTACATCAACAGAGTGCCTGGTATTTCTGGACTTCTTCATGCACACTATTGAAAGCAGTAGGAGTTTGCCAGAGGCTTTCACCAGAGCTGAGCTGCACGCTGGAAATGCAGCTTTCCACAAGTTCATCGTATACTCACAGTCAAGCACATAAGCTGTGTGGTCTTATCCCCTCCATCTTTCCAAGGTCAGTAAAAGGGCTGTGCATGGGACAATAGAAAGTGCAGTTCATTGTTCTCCCCACTGACCAGGTGCCTTATTTCTTTAATTTCTAGATTTGCCTACTGCAAACAACCGTCACATCCTGGCTTGGCCTTTGCTGTTTATCCAGTGATAGTCTGAGCATGGGGGCAGGCTTTGTCCTTCCATCCTCCCTTTTCCACCTTGTTTACCCATGAAATCAAGCAGGAAAAGAAAGCCAAGGAAAGGAAAATGAAGCTGGGTGCAGAGGGTGACCACAGTGCCAGCACTATCCTCAACAGCCAGGATGTAACATAACCACATTGAACAAGGCAGACTGCAGACAGTAAGAGGCTCTGGTGAGCTTGTGGACACCATCAGGCAAGGGAAGAGATTGCCCATGCAGCACTTCTATCAGGAGTAGTTGAAAACAAAGCTAGAAACTGTGCCAAGAGCTTAAGTATAGATCTTAGAAACGTGGGGGTCCCAGATGAGGCTGATCCAGGCAACTAAAGCCTATTAGTGCACACAGAGGCCTGAAGAAAATCTTTCATTTCCCTTTCTGGTGTAATATGTGCAATTTGTCCCTTATCAGATTGTCTAATTATCATGTACACTAGTCGTTTTCCCAAGAGAGATAAATGGTACAAGAAAGATGCAGTGCCAAGGGAAGAGGAAGATGCTGACAGTGCTGCAGGTGGGGAAAGCCACACAGGCATTTGGGTGAAGCAAGTCCTACGCCTCCCCACAAAACACTCCAGAAACCACTCAGTAAGGGGAAGGCTTGGTGAAATTGTTGGGAGGGAGGTAAATTGGAGTGTCAATGTCAGCCCTCCCCCAGAACATGACCCGTATTCCATAAAGAAAGACCAAAGTCTTCAGTGGTCACCTGGCTGCCACCATGCCATTGCCTTTGCACAGAGGTGACACCACCCCCAGCCCTAGCAACTGTGACTGCTGCAGTTTCTACAGTGGCTTTTCTTGCTCTGACAGCGAAATGAAACTGAGTACAAAGGGTGAAAGGCTGGCATCCAAGAACAAGGCTCATGAGCTGGATGTTAGATGTTACAGTATGACAGCTCTTCCAAAGCCTGCTTGGGGAGAGAGATGCTGCCTTCAGACAGAGCCAGGCTGGGGTAGTGCAGGCAGCTTTGCTGGATTTCTCTTTCCAGCTCCCAGGATAAACTCAGAACTGTTTTCAAATAAATATGTAGGAAAAGAGTAGCCTATTATATGGAGCTGAATGAGAAGGAGATGGGAAGGCTTGACTGAACATAAAATTAAGCCTTGATGTTTGCTGCTTCTCTTCCCTGCCTGGTATCCAAATCTCTCCTTGGACAAAACTGGTTGTGCTGTCAGTCCTACATTGGCCTCACTGGAAATGCTCCACTAGAGTCCCCCTTGGAATTGTTGTAATCCAGAGTGTGTGGGAACAAAATTTTCCCTATGATGCTCATTTAGAGAAACACTGAGGGACTTGTGGCCATCTGGCTATGGATGATAGCAGGGCATATTTGTGGGAAGTGTATGTGGGGAGAGGGTTAGTATCAGAACATCTTGATGCTCTTGACAAGAAAACACATTATTTTTCTTTAAGTAGTGCATTGCATGTGGTTCCCTTGCTTAAATCACTTGCGTATCATGTTGGATCATATTGTACCCAAACTAATCTCCTGCATCTATCAATCCATCTGTTTGTGTTGAAGAATTCCCATAATGGGAATATGTCTTCAAATGTTTATTTAAAGTATTTGGCCTGGTTAAAGTTTTTATATAATATTCTGGGAAATGAAGAGGGTTAGCCTTGGTGCAGCTGTGCTGCAGATTGCAACAGTAAGTGAAGGGATGTATGCTGTTCTGAGTCATAAAATGGCCAGATTGGCTGGAGTGAAACGGAGGGTGGATTGCTTCTTAAGGATAGGAGATGGCAGATAGATAGTTTTGACATCTCATGAATTAGGAACTGTAAGGAGAAGGATCTTTGTTGCTAGGAGAACTACGTCCCAGTCCCCAAACAATTTTAATCTTGGGAGCAAGCAGCAGTAGGAGCTTTGTTTTATGATGCTTACAATACTTTGTAGAGGAGCATCAAGCCCTGCTATGCTGCTGCACGAACAATTCTTTCTAAACAAGACTTCCTGAAATCTTAAATTTGGAGGGGAAAAGGAGGTGGTATTTGATTGCCCAGCCTCCGTGCTTATGGAGTGCCTCATCTCAGAAGAACTGATGTTCACATACAACAGGGATTGCACCTTACCCTATTTTTCACCAGCCTTGTTCAGTTGGCCCTGTCTGCTACAGTTGTATTGAGTTAGAGCTAAAAGGGGCAAAGCCAAGCAGGAGAGGGCTGCTTTGAGAGGAGAGTTGGGCTGGTGGTGGAGTATGAGGAGTAGTATTTTGATGTAAGCTTTTAGGTAAGAATTGGGATGTGCTGTGTTGCATTATTGACTAGGAGCTGGGTGATGCAGGACGGTTCAGTGTGAACATGAGGGTCTGAAGATGTGGAGCTGCTCCAAAGCTCTCTAAAGTTGTTGGGTAGCTGGTGAGGAAGAGGAGGAGCAAGAAAAATCAGAGAATAAAAGGCAAAGTCAGGACTGGCTTGGGAACAGAAAAGTTGGCTTTGGCTGTATATTAGCTCTGGAGCTCAGAGCTGGGGATCATTTTAGTTTTCCCCACCAGTGCTCAGGGATGGGTTACTGTGTGGATGCAGGGAGGTACCAACAGGTGATCTGCAAGCAGGGTGGTTGACAGACAGTTTGCTGCATGCCTGGGTACAGGATTTGACAAAGCAGGTTTTGAACTCTGCAGCAGAAGGTCAGGCTCAGAGCTAAATTTTGTGTGTGTCTGCACCTTCCCAGAAGTGCAAGGACATGCTGCAGCCTTGTGGGCTGGTAATGCCTCTTTTCACACAGGAAAACTGGATTTCCATGGTTGTGTGGGGCCAGAAGTGGGAGGACATCTGGCTTTTGCTGTGTTCACTGAGTACTAGCTGTGCCTCAGCCTGGCTTGAGCGTGCCTGGAGCTTGTGGTCTTTTCCCTCCTACAGCGTGATCTCTGCTGGTGGCAGTTTGATTATCTGATGGCCTGTTGACAGCTAACGATTGTCACAATTTAAAAAAAAAAAAAGTTATTTACCAATTTTCTTTTCTGTGGAGCTGAAAATAATAGAAAAATCAATCTAAACTACATAGCAATAAGAAAACAAATAAATTATCCAAGATGACCAAATTAAGCTGCTCACAGAACTCACAGTGGTTCTGTTCAGTTGCAGCCATGGGACTCCAAAATAATTATAGCTAGCTGCCAACTGTGCGATAGGTTGGGACTTTTGTGGGGGAGAGTTGGCTCTCTCCCACAAAGTAAAGGGAAGTAAAGACACTCTATGCAGTGAAAACGTGAAGTTAACTGCTAGTATCACATAAGTTTAACAGTACTTGGTGTTCGCTTTTTTTACTGTTCAAAAGAAGTACACAAATAACAGCAGTGATATGAATGTTACTTTCTAAGGTGAAATGCAGAAAATGAATTCAGAGTGTGAATAAGGTTGTAATGATGTGAAGAGTCTGTTTTCTCATAGTAAAAGACTGTGTGGGGCAGTGGGGAACCTACAGAAACACTAGAACAAAAATGTCTTCTTTTAGGAATGAAAGCAAAAGAAAGGTGAGAAAAGGAATCAGAGCTGTTGATTTTTTTAAATTTTTTTGCTGGCTGTGTCACTTGCAAGACCAACTATATCATATGTATTTGAATTTTTCTGCCTTTAATGAGGTATTCCTGGAACGCTATTTTCTGATGTTAAAGATTAAGCTGAGATGCCCCAGGAGGGAAGAGGGAGACCTGCAGCATGGTGGCTGTAGTAGGAGAGAGGCTTCTGATCATAGGAAAATGTTCTCCTTGGTGTATCTGGAATAGCTACTGTATTGGTCTGTCATCTCTGAAGGAAGGCTCCTAGAAAGAAAGAAGCACAGGTAAAGAGATGGGAGGAGAGAGGCAGTGCAAGCTCTTCTGAGGACAGAGTTTCAGACAGAGCAAGAAACAAGGCTGCAGTCCCAAGGGGATGCGTTTGTGCCAGTGCTGAGCTTGGGGAGATGAGTTTTGTAGATATCAACAGACAAAAGGTTTGGAGCACAGATTGTACTTTCTTACCTAACATGCAGCAGCAATCAGCATTTTGACTCTGATTTGCTCAGGTATTTTTTTACTTTATCCTCACACATACTTGAATGACTTACTGGTGAGGTTAGACCTCCCCTGGATTGTGTGCTCGGTGCACACTTAGAGCCAGGTCCCTGATCCCAGCAAATGCTGGTCACCCATCTCTGCTATACAGCAGTCACCAGCCTGCATGCAGCTTTGCAAGATGTGCAAGTACAGTCTCTTGTTCCAGTGGCCAGTCCAGGCATTGATTGCCTTTGCACGCTTGTGATGTAGCTGGCTGAAAATTCACCCAAGGCTGGGGGATTCTCAGATTTTGTGAGCAGCTGGAGGCTCCCTGTTAGCCTTAAACCAGCCATTGGGGTCCCTCAAGTTGGCAAAGCAGTTGGGAGGGAAGCTGGGAATAGCTGCTAGTCCCATTCTACTTCTGGGATAATTGGAGGGGTGAATTACAAGGGCACTGACACTGCAACTGCTTATGGTAGGAGTAGGAGGTTGAAGTTGATCTTTAAGGGCAAAACTACAAGGACAGCTGCACAAGCTGAAATATGGAACCTTTATTTGATCACCAACAATTACTCCTAGACTTCTACACCTTTTCTGCTCCAGTAAAAACTAAGATATATCTCTCCTCTCACTGTGGCTTTGGCTTTTTTAGCTATTACCTACATCTATTTTTTAAAAGAAAGAAAAATTTTCCTAGATTTAGTAACACCAGTGATTTCTTTTTCTAAGGACAGAGCTTGAGGAACTGAGGCAAATTTGCTGGTTAACTTCATCTGAGAAAAGGAAAGAAAATGTTTAAATGCTTCCCTTGGAAAACAACAGATCTAAACACCTGGATACTTCAGTGTGAAGTGGAATTTTTCATTTTAAAATTGTCTTTTTTTTTTTTTTTACGTTGTTAAGTAACTCAAAGAAAAATTGAGTTATGGAGTGGGAATAGTATAGTGAGCACCACTACCGCAAACTGCCTGTCCTGATACTGGGAAGATGCCCAGCTTTCTCCCTTTTTGATGAATGCAGGTCACTCCTGGCTTTTAATTTTTATAGACTTCACAGTGGAAAGGAAACTGCTTTTGGAAAGCCTCTACCACTTTCATTTGACAACAGAGCTCCTGTAGTTTGAGGCTGGTTTTAATGTGTAATTAAGTGGAGCAAGAAAGGGGCCTCTACAGCCACAGTGATGTTCCCTTGAATGTGGAGTACACTTAAAACAGGATTAGCCAGCAAGCTGATTTAGAGGATGGAGTTAGACAATGCAATCCTCAGAAATCAGGCTTTGCATAGGGAAAAGGAGCTTGAGGAAGAAGGGGCTGAGGGCAGACCTGCTGCCTGGCTGGTAACATGAGGCCAGTCCTCACCTGATATCCTGGGCTCACCTGCAGGAAAAACATGCAGGTTGAATGGGGAGGCACAAGCCTAGTAATCTGTGAGGCTGCTTTTGCAAGGAGTAAAAAGAGAGACAAGGACTTGATGAGGCCCATGGGATGAGTGAGCAGATGCAGGTGGGGCTGTGGGTTGGGGTGTAGGGGGATGTTAGTGGAGAAGGACTTTGAACAGGCATTGTAATGCAGCACACCAATGCCTGGACACCCCACTGCTGCAACTTGGAGTCACTTGCTGTCTTACCAAGTGTGATTTTCATGTATGCATTTTAAAGAGTTGTATCCCATCTCTCTGGATGTGCTGTGGCCTTCCCTGGTTGGGATCAGTCATGTTCCCTGGTCCCTCAGACAACAGACCCTCTACTCCTGAGAGCTTGTCACCTCCCCAGTGTGACACAGAGATGAAACAAAGCCTTTCCTGGAAAGAAGAGCTTTCAGACAGGTGGGATAAAATGAAAGAGTATGTTTATCCACAAATCAGATTATAATTCCAGGAGGCTAGAGAGAGGTGGGAGGGAGGAAAGAGGCAGTGCATGGAATTTGAAATGAGAATTAAAGGAATAATTAAGGGTTCTACCAGTGAACAATGCCAATGAAATGGCTGGGAATAAATCAGATTGCACTTGAAGGAAGTGACCTGGAAATATATTACTGATTGTCCCTTAGCCAAACCTCATCACCATAGGGCGTCATTGAATGGAGGGTGAGGTAACCCTGGTCAGAGCTGGGGAGGGCTCAGCCAGGGAGTGAAACCTGCTGGGCAGGGGCTTAGGAGCCTCTAAGGTAGCCTTTCTTCCAGACCACAGAAATCTCTGCTCGAGTAGACCAGCCCTTGTTGGTACAATTTTACCTCTTGAAAATGCACACAAAATCTTTTATTAAAAACCCTGCAGATGAGTTAACAGCTGGGGGAAGCTGGAATATGATTAATGTCTCGTGAATTAGCCCTGGAGGTACTTTATGGAAATAAGATTTACAACACTATTACACGCAGTCCTGAATGTGTTTTACATTTTTAAATGAGGAGAATGAATGTTTCTCTTTGCTCGGCTCCTTTCTCCCTTGGGCCCTTGCAGAGGTACAGAAAGATGATCCTGGTTGACTTGGGATGGGAGGTTTTGGCACGGGGGGAGGTTTTGGACTGTGCAGTTAATTGAAGGATTTTACTGGCCCCAGTGCTTTATCAAGCAAGGAGTCAAAATGTGTCCTGACATGGAGGATGCAATTACAAGTCATTAACAGAGAAATTATAGATGTAAGGATGGAAAGAAAGGATCTATCAGGGTGCTTTGTCCATCTTCTCTCTGCCAATGTAGGATTGCTCCTGACAGCATATGGTTCAATGCTTCTGGAATAATTTAGCTCCTGACACCTTCCGAGCACTGCAGTGCTTCGAGCAGTCCCATTTATTTCAGTGTTTTAAATGTTCTACTTAATATTTTCCTTCCAGACTACTCAAGACTTGCTAGAGGGAGATGGTAATCTCTCTGGAAGCAGCAGTAGGTGGAGCCCCTGCCTGGGTATGTGCCCTGTACTGAGGGGGATGCTCTGTGCAGACCTTCCTTAGGAGGAAAGGCAAATGCCTCTTTCTGGAAGGCCCATGCAGTGGGACCATGGTACACTGGGTTTGCCTCGCTACAAGAAAAGTAATGAATAACTCTATTTGGCAATAAGAAAACTCTCTCATTCCTTATGCATATCATCTTGCATCTGAAGAGAAGCTGGGCTCCTGAAGCTGCATGACCACCTTGTACAACATGTACCAAGTGTGTTCTCTCCTAGTGTATGCAGGAAAGATTAGAAATGGGCAGCTGAAGCTCTCAGTCTGGTGGTTCTGCTAAAGTCAGGCCAAAAGATATATGAAGGCAGGAAACATCCCAGGAATGGGATACAGGGAATAGCTGAAGAGCAATGAATTCCACACTTCCATCACCAGAACTGACCACAAGAGATGAGACCAAACTAGTTCAGGTAACCACGGGATAATAAACCTGATGAAAATATAAGAGATGGTCTTGAGGAGAAAAGGTGACAAAGCAGGTGCATCCACTTGGGTGTCTCTACTAACTCATTGTTTTGTTGGTGACTAGATGATGAAAGAAGAGCTCTGTACTGGCTTTGAGCTCATACTGGCTTTGAGGCTGGTTTCATATCCAAAATTGAGTAATTTTCCATGAGTACCTAGTGTTTTAAAACGCTCTGTTTGGTGGGGACTGTTTTGCTAGAACATCCTGCCATCCATAGGCCATCCATAGGCATCCTCAAACTTGGCAGTGAGCCTGTCTGCTGAAAGCCTGGCTCTGTCCCAGACTAACTCAGATGATCTTGGACCCCAAAATGATGTCACCTCATTAAAGGGTCCAGTCAAACTTGCTTCAATGTCTGGTATGATATCTGCTCCAGGCAAGCTGAAAGCTACAATTCTTCACTGGTTTACTGAATACTTTTCAATAAATTAAGCAATCTGAGAGAAATTGGGAGCTTTGTGAACAGAAAGTGGAGGTGGCATATCTCCCCTTTACCCTAAATGCAAGGAGGAGTGGGATATCTGAGTCACAACCAGGCTAGAAGGTAGTAACGAGACATGAAGCCCAGCAGTCCCTCCCAATCATTTCTGTGACACGTCCAGGAAAAACTTGGTTTCCTCTCTGAACTGCAGGCTGGGAAGCCCAGCTCAGTTGGGAGCAGTGCATAAAGCATGGATAGCTTCTGGGAAGGTGGATGTCTGCATGAATGTGGAGCAAAGACTTGCCTAAAGCTCCTGTATGGTACGTAGCCGGGACCTTACAGGGAATTATAACATGGATTAGCTC
The DNA here is from genome assembly GCA_013400195.1 of Aramus guarauna. Lineage (NCBI taxonomy): Eukaryota > Metazoa > Chordata > Aves > Gruiformes > Aramidae > Aramus > Aramus guarauna. Next base: position 1,942 of record VXBL01005369.1, on the reverse strand, counting down.
TGTTCTGCGCCCATGCCAGCCGGACCCACTGGCAAGTACCACATACAATGTGCTTTTCTAGCACAGCTGAAGAGCCCAACTGCTGTAAGTTGTTGTGGTTTGGAGGTAAAGTCAGTCTGCTGAACTTTGAAGGAACAAGTGGCTTTCTTCTGGGCTTACAGGCATAGAGGGGCTGTGGTGTAGTGTTGGGAAACTCCTGTGGCTGCAATTGGCAGAAATGTTAATGCCAAGTCAGTTTTATTGTTTTAGTTTTTATTACCATCTAGTGGCAGGCCTTGGGAACTGAAGTCTTAAATCAGGCTTAAAACTATCCCAGAAGATTGCATGATATAATCTCATAGCCCCTTGCTCTCCCTTTATTTTTATGCCCTCACTAATTTTATCTTTCAGCTGTATTTATGCTTCCATGAATTGTTGGCTTCCCACAAATTCAGTCCTGAATCTCCATGTGAAAAGAATTACATATACTTGGTTTACAACCCGTGGCTCCCTCAGTTTCAGTGTCTTGTGAAGTGTAGCTTGAAGACAGCAAATAAATCCTAGAAGATGAATACTCTATAAATTAATTGGAAACTAATTTAGGATAGATTGATGAGAGGGAGCTGTTCAGGAGCTCTGAATATGCTAAGCCATCAAGGTTTTGACATCAAGTTTTAAGGTCAACTTGCTCAGCACTGGAGGGCTGCTGAGATGCATCAGGAGCATTTGTAATGGCATTGCCATGTCTGGACTAGCAGGTGTTTTGGGTGGACAGATCCCATCCCTGAAGGGATTCCCTGGTAGAGAGATTAAAACCTGCCAGGGACAAGCAGGAGTTGCACAGGGCACAGGAATGCTCTATCTTTGACCTTGCTGCAGAGTCTGTACTGGTGTAAGTGAAAGAGCACTGAATCTGCAATTAGCAAAACTAATATTAAAGTGTAACAGACAAGTAAATGCACTGAACTTTATTTTTTAACCTGACTGCCAATCTAGGTATATATCTAAGCATTTCCAAGGTGCAAGTCTCCTCTGTCTGTTTTCTTTTTATTAAAACAAACCAAAACTCTCTGGATTAAACTAATTCTGCCCTCAAATACCATATTCCTTTGGACAGATCACAAGCAAACTTGCTATATTGTCACTAACAAGACGTTCATAAATCTGTAATCTGAAATTTAAATCTTCCAAGAATCCCTATCTGAAACAACATGAAAGTCACCAGGCAGAGATTTGCTCTTCTACCACAGAGATAAATAACCCTACAGATGTACTTTTATAAACTCTGCACTATCTTTTGTAGCTTACTGCAGTTCTCTTGAAGTTGAAGAAATTATTCCAGGCAGAAAGGCTATGTTTATGCTGCTTGTCCTACAGTACTGAAAAGGAGTGTTTATTACTGTATTTTCAAAATAATTATAATCCCATTCTTTAATTGTTTGAGATCAAAGACTGTCAGCTTCAGAAATGTTCACTAGATACCGTTCACTCCCCTTGTTCTGGAGATATTTTTCTCATGGCTATGTGGATCCCATTTGGGGATTTCCTGGTTTACATGCAAGAGGTACTTCTGGGGCTGAACACTCTTCTCATCAGCACGGGACCACATACAGCTAACAGTGCCATAGCTGGCTTAGTTGTCCACCAAAAAAAAGTGCTGATTGGTGCAATGTAGTTTGATTTATCTATCAGACCATTTTGTTAATGGTTAATTGCACCATAGCAACTAGAAGCAAGAAACTGTGCAATAAGTAGCTGGTCCATGACTTATGACTTTGTGCTCTTACAAAAGGCTCCCAGGGAAACAAGGCTGGAACAGGAGTCAGAGATACCTTGGCAACCTCAACCATTTAAAAAAATTTTAAATACCCAAGATAGGGGAGACTGTGATGATATGATGATCAGATAGTGAAAGACATAGTCTTGTTGCTAAGTATACTCTGTGTGTTGGGTTTGCATGACA